>NW_020872560.1:289449-314449 GCF_003789085.1 Penaeus vannamei
AATAATAATTATTTTAATAACAATGATATTGATATTAATATTATTTCTATTGTCATCATTAGTATGAGAATTATTAGAATACAGTTAATTATTGCTATTATTGCAGTAATTATCAAAATTATCATTATAATCATTATTTTATTATTATTACCATTATTATTGTCATTATCATATATAATTATCATCATTATTATCAATATTAATGGAATTATGATTAAAACCATCATAATTACCTGAATTTATGTTAAAATAATCATAATTATCATTTAAAAGCGAAAAAGTTTTTTTTTCTTTTTTTTTAACTGTAATGCGCTAGATTTTTCCGTTTTTCGACTTTTGGGATTTTATTACTTTTCGCCTTTATTTAATTATAAATGGAGTCTATAATTATTATCATCATCAATTTCATCATTATCGGCATTATTTTTATGATTATTATCATTATAGTCATTATCCTCATCATTATCATCATTATCATTATAACAGTTATAATAAATATTATGTCATTTTCATCATTATAACTATTTTTATAATGATAATAACAATAATGATAATTTCAGAAATAATAATAACAATAATAATAATTATGATAATAATAATAATGATTTCATTATTATTTCTATTGTCATTATTAGTATGAAAATTATTAGAATTGAGTTAATTATTGCTATTATTACAGGAATTATTAAGATTATCATTATAATTATCATTTTATTATTATTATCATCATTATTGTGATTATTATATATAATTATCATCATTATTGTTAATAATAAAAGAATTATCATGAAAATCATCATAATTACCTGAATTGATGTTAAAATCATCATGATTATCATTCAAAAGCGAAAAGTTTTTTTTCGACGTTTCTCTGAAAAGGCTGTAATACGCTAGATTTTGCCGTTTTTTTTCGACTTTTGGGATTTTATTATTTTTCGCCTTTATTTTATTATAAATAGACTCTATAATTATTATTATTATCATTATTATCTTTATTGCCATTATTTTTATGATAATTATCATTATAGTCATTATCCTCATAATTACATCATTATCATTATCATTATTGCAGTTATAATAATCTTTATGCCTATTATTATTGTCATTGTCACCATTATAACTATTTTTATAATGATAATAAGAATAATGATAATTTTAGAAATAATAATGATATTAATAATAATTATAATAACAATAATACTAATATTACTGTCATTTCTATTGTCATTATCAGTATGAGAATTATTAGAATAGAGTTAATTATTACTATTGTTGCAGAAATTATCAAAATTATCATTATAATGATCATTTTACTATTACCATTATTATTGTCATTATCATCATAATTACCATCATTATTGTTAATAGTAAAGGAATTATCATGAAAATCATCATTATTACCCGAATTAATGTTAAAATCATCAAAATTTTCAATTTAAAAGAATTTTTTTTTCGACGTTTCACCTTTATTTCATTATAAATGGACTCTATAATTATCATTATCATCATTATTATCATTATTGTCATTATTTTTATGATTATTATCATTATAGTCATTATCCTCATACATCATCATTATCATTATCATTATTGCAGTTATAATAATTATTATTCCAATTATTAATGTCATTTTCATAATTATAACTATTTTTATTATGATAATAACAATAATTATAATTTTAGAAATAACAAGAAAATAATAATAATTATAATAACAATAATAATGATATTATATTATTTCTATAGTCATTATTTGAAAATGATTATAATAATTATAATTATCAATAATGACAATAATGACGATAATAATGATAATTATGAGAGTAATTAGGACAATAATTATGATAATAATATACAATGATAATTATAGTGATGATTTGCCTAATAATTGCAATAATAGCAATAATCAACACTATTCTAATGATTTTCCAAATAATAATAACGACAATGATAACAGAAATAATAATTAAAGTAATTATAACACGGCTATTATTGTTATTATAATCCTTATTATTGTTGTTATTATTTCCAGAGTTATCATTATTGTCATTATCATTATTAGAATAATTACAATGATGAAAATGACATTAATATTAAGATAATGATTATTATAATGACTATATTAAGGGTAATTAGGGCGATAATGACAGTAATGATAATAATGATGATGATAATGACAATAATGGTGATAATTATCATTATAAAGCCCATCTATAATGAGAAAAAGGCTAAAAGTAGAAAAATACCAAAAGTCGAAAAACCAGCGAAATACAGCCTTTGGAGAGTAGTCGAAAACCCCCCTTTTTCCAGTTTAAATGATGATTATGATGATCTTAGCAATAATTCTGCTAATTAGGATGATAACCCCATAAATAATGACAATAATGACGATAATAATGATAATTATGAGAGTAATTAGGACAATAATTAAGATAATAATTATACAATGATAATTATAATGATGATTTGCCTAATAATTGCAATAATAGCAATAATCAACACTATTCTAATGATTTTCCTAATAATAATAACACCAAAGAAAAGAGAAATATAAGTAATTATAACACGGCTTTTATTGTTATTATAATCCTTATTATTGTTGTTATTATTTCCAGAATTATTATTAGTCATTATCATTATTAAAATAATTATAATGATGAAAATGACATTAATAATTAGGATAATGATTATCATAATGACTATATTAAGGGGAATTAGGGCAATAATGACAATGATAATAATAATGATGATAATGACAATAATGATAATTATCATTATAAAGCCCATCTATAATGTGAAAAAGGCTTAAAAGTAGAAAAATCCCAAAAGTCGAAAAACCGGTGAAATCTAGCGAAATACAGCCTTTGGAGACATGAATCGAAAACCCCCCTTTTCCAGTTTAAATGATGATTATGATGATCTTAGCAATAATTGTGCTAATTATGACGATTTTGATGATAACCCCATCAATAATGACGATAATAATGTTAATTATGAGAGTAATTATGACAATAATTATGAGAGTAATTGTGACAATTATTGTGATAATAATTATACAATGATAATTATAATGATGATTTGCCTAATAATTGCAATAATAGTAATAATCAACACTATTCTAATGATTTTCCTAATAATAATAACGACAATGACAACAGAAATAATAATAAAAGTAATTATAACACGGCCATGATAATTTCCGTAATTAATGCAGTAATAGCAATAATCGACAATATCTAATGATTTTCATGACAATAACAATAATAATAACGATAATGATAATAAAAATAATCATTCAAATAATCATAATGTCGCTATTATTGTTATTGTAATTGTTATTTTTGTTGTTATTATTTCTAAAATTATCATTATTGTTATTATCATTATAAAAATAGTTATAATGAGGGAAATGACATCAATAATTAAGATAATAACTATTATAATGATTATATTAAGGGTAATTATGGCGATAATTACTATAATGATGATAATGATGACCTTAATGATAATAATGATGATGATAATCATTATAAGCCCATCCATAAAGAAAAAGGCTAAAAGTATAAAAATCCAAAAGTCGAAAAACGCCGAATCTAGCGATATATAGCCTTTGAGAGAATGGTCGACAAACCCCCTTTTTCGAGTTTAAGGGATAATTATGATGATTTCTGCAATGATTCTGCTAATTATGATGATTTTGATTATAATCCATTAATAATGAAAAATAATGACATTAATTATGGTAATTATGACATTAATTAAGATAATTATACATTAATTAAGATATTATAATACAATGATATTATAATGAATAATTGCAATCAACGCAATAATGCAATAATCGACAATATTCTAATGATTTTCATGACAATAACAATAATAATAATGATAATGATAATAAAAATAATCATTGAAATAATCATAATATCGCTATTATTGTTATTATAATTGTTATTATTGTTGTTATTATTTCTAAAATTATCATTATTGTTATATCATTATAAAACTAGTTATAATGAGGAAATGACATCAATGATTAAGGTAATAACTATTATAATGATATATTAGGGTAATTATGGCATAATTACTATAATGAGATATGATGACATTAATGATAATAGTGATGATGATAATCATTATAAGCCCATCCATAATGAAAAAAGGCTAAAAGTATAGAAATCCCAAAAGTCGAAAAAATGCCGAAATCTAGCGAGATTCAGAGAATGGTCGACAAACCCCCTTTTTCGAGTTTAATGGATAATTATGATGATTTCTGCAATGAGTCTGCTAATTATGATGATTTTGATGACAATCCCATTAATAATGACAATAATAATGACATTAATTATGATAATTATGACATTAATTAATATAAATATAATGATAATTATAATGATAATTTGCGTAATTAATGCAATAATAGCAATAATCGACAATATTCTAATGATTTTCATGACAATAACAATAATAATAACGATAATAATAATAAATAATCATTCAAATAATCATAATATCGCTATTATTGTTATTATAATTGTTATTATTATTTCTAAAATGATCATTATTGTTAGTATCATTATAAAAATAGTTATAATGAGGGAAATGACATCAATAATTAAGATGATAACTATTATAATGATTATATTAAGGGTAATTATGGCGATAATTACTATAATGATGATAATGATGACATTAATGATAATAAGGATGATGATAATCATTGTGGGAGGGTGCTTCATGCGCAGGGTGGTGTGAAGCGATGGAGTGGTAGTCTAGTTAGTGTTAAGAGCTTTTGCATGCCTTCTCGCTTACAGCTGCCACCGCTGGCTAGCCTCGTGCGAAAAAGGGAGCAGCTCTGGAAGCCTCCCCCTGCCAGTGCATAGCCTCTCCATCATCGAGACTCCCTGCAGTGCCTCCTCGTGGCCTCCCATGGAAACTGGTTACCTTGCGGTTCCAGGGTAAACTGAGGGGGATCTCGGAGCAGCAGGAGGCCCCAGAGGTTCAGGGTCACGGCCCACCGGCGTGTGGACACACCCTGGCCCTGTACCAACTCCTGCCCCCAAGCCCCCTGGGGTAAATGGGAGGCTCGGGGGAGGTGGGCCTTTCCAGTCCTCCTCCCCCCAGATATAACCATTCGGCAGTGCTCGTTTCGCCTGCACTCTGGTGGCCGCCAGCCCAGAGTGAAGCTTGTGGGGGAAAGCCCTCGGGAACCCCACAGGTGGATGATGGGGCACATACACCGCCACCCCTTTTATATAGGGCAGCGTCAGTGGGGGTGGCAGAGGTGGCATCCACCCGGAGCGACTGCCAGAGGCTGAACCTCAGGCGGGAAGCCAGGGTGGGGGCTTGGAACGTCCATTCTTTGCGTCAGGTGGTTGCCACTACTGTCAAGGGAACTGGGGAGGCTGAGAGTTGAGGTGGCTGCTCTGTCGGAGGTGAGGAGGCCTGGCAGTGGCATGACCTGTGTAGGTGGCTACACCTATTACTGGTCGGGCCGCAGCGACGGACACCACCTCCAGGGAGTAGCCATTGCCAACTCCAGCAGACTCCAGCCCTCGGTAGTAGAGGTTACTCCTGTTGATGAGCGTATAATGGTATTGAGATTGAAGCTATCTTTTGGCTTCATGTCTCTTATTGCTGTGTACGCTCCTACTGATGTTTGTAAACTTGACGTGAAAGAGATGTTCTACGCCAAACTTACATCTGTGGTAGACAGATGTCCCCGACGAGATATTCGCATTGTTCTGGGTGACTTCAATGCGGTATCTGGCTGTGATCGAGCTGGCTATGAGATGTCTGTCGGTCCCCATGGTTCAGGAGCTGATGCCGGTAGCGAGAATAGCCTCCTTTTCCGGGACTTTGCTAGGTCCCAGAAATTGAGGATTTCTGGCTCCTGGTACCAGCGCCCAGACCCACATTGCTGGACATGGTACAGTGATGCGGGTATTGCAGCTAAGGAGATCGACCACATACTCGTTAGCACTCGTTGGAAGATCCTCCAGAATTGCAGGGTGTACAGGAGTGCTGAGTTCTGTGGTACCAACCATAGATTGGTTGTGGCTACCCTCCGGGTCCACTTCAAAACTCCCCAGTGGTCAAATGATCACCCTAGGGTGTTTCATTTGAACAGGCTGAGGGAGAGGGAGTGTGCCCGCGGGTTTGCTGAGGCAATCTCTGATCGTTTCGCAATGCTTGACAGTCTGACAGACCCTGTTCTTCTGTGGGATATCTTCAAGTGTGAAACGCTTGATGCAGCTCAAGATACGATTGGTGTACGCCCGAGAGCAGTACAGAATTCCATCTCGCAGGAGACACTGGAAGCCACAGATGCATGTCGTGCGGCTCGTCTGACAGGGGATCGGGAATTGCACCATTCTCATGTGCGCAGAGCTCGGTCCCAATTAAGAAGGGACAAGGAACAGTTTATTAGAAGTCTTGCAGAGGAGGTAGAAAGCCATTTCTTAGTAAATGACCTTCGTCCTGCATACCAAGTCCTAAGAAAGCTGAACTCCAAGCCCTCTTCACAGGTGACAGCAGTTCGCTCAGTAAGTGGTCAGATCGTTTCAGATCCTGTTGCGGTGCGGGAACGTTGGGCTGAGTATTTTGAGCAGCTGTACCAGGTTGACCCACCAACAGTTAACTTGGATGCGGGTAGTGTCGAGATCCCGCTGCCGGATTCCACTCATCAGTGAGGACCCTCCCTTCCTAACTGAAGTTAGGGGGGCGATTTCCAAGCTGAAGAGTGGTAAAGCAGCAGGTATCTGTGGCATACCAGCTGAACTGTTAAAGGCTGGTGGTGAAACTATGGCACGGGGGTTACATGCTGTCCTGCAGCAATCACCGAGGCATCTCACTGCTCAGTATACCAGGCAAGGTTCTCACCCACATCTTCTGAGACGTATGAGAGACCATCTACTGAGGCACCAGAGACCGGAGCAATCCGGATTCACTCCTGGTAAGTCCACAATAGACCGTATCCTCGCGCTTCGAGTCATTGTAGAGCGCCGTCGTGAGTTCGGGCGTGGGCTGCTTGCAGCCTACATCGACCTCAAGAAGGCGTTCGATACGGTGCATCGGGAGTCAATTTGGGAGATCCTGAGACTTAGAGGAATTCCAACAAGGATTATTGGACTAATAGCAAGCCTGTATACTGGTACTGAAAGTGCTGTAAAGTGTGGTGGGGGCCTGTCGAGCTTCTTTCCTGTTAGTTCAGGAGTGAGGCAAGGCTGTGTCCTTGCGCCAACTCTTTTCAACACTTGCATGGACTGGATACTGGGCAGAGCTACTGTTCAAAGTCATTGTGGAGCAACACTAGTTAATATCAAGGTTACAGACCTTGACTTTGCTGATGACGTTGCCATTCTATCTGAGTCTTTGGAAACCCTAGTGGTGGCTCTCGATGCATTTAGCAATGAAGCGAAACCCTTGGGTCTAGAGGTCTCCTGGACCAAGACCAAGGTCCAGGAATTTGGGGACATATTAGGAGAACCTGTTCAGTCAGTACGTGCTTGCGGCGAGGACATTGAAGTCACAGAGAGTTTTACATACCTTGGTAGTGTAGTTCATAACTCTGGGCTGTCAGACCATGAAGTCAGCAGACGGATTGGCCTGGCAGCAGGGGTCATGAACTCTCTTAACATGAGTATTTGGAGTTGTCGGTACCTGTGCAGAAGGACCAAGCTACGGGTTTTTAAGGCCCTGATAATACCAGTTTTGCTATACAGTAGCGAAACCTGGACATTGTCCTGTGCCTTGGAGGCTCGTCTTGAAGCCTTTTGTAATAGGTCTTTGCGCCGGATCATGGGGTACTGTTGACGGGACCATGTGTCGAACCAACGGTTGCACCGTGAGACTGGCACAGGACCTGTTATCTGCACAATCCGTGATCGCCAACTCAGGCTATACGGCCACCTGGCTCGCTTTCCACAGGATGATCCTGCCCATCAGGTCGTCTCTGTTCGAGACAACCCTGGGTGGAG
Source organism: Penaeus vannamei (assembly GCF_003789085.1). Lineage (NCBI taxonomy): Eukaryota > Metazoa > Arthropoda > Malacostraca > Decapoda > Penaeidae > Penaeus > Penaeus vannamei. The sequence goes on from NW_020872560.1 coordinate 297,429, forward strand.
GAGGTCTGTGGGACAACCTAGGAAGTCGTGGCTTGGGCAGATCGACCAAACCTGCCGTGAAAAACTATAAATAGGCCGAGTCCCTGCCTGGCGTCTAGCCATGAGGGATCCTCGTAGGTGGAAGCGAAGGATGGATGCGGCTATGCGCCCCCGTCGGCGTCAGCCCCCTTGATGATGATGATGATAATCATTATAAAGCCCATCCATAATGAAAAAAGGCTAAAAGTATAAAAATCCCAAAAGTCGAAAAAACGCCGAAATCTAGCGATATATAGCCTTTTGAGAGAATGGTCGACAAACCCCCTTTTTCGAGTTTAAGGGATAATTATGATGATTTCTGCAATGATTCTGCTAATTATGATGATAATCCCATTAATAATGACAATAAAAATGACATTAATTAAGATGATTATGATATAATGATAATTATAATGATAATTTGCGTAATTAATGCAATAATAGCAATAATTGACAATATTCTAATGATTTTCATGACAATAACAATAATAATAACGATAATGATAATAAAAATAATCATTGAAATAATCATAATATCGCTATTATTGTTATTATAATTGTTATTATTTTTGTTATTATTTCTAAAATTATTAATATTGTTATTATCATTATAAAAATAGTTATAATGAGGGAAATGACATTGTAGAGGTTAAGAAACCAGACTGGATTTTTATCTCTTTACTTTGAGGAACCGAGTACAAGTGTAGTCAGGTCAACAGCTGAGTGGAGAATGTTGACTCAGGTCCGGCGTCTTAAGAACCTGACCGCCTCTTCTGTTGACCGGGAAGGGCCCTTCGTAGGGAGGGCAGAGAGGGGGTTTTGGGTGCTTTCTTACAAAAACTTGCGAGCAGTCTTGGAGTCCTGGGGGTATGAAGAAGTCCTGTTGCCTCGAGGGTCTCGTTGGTCGGCTGCGTACCCTTGACATTCAGTCGCAGAGCTGCCTGACGAAAGTTCCTGGCTCGATGGTGCTGGCCTTGACGAGGAAATCCGCGGGAAGGGCGAGCGTGGTTCCGTAGACCATTTCTGTGGTGGTGCACTGCAGGTCCTCTTTAAATGACGTCCGGATGTTGAGGAGGACAAGGGGAAGCTGGTCGATCCACCTCCTATTGGAGGAGGAGGATGTCAGGGCCTGCTTCATGTGGTGGTGGAGTCGCTCGACCATGCCGTTGGCGCAGGGATGGTAGGCGGTCGTCCTGATCCGCTTGGACCCGAGCAGGATCATGAGGTGGCGCCAAAGTTCGGACTCGAACTGGGCGCCGCGGTCAGTCGTGACGGTGTCCGGGGTGCCGAAGCGGGAGACCCAGGTGTTAATGAAGGTCTTGGCGACTGTCGCTGCGGTGATGTCGCGGATGGGTGTGGCCTCTGGCCGTCTGGTGAACCGGTCAATCATCATCACGATGTAGGTGAAGCCGTCGTCCATGGGTAGGGGTCCCACTATGTCGATGTGGACGTTTTGGAACCTCTCATCTGGAATGGGGAAGGTCTGGAGAGGAGATTTTGTGTGCCTGTGGATCTTGGTCCTCTGGCATTCGAGGCACGAGCGACACCACTACCGAACATCTTTGTTGATGGAGGGCCAGACGACCTTGCTGCAGATGAGGTGTTGGGTGGCCCGGATGCCGCGGTGCTGGTGGTAGGCATCGAAGAATCGCCGACGGAGGGAAGGTGGGATGTATGGGCGCGGGTAGCCGAGGGAGACGTCGCAGAGAAAGGTCATCGCGGGAGTTCGGGATCCTGACTCTCAAGGTTAAGGGAAGACTGGCCCTCAATGAGAGGAGTCATGGACGCATCCTGCCGTTGCTCTCTGCTGACCAGTTGATAATCCACTGCGTCGTCGGTGAGGGTCGCTGCGGATATGGTAACCCTCGATAGAGCATCGCGGCCTCGTTGTCCACACCCCGAATGTGCCGGATGTCCGTCGTAAACTGCGAGATGTAGTCCAGGTGGCGCTCCTCGCAAGGGGATTGGCGGCTGGTCCTCGAGTGTAAGGCGAAGGTGAGGGGTTTATGGTCCGTCAGGATGTGGAATTCCTTTGCCTCCATAAACGGCTGGAAATGCTTCACCGCGGAGTATGCTGCCAGTTCTCTTCCAAAGGCACTGTACCGTGACTGGCGTGGCGACAGGGTCTGCGAAAAGAAGGCAAGGGGTTGCCATTGCTTACCCTGACGTTGCTTGAGGACAGCACCAATGGCAGTGTCGGAGGCGTCGACCGCTATATACTGAGAGGAGCCTCCGGCAGAGGGTGGTTAAGCAGAGTGGCAGAGGCCAGGCCTTCTTTGCAGGCTTCGAAGGCTTCGTTTGTCGGGGACGTCCACCCGATTCTGATGTTTCTGCTGGCCCTGTTAGGTGTGATCAGGGCGTGAAGGGGCTTGAGGAGCTGGGCACACCCAGGGACGAACCTTCTATAGAAGTTAAACATGTCCATGAATTTCCGCAGTTGTTTCTCCGTCGCTGGCCTGGGGAACTTCCTTATAGCGGTGACCTTCTCTTGCGCTGGGGTGATGCCTTGGGGGGTGACGATGTGGCCGAGGAAGGAGAGGGAAGCGACACCGAACTGGCATTTTCCCGGGTTGATGACGACGCCCGCTTCTTGCAGTCTGCCGAAGAGAGCGCAGAGATGGCGGGCGTGGTCTGCTTCTGAGGTGCTGGCGACGAGGATGTCGTCGATGTAAGCGAAGACGCCCTCAAGGCCGCGAGTCACGTCGTTTATGAAGCGTTGGAAGGTCTGAGCGACGTTCCGGAGACCGAAGGGCATCCTGAGGAATTCGAAGAGGCCGAAAGGTGTAATGACGGCCGTCTTGGGGATGTCCTCCTCAGCGATCGGGATTTGGTGGTAGGCCCGCATGAGGTCGATCTTGGAAAAGACCGTACAGCCAGACAGCTCGTGGGAGGAGTGCAGGCGCGGCAGAGGATCCCCAACTGTATCATATGGTCGAACTCCGCCCAGGCACTGCGACATCTGTCGGGGGTGAGCGGACGGCAGCGAGAATGGGCAGGAGGACCGTGGGTCACGATATGGTGCCGGACTTCATGCCGTGGGTTGGGTGGCCCGGTTGATCGGCTTGGTCAAGGCCGGGAACTCACGCAGGATGTTCTTGAAGGCGCAGGTCCTGGGAAGCACTGTATATATTAGGAGGGTACTTACCAGAGCCGGAGCAGCGTGTGTGCGGGCCCCGGATTGGTGGATTAGGGCCATACCTTGAAGATCAACCGTCAGACCGTAGTGCGCCAAGAAATCGGCGCCGATGATGGGGTGTGGGACGTTGGTGACGAGGAAGATCCATTGGAATCGTTGGGCGGGCCCGCCTTCCAGCGAGAGGGTCCTCGAACGCTCGCCGTAAGTGTTGATGGGCGATGTGTTGGTAGCTTCCAGAGTGCGGGAGGAGGGGAAGCGTTTATCCCTGTGGGTGGCCGGGAGGAGGCTGACCTCGGCCCCTGTGTCGACGAGGAAATGTAGGGAGGAGGAGGCATCTCGGACGTACAATAAACGCCTCCGAGGTCCGCGAAAGACAGGCGCGCCCAGTTTCCGCGGCTTCCTCCACTCTTTGCGCGGCGGTGAAGGAACGTGGAAGCGAGGATGGCGGTTGGGCGTTGCAGAGCGCCTGATGTCCCGTTCAAAGCGTGGTGGCGAAGGGGTGCGAAAGCGAGGCCGGGAGTGAGAACGTTCCTGTGTGGATATCTTCTGCACAGCCTCGGATAGTGTGGCGACATGGGCTGCAAGGGCTCCCAACGTCACGGCGGAGGTGGTGGTTGCGACAGACACTGTTGCTATTGACGATGTGGGTGTCCTAGCTATGAGCATCGCGTCGGCTTGCAGGGCAAGTTGCTCCAATGGAGCGTCTGACACCAGCAGGATTTGCTGGATATCAGCAGGCAGCCGCTTGAGGAAGAGGGAGCACATGACGTCAGGTGGGAGCGTAGTGCCGGTGCGGGTGAGGAGGCGCTGGAAGTGGTGAAAGATTTCTGTGGGGGTACGGTTGTCCGCGGCGTCAGATGACAGGAAGGTGCTTAACGCGGTCAGAGGGTTAGGTGCTGCTCGCCTAAGAATGGCCTCCTTAAGCTCGTCGTAAGTGGCGTACCGATGATTATGCAGGAGGTCGCCGACTGTCAGAAGGAATTCTAGTGGGAGGTTAGTGACCAGCAGGCGGAATTTAGTGGTCTGGGTGGTTATATTCCTGTGGAGGAATTCCTGCTCCACTTGAAAAAAACATTCCGGCAGGCTGGCCCGAGAGCAGGCTGATAGCGTACTGTGTGTTGCTGACATCTTGTGTAAAAATTTGGTTCACTCCGAGGGTCACCAGTGTATAGGTTAAGAAACCAGACTGGATTTTTATCTCTTTTGATGAACCGAGTACAAGTGTACTCAGGTCAACAGCTGAGTGGAGAATGATGATCCTGCCTAAGTACTAAGTGTGTAAAGAAGAGGGGGGAAGGAAGAGTAGGGATAGGAGAAGGATAAGGAGGAGGAAAATGAATTTTAGTAGAAGAAAAAGGAGCCGGGGCTTGACCCAGCATGCAGGGTAAAGATCTTGGTAATATCTGTAGTGGGTTTGTTGAAAGAGGAAAAGGATCGAGGGGCCCAGCGCCATCGGCAGCCTCGCGTGTTCACCGCGCGGCCACACCTCGCGAGATCGTGCGGCGAGGCAAGGCCGCGACTCGTGGCGCGGGGAATACCCCGCTGTAGTGTTTACCCCTTTGAGACACTTTCAAAACTACAACGCGGGTCTTGCAGAGTGCAACTTGCGAACAGGGGAGCTGCTTTCAAAAGGGTGGTAGCTGGCGTGTACTGCAGCATGACCCACTCGTCACAACCCTGAAGCCCTTAACCCCGTAAGTAAGACTTACTATTACATTAATTTCATTATAAACTGTGTCCATTCTCCTTTTAAAACCAGATAAAAAGTAAAATAAACAAACCAAGGATAAAACAAAACCAAAGCATAAAAAGGAAAACCTGAGATCCCCTCAGTCTGTATATTCACAAAGTTACAATGCATATGACACATCCTAACTGGCCTCTTACAAAACATGAATATACTTATCTTTCTCTCTTGTAGGAAATCGAAGAAACAAACAACAAAACAGGAGACGTCCAGTGAGGCCGGGCGCTCCGTGAGCAGCACTGAACTGCCGAGCCAACAACCCAAGAGAGAGTCTAGCATAAACAGGCTCTTTATATAGGCTCTTAAAAATGTGTAAATAATAAAAATGAATGAAAATAAAAGAAGTTTACTTTACATAATTAAAAGAAATTAAAATAAAACTAGAGGCCGTGAGAAAAAGATAAAAGAAATAGAACATAAAAATACGAAAAATAAAAGGCTCCAGGGACGCAAAACTGCAGCTGGCTACCGCCGATCCCCACAGATGGTGCTGGTGCTGGCTAGAAAAGGGGGACTCGCCTAGTCTGGACTCCTGCTTAGTGGGGGTACCTCACGTCCACTACAACCCCTCCCTCGCCCACCGAGCGGCCAGCACAGCTGAGCGAGAGGCTCCGCCAGGTGGAGAGCCAGGTCACAAGGCCTCCCTAGCCAGGCCTACGGGTCGCCGGGCGTGTGCCGACCTCAGACTGGCAGCCATGACGTCAAAGGGAGGTTGCTGGCTGTGCTGGGCGCTCAGGTCGAGGGGAACTCGAACTGTCGACAGACTAGCGAGTCAAAGCACCATAAAAATCAGTCAGATCTGAAAGGAGAGAGGATTAGTATATTCATCCTTTGCAAGAGACGGCAGGCGAGTACATGATTGCAAACCCCAGGAATATACAGAGAGAGGGATCACGACCTCCTAAAAAAAAATAAAAAAAAAAAAACAAAGCTAAGAACGAAGGAAAGGAACTTAAAATAACCCTTAAAACTAAATAAACCTAAACCTTAAAAACTAAAACTTGAAAAACCCTTAATCTAAATGAAACTTAAACTAAAACCAACTTAAAACTATACTTAAAACGAAAGCTTACAACTAAAGGAAATAAAATTAAATAAAAGAAACGCTGCCTGCTCCCTCTAAAACAATAAAAGCATTACAAACAAATAAAAATTACAAATACAAAACATAAAAATAACTTTACAAAAATAAAGCGGGATCTCAGGCCAGCTAACTACAGAAGCGGTGGTCCTGGGCACTCCGGTAGTTCCAGGTATGGGCGAGCAGAGTTCGTCGTGCGAGCAACGTCAGTCTCGCTCGAGAGCCCACACGAAGTAGACGTATTGCTGTGGTCTGCAGGGAAGGATGTAATAAATGTGAATTTCTGATGGTGAAGTGATGATACCTTACCATACCCAGTCTTACCACGACTGAGGTGCATGTTGGGATGGACGTATTGCTGAAAGCAACATCGTTGCACCTGGCTCCGCGTCGTCAGGTAACCATGGGTCGACGTAATCAGGGTCATGGTATGGTGACGCATCTGGGAACGTCAGCTCTTCCTCCAGCTTAAATGGGCGCAGCTGGTTAGCGTGGCAGTTACGCTCCGAAAACGGGGGAGACAGGTCCTGAACGACGTAATTAACAGGGCCCAACTTCTTCACGACCTTCGCAGGGCCTTGCCACCGGGGCCCTAAAGCACGATCAGGTCCTGTTTGCGTAGTCTTTATCTTGTAGAGGACCAGGGACCCAGCTTCTAAGGACCAGGGCGGCCTCAGGTTACGGTTGTGATATGCTGCGTATTCCTGACGAGCCTTACGGGATGCTTCCTGCGCTGCTTTCCTCGCAACATCCAAGGCCTCACGTAGCTTGCAATGAGCATCTTCTCCTGCTGTAACATGGTTGCTCAAACCAACCGGGAAATGGCCTGGCTGGCCTGTCAGCAAGTAAAGGGGCTGATCTCCGATAGCCCTGTGGATGGCAGAATTTATGGCAAAACGTACCTGGGGTATGTACCGATCCCAGTCTAGGGGTTGGTCTTCTACCAATGTTGCAAGAGCATCTTTTACAACCCGATTCGTTCTTTCTACAAGACCGTTTGCCTGTGGATGGAAAGCGGTTGTAACGTGAGTTTGAACGGTCAGGTCCTCACATACACTGCGAAAGAGGGCATTATTAAATTCAAGACCGCCGTCAGTCTGAAGCAATCGTGGTGGACCAAATAGAGTAATGAAATGATCAATTATTGCTCTTACTACTGTCTCTGCTTCCTTGTTGGGTAAAGGTACGAGCTGTAGGTACCTTGTCAACTGATCTACCATTACCAGGACATAGCGATTCCCACTCGAAGAGCTGTGCAAGTCCACCAAATCAGCACTGACACGCTCCATGGGATGCACAGCTTCAGGTGCATGCTGCAAAGGGGCACGCCTACCTATGCCCTTCCTCTTCTGACAAGTTTTACAGGACGATACGTACTTACGAGTCTCTCCCAGCATGTTAGGGAAGTAGAACAAATCACGTAGCTTATTGTAAGTACGGTAAATGCCATGATGTGCTGCAATAGGGGATGCATGAGCAATTTTTATCGCATCCTTACGTAGAGTCCTTGGCACAACGAGCTGCTCGACAATTCGTTCTGGGAGATGCCTTAATCTATACAGGACTCCATTTCTTAGTTCAAACTCGTCCAGGGGCAATGGCGGTCGTTGCTGGGGCACCGCTCTTTCTTCCAAGAACATTAACAATTTCGTGCAACAAGGGGTCCTTTAGTTGCTCAACCCTCATTGCATAAGGATCTGGAGAAGAAAGGGATATGGGTGCAACATCACGTGAGAGCATATCAGGGACATAATTGATTCGACCCTGCTTATATTTAATCTGGAAGTTATGGTCTGCCAGTTCTGCACTCCAGCGGCTCATGCGTGGACTTTTAGTTCTTCTAGAGAATACATACGTGAGGGGACGATGATCAGTAAGCACCGTGAAGCGTCGTCCGTAAGGTAAGCATCAAAATGCCTCACGCTTTCCACAACTGCAAGTGCTTCAAGGTCGGTGGCACTATACCTGGTTTCTGCACCACGTAGTTTGCGGCTGAAGTAGGCTATAGGATGAAGCTCATTTTGGTCATCAGTCTGCATAAGACATGCACCTATAGCTACCTGTGATGCATCTGTATGCAATTCAAAAATTTTCTCAAAGTCAGGTTTGGCTAAAACTGGAGCAGTTATTAGAAGATCTTTCAGTTTAATAAAAGCATCCCTTTGGTCTGGTCCCCACACAAACCGCACATCCTTTCTGGTTAGTCTGGTGAGGGGTGCTGCAATCTTTGCATATTTCGGTACAAATTTCCTAAAAAATCCAGCAGCACCAAGGAATCTGCGTACCCCTTTCTGATTCTTAGGAGGCAGCATTTCTTCAATGGATTTCACCTTCTCAGGGTCTGGCAGGAAACCCTGTGGAGTGACGCGGTAGCCAAGAAATCTGAAATTACTCACGGCAAAATCACATTTTTCCAGATTTAATTTAAACCCTGCCTTATCCAACAGTAGCAGAGTCTCATTAAGGTGTTTAATGTGTTCCTCAAAAGTGGCACTATGCACAACTATATCATCCAAATATGCAATGGTGTGCTTACCTAGAACAGGTGACAAAACAAGGTTGACTGTCCTTTGGAATGTAGATGGAGCTGTACATAATCCAAATGGCATGCGACGGAACTGGTATAGCCGATGTCCATCTGAAAATGCGGTTTTTGGACGATCTTCAGGCTTCACCGGGATGGACCAGTAGGCGGAGCGAGAGTCCAGTAAAGTGAATACACTAGTTCCTCCTAGTTCATCCAGAAGTTCATCCATCCGGGGTAGTGGGTAGCTGTCAGCTATAGTAACAGAATTCAGGTTCCTGTAGTCCACACAGAACCTCAATGTGCCATCCTTTTTCTTCACAAGGACTACAGGTGACAGCCACGGGGACGAAGAAGGTTCAATCACTCCGGCCTTGAGCATTTGTTCACACTCCTCACGAATGTGCCTTTTAGCTGCTTCAGGAAGACGCCACTGACGCTGACACAAAGGATGCTTCTCTTGTGTTGGGATCTCATGTACAATGTCTGGAACTTCCCCAATAGCAAACTTATCACCTGAAAAGAGTCGTGGGTATTGGGCAAGAACCTTACACACCTGAGACTTACGGTGATCAGACAGATGTTGGAGAGAAATCTTTTCCAAGGCACTTGTAGGTACGGCTGCCACAGGAGTGTCTGCAATGGATGCAACATTGCCAGGTGCTTCAGGTGTGTCACACATTTCCTCAACCTCATGAAGTTCGACCAGGTGCGTTCCATTTCTCAGCTTGACTTGACTGAGCATCGCGTCGGCTTGCAGGGCAAGTTGCTCCAATGGAGCGTCTGACACCAGCAGGATTTGCTGGATATCAGCAGGCAGCCGCTTGAGGAAGAGGGAGCACATGACGTCAGGTGGGAGCGTAGTGCCGGTGCGGGTGAGGAGGCGCTGGAAGTGGTGAAGGATTTCTGTGGGGGTACGGTTGTCCGCGGCGTCAGATGACAGGAAGGTGCTTAACGCGGTCAGAGGGTTAGGTGCTGCTCGCCTAAGAATGGCCTCCTTAAGCTCGTCGTAAGTGGCGTACCGATGATTATGCAGGAGGTCGCCGACTGTCAGAAGGAATTCTAGTGGGAGGTTAGTGACCAGCAGGCGGAATTTAGTGGTCTGGGTGGTTATATTCCTGTGGAGGAATTCCTGCTCCACTTGAAAAAAACATTCCGGCAGGCTGGCCCGAGAGCAGGCTGATAGCGTACTGTGTGTTGCTGACATCTTGTGTAAAAATTTGGTTCACTCCGAGGGTCACCAGTGTATAGGTTAAGAAACCAGACTGGATTTTTAATTTCATTATAAACTGTGTCCATTCTCCTTTTAAAACCAGATAAAAAGTAAAATAAACAAACCAAGGATAAAACAAAACCAAAGCATAAAAAGGAAAACCTGAGATCCCCTCAGTCTGTATATTCACTAAAGTTACAATGCATATGACACATCCTAACTGGCCTCTTACAAAACATGAATATACTTATCTTTCTCTCTTGTAGGAAATCGAAGAAACAAACAACAAAACAGGAGACGTCCAGTGAGGCCGGGCGCTCCGTGAGCAGCACTGAACTGCCAAGCCAGCAACCCAAGAGGGAGTCTAGCATAAACAGGCTCTTTATATAGGCTCTTAAAAAATGTGTAAATAATAAAAATGAATGAAAATAAAAGAAGTTTACTTTACATAATTAAAAGAAATTAAACTAAAACTAGAGGCCGTGAGAAAAGATAAAAGAAATAGAACATAAAAATACGAAAAATAAAAAGGCTCCAGGGACGCAAAACTGCAGCTGGCTACCGCCGATCCCCACAGATGGTGCTGGTGCTGGCTAGAAAAGGGGGGACTCGCCTAGTCTGGACTCCTGCTTAGTGGGGGTACCTCACGTCCACTACACCGCGACCTTGAGCGCGGCTCGCCCCACCACATTTTTCCCACGGGGCGTGGAGCCTCGCTATGGCGAACACGGAGCCTCTCGGCTAACTGAGGGGGAGGGGAGAGAGGTTAGCAGGTTTTTGGCGCCCTCTGGGGTGTGCTCTAGGCACGGCCTCTTCGACCGTGGCTCCTGGGCTGTCCCTCGGCTAACCATCACTGCTGAAGCGGGGTGAAGCTCGGGTGAGGCCGCGAGGCAAGGGCAGACCCTCCTCGCCCGTGTCGAGAGGAGATTTCTCTCCTTCGGCCGCAGGACTTACGGGAAGGCACGGCCTTGGCGGCCTCACCACGATTAGATTAACTCTACTGGCCGTGGCGCTTCTTTCCTCAGCTCGCTCAAATCCTTACGCTAAAGGATTTGTGGTCCTGGCACGAGTACTAGCAGCAAACACCACCTGTCGGAAACCGAAATAATGATGGAAATGACATCAATAATTAAGATAATAACTGTTATAATGATTATATTAAGGGTAATTATGGCGATAATTACTATAATGATGATAATGATGACATTAATGAAAATAATGATGATAATCATTATAAAGCCCATCCATAATGAAAAAGGCTATAAGTATAAAAAATCCCAAAAGTCTAAAAAAAAAACGCCGAAATCTAGCGATATATAGCCTCTTGAGAGAATGGTCGACAAACCCCTTTTTCGAGTTTAAGGATAATTATGATGATTTCTGCAATGATTCTGCTAATTATGGTGATTTTGATGATAATCCCATTAATAATGACAGTAATTATGACATTAATTATGATAATTATGACATTAAGATAATTATAATATAATGATAATTATAATGATAATTTGCGTAATTAATGCAATAATAGCAATAATCGACAATATTCTAATGATTTTCATGAAAATAAAAATAACGATAATGATAATAAAAATAATCATTGAAATAATCGCTATTATTTTTATTATAATTGTTATTATTGTTCTTATTATTTCTAAAATTATCATTATTGTTATTATCATTATAAAATAGTTATAATGAGGGAAATTATATCAATAATTAAGATAATAACTATTGTAATGATTATATTAAGGGTAATTATGGCGATAATTACTATAATGATGATATTAATGATAATAATGATGATGATAATCATTATAAAGCCCATCCATAATGAAAAAAATCCCAAAAGTCGAAAAAAACGCCGAAATCTAGCGATATATATTTCGAGTTTAAGGGATAATTATGATGATTTCTGCAATGATTCTGGTAATTATGATGATTTTGATGACAATCCCATTAATAATGACAATAAAATGACATTAATTATGATAATTATGAATTAATTAAGATAATTATAATATAATGATAATTATAATGATAATTTGTGTAATTAATGCAATAATAGCAATAATCGACAATATTCTAATGATTTTCATGACAATAACAATAATAATAACGATAATGATAATAAAAATAATCATTGAAATAATCATAATATCGCTATTATTGTTATTATAATTGTTATTATTGTTGTTATTATTTCTAAAATTATCATTATTATTAATATAATTGTAAAAATAGTTATAATGAGGGAAATGACATCAATAATTAAGATAATAACTATTATAATGATTATATTAAGGGTAATTATGGCGATAATGACATAATGATGATAATGATGACATTAATTATAACAATGACGATAATAATTATAAAGCCCATCCATAATGAAAAAAGGCTAAAAGAATAAAAATCCCAAAAGTCGAAAAAAAAAAACGCCGAAATCTAGCGACATATAGCCTTTTCAGAGAATGGTCGACAAACCCCCTTTTTCGAGTTTAAGGGATAATTATGATGATTTCTGCAATGGTTTGCTAATTATGATGATTTTCATGACAATCCCATTAATAATGACAATAATAATGACTTTAATTATGACATTAATAAAGATAATTATAATATAATGATAATTATAATGATAATTTGCGTAATTAATGCAATAATAGCAATAATTGACAATATTCTAATGATTTTCATGACAATAACAATAATAATAACGATAATGATAATAAAAATAATCATTGAAATAATCATAATATCGCTATTATTGTTATTATAATTATTATTATTGTTGTTATTATTTCTAAAAGTATCATTATTGTTATCATTATAAAATAGTTATAATGAGGGAAATGACATCAATAATTAAGATAATAACTATCATAATGATTATATTAAGGGTAATGCTAATTATGATGATTTTGATGACAATCCCATTAATAATGACACTAATTATGATAATTATGAAATTAATTAAGATAATTATAATATAATGATAATTATAATGATAATTTCCGTAATTAATGCAATAATAGCAGTAATCGACAATATTCTAATGATTTTCATGACAATAACAATAATAATAACGATAATGATAATAAAAATAATCATTGAAATAATCATAATATCGCTATAATTGTTATTATAATTGTTATTATTGTTGTTATTATTTCTAAAATTATCATTATTGTTATTATAATTATAAAAAGAGTTATAATGAGGGAAATGACATCACTAATAAAGATAATAAGTATTATAATGATTATATTAAGGGTAATTAATGCGATAATTACTATAATGATGATAATGATGACATCAATGATAATAATGATGATGATAATCATTATAAAGGCCATCCATTATGAAAAAAATGCTAAGAGTATAAAATCCCATAAGTCGAAAAAACGCCGAAATCTAGCAATATAAATCCTATTGAGAGAATGGTCGACCAAACCCTCTTCTTCGAGTTTAGGGGAAAATTATGATGATTTCTGCAATGATTCTGCTAATTATGATGATTTTGATGACAATCCCATTAATAATGACAATAATAATGACATTAATTATGATAATTATGACATTAATTCAGATAATTATATAATGATAATTATAATGATAATTTGCGTAATTAATGCAGTAAGAGCAATAATCGACAATATTCTAATGATTTTCATGACAATAACATTAATAATAACGATAATGATAATAAAAATAATCATTGAAATAATCATAATATCGCTATTATTGTTATTATAATTGTTATTATTGTTGTCATTATTTCAAAAATTATCATTATCGTTATTATCCTTATAAAAATAGTTATAATGAGGGAAATGACATCAATAATTAAGATAATAACTATTATAATGATTATATTAAGGGTAATTATGGTGATAATTACTATAATGATGATAATGATGACATTAATGATAATAATAATGATGATAATCATTATAAAGCCCATTCATAATGAAAAAAGGCTAAAAGTATAAAAATAAAAAAAGTCGAAAAAAACGCCGAAATCTAGCGATATATAGCCTTTTGAGAGAATGGTCTACAAACCCACTTTTTCGAGTTTAAGGTATAATTATGATGATTTCTGCAATGATTCTGTTAATTATGATGATTTTGATGACAATCCCATTAATAATGACAATAATGATGACATTAATTTTGATAATTATGACAATAAGATAATTATGATATAATGATAATTATAATGATAATTTGCGTAATTGATGCAATAATATATATAATCGACATTATTCTAATGATTTTCATGACAATAACAATAATAACGATAATGATAAGAAATATAATCATTGAAATAATCATAATATCGCTATTATTGTTATTATAATTGTTATTATTGTTGTTATTATTTCTAAAATTATTATTGTTATCATTATAAAATAGTTATAATGAGGGAAATGAAATCAATAATTAAGATAATAACTATTACAATGATTATATTAAGGGTAATTATGGCGATAATTACTATAATGATGAAAATGATGACATTAATGATAATAATGATGATGATAATTGTAGTGTACGGCTGTGTACGTCCCGAGTCTAAGGATAATAATAATCATAATTACCAATAAAAAGCGAAAAGGTTTTTTTTTCGACGTTACTCTCAAAAGGCTGTAATACGCTAGATTTTGGTAAACAATAAAAAGCGAAAAAGTTTTTTTTCGAAGTTTCTCTCAAAAGGCTGTAAAACGCTAGATTTTGCCCTTTTTTTCGACTTTTGGGGTTTTATTACTTTTGGCCTTTTTTCATTATAAATGGACTGGATAATAATTATTATCATCATTGTTATCATTACTGTCATTATTCTTATGCTTATTATCATTATAGTCATTGTCATCATGATTATTATCATTATTGCAGTTATAATGATTATTATGCTCATTATTATAGCTATTTTCATCATCATAACTATTTTCATAATAATAATGGCAATAATGATTATTTTAGAAATAAAAATGACAATAGTAATAATTATAATGACAATGATAAAGATGTTTTTATTATTTCTATTGTCATTATTAGTCTCAAAAATTATTGGAATAGAGTTGATTATTGCTATTATTACAGTAATTATCAAAATTATCATTACAATTATGATTTTATCATTATCATTATTATTGTCATTATCATCATAATTATTATCATTATTGCATATAATGAAGGAATTATCATGAAAATCATCACAATTACCTGAATTAAAGTTAAAATCCTCATAATTACCAATAAAAAGCGAAAAAAGTTTTTTTTTCGACCTTTCTCTGAAAGCGAAAATACGCTAGATTTTGTCGTTTTTTCGACTTTTGGGATTTTATTACTTTTGGCCTTTATTTCATTATAAATGGATTGGATAATAATTATTATATCATTATTATCATTACTGTCATTATTTTATGTTTATTATCATTATAGTCATTATTATCATGATTATCATTATTATTATCATGATTATTGCAGTTATAATGAATACTAGGCTCATTATTATAGCTATTTTCATCATCATAACTATTTTATAATGATAATAGCAATAATGATGATTTTTAGAAATAATAATGACAATAGTAATAATTATAATGACAATGATAATGATATTATTATTTCTATTGTCATTATTAGTCTGAATCATCATAATTATTGGAATAGAGTTGATTATTGCTATTATTGAAGTAATTATCAAAATTATCATTATAATATGATTTTTATTATATAATGTCACCATTGTCATTACCTGAATTAATGTTAAAATCCTCATAATACAAAAAAAAGCGAAAAGGGTTTCTAATACGCTAGATTTTGCCGTTTTTTTCGATTTCTGGGATTTTATTACTTTTGGCCTTTATTTCATTATAAATGGACTGGATAATAATTATTATCATCATTATTATCATTACTGTCATTATTCTTATTATTATTATCATTATAGTCATTATCATCATGATTATCATCATTATTATCATCATTATTGCAGTTATAATGATTATTATACTAATCATTATAGCTATTTTCATCATCATAACTATTTTTATAATGATAATAGCAATGCAACCAGGCGCTAGCCAGCGTCTAGTACTTACTCATATATATATACATATTAGGTGCCGTGGAACTTCCAGCTGTGAAGCGGAGACATGCAATAAACTTCATGACTAGTGCTCATAGAAAAAACAAGCATTTTCCTTCTTCTTTAATCCAACTAAACTGGTATCTCCTTTGAACAAAAACAGTTCTTCCAACATCAAAATCATACGTTTCGAGTGTTCAACACTCATCTTCAGTGATGACAAGAAAGGATAAAGGAACATTATCCTTCAGTTTACAAAAACATATTTACAAAACAGTTAAGATAAATCATATCACTAATTGTATTAATAAGACATGAAAAGGGGGATACGAATTACTCGTATCAAGACTTTACATTACATATCGAGATAAGAAAATGTAAGGGTTTATGAAAAGTTATTATATAGATTAATACAACAAGTTGAACAGTTCATGTTTGACCTTGAAATCAATTAACAATATTAAACATGCAAGAGAACTATACTCTAAACGAATTGGAAAAGTAATTTAGTATTGAAAATTTTCTAGACTATAAAAGCCATCATGTAAATATGACAAAACATGCCATTCAAGATAACGTAAATACCGTCAATTTTGATACAATACATTACTGAATTGCAATAGATTATTATGACTGAAACACATTCTAGGGAAACATTGGTATTCAAGGAAATTACTAGGTTATAAGGTTAAGACATTGAGTAAACTATGACAAAAAAACGCAAGTCAAGAAATTTAAAATCATTCAAATCAAAATAACACATTATTGAATACAATACATCATTACAATTGAAACATATTATAATGAAACTTTTGTAATGACGTGACATTTAATGGAGAAAACTTGAGCTGAAATGGGACGAAATTACGATCAAAGCCCCTGGCGTCATCAAGGCAAAACCGGCAAGATCAAACTCGGCAAATACTATATATAAACCTTGAATATGGGAATTTTACACACTTATCTCGAAACTAGGGATGTTAATTAATACATTGGTAACAATAATACAGAATACTAACCATAATTATTACTAAAAAACTACTGAGAGAGCTGGTCAGTAACGATCCTTGTCTAAACTCAATGAAGAAAGGCCTCTGAGCGGGCAAATGACAAGAGCGCTCCAGCCTGCACAAAATGTCCGAAAAGGTAAACTTGAGTGAACAATTCTAGGTGGACTATTTTAAAATTTCAATATCAATGAAGGA
>NW_020872560.1:319449-336949 GCF_003789085.1 Penaeus vannamei
ATCGTCATTATTGTCATTATTGATGGGGTTATCATCAAAATCATCATAATTAGCAGAATTGTTGCTAAGAGCATCATAATCATCCTTTAAACTGAAAAAGGGGGTTTTCGACTCATCTCTCCAAAGGCTGTATTTCGCTAGATTTCGCCGGTTTTTCGACTTTGGGAATTTTTCTACTTTTAGCCTATTTCTCATTATAGATGGGCTTTATAATGATAATTATCATCATTATTGTCATTATCATCATCATTATTATCATTATTGTCATTATCGCCCTAATCACCCTTAATATAGTCATTATAATAATCATCATCTATATTATTAATGTCATTTTCATCATTATAATTATTTAATAATGATAATGACAATAATGATAATTCTGGAAATAATAACAATAATAAGGATTATAATAACAATAATAGCCGTGTTATAATTACTTTATTATTATTTCTGTTATCATTGTCGTTATTATTGTTAAGAAAACATTAGAATAGTGTTGATTATTGCTATATTGCAATTATAGGCAAATCATCATTATAATTATCATTATATAATTATTATCATAATTATTATCATAATTACTCTCATAATTATCATTATTATCGTCATTATTGTCATTATTGATTCGGTTATCATCAAATCATCATAATTAGCAGAATTATTGCTAAGATCATCATAATCATCCTTTAAACTCGAAAAAGGGGGTTTCGACTTCTCTCCAAAGGCTGTAATTCGCTAATTTCGCCGTTTTTTCGACTTTTGGAATTTTTCTTCTTTTAGCCTTTTCCCATCATAGATGGGCTTTATAATGATAATTATCATCGTAATTGTTATTATCATCATTATTATCATTACTGTCATTATCGCCCTAATCACACCTTAATATAGTCATTAAAAATCAGTATCTTAGTTATTAATGTCATTTTCATCATTACAATTATTTCAATAATGATAATGACAATAATGATAATTCTGGAAATAATAAACAACAATAAGGATTATAATAACAATAATAGCCGTGTTATAATTACTTCTATTATTATTGCTATTATCATTGTCGATTATTATTAGGAAAAATCATTAGAATAGTGTTAATTATTGCTATTATTGCAATTATTGTATAATTATTATCATAATTATTGTCCTAATTACTCTCATAACTATCATTATTACCGTCATTATTGTCATTATTGATTCGGTTATCATCAAAATCATCATAATTAGCAGAATTATTGCTAAGATCATCATAATCATCCTTTAACTCGAAAAAGGGGGTTTTCGACTCATCTCTGCAAAGGCTGTATTCGCTAGATTTCGCCGGTTTTTCGACTTTTGGGATTTCTCTACTTTTAGCCTTTTTCTTAATATAGATGGGCTTGATAACGATAATTATTGCTTTGGCCTTTATTTCATTATAAATGGACTGAATAATAATCATCATTATCTTATGATTATTATCATTATAGTCATCATGATCATGATTATCATCATAACTATCATTCTTGCAGTTATCATCATAATTAACTTCATTATTACATATAATGAAGGAATTATGAAAATCATCACAATTACCTAAATTAATGTTAAAATCCTCACAATTACCAATAACAAGCGAAAAAGTTTTTTTTTCGACGTTTCTCTCAAAAGGCTGTAATACGCTAGATTTTGCCGTTTTTTTCGACTTTTGGGATTTTAATATTTATGGCCTTTATTTCATATAAATGATAATAGCAATAATGATAATTTTAGAAATAATAATGACAATAGCAATATTATAATGACAATGATAATCATGTTATTATTATTCTATTGCCATTATTAGTCTGAATTTTTTTAATACAGTTGATTATTGCTATTATTGCAGTAATTATCAAAATTATCATAATAATTTTGATTTTATCATTATTATTGTCATTATCATTGTCTTTATCATCATAATTATCATTATTGCATATAATGAAGGAATTATCATGAAAATTATCACATTTACCTGAATTAATGTTAAAATCCTCATGGTTACCAATAAAAAGCGAAAAAGGTTTTTTCGACGCTTCTCTCAAACGGCTGTAATAGGCTAGATTTTGCCGTTTTTTCGACTTTTCGGATTTTACTACTTTTGGCCTTTATTATATTATAAATGGACTGGATAATAATTATTATCATCATTATTACTGTCATTATTCTTATGATTATTATCATTACTGTCATTATTCTTATGATTATTACCATTATAGTCATTATCATCATGATTATCATCATTATTGTCATCATTATTGCAGTTATAATGATTATTATGATAATTATCATAGGTATTTCATCATCATAACTATTTTATAATGATAATTGCAATAATGATAATTTTAGAAATAATAATGACAATAGTAATAATAATGACAAGATAATGATTTTATATTATTTCTATTGTCATTAATAGTCTGAAAATTATTGGAATAGATTGATTATTGCTATTATTGCTAATTATCAAAAATCATATAATTATGATTTTATATTATTATTATTATTGTCTTTATCATTGTCATTATCATCATTATTATATCATTATTGCATATAATGAAGGAATTATCATGAAAATTATCACAATTACCTGAATTAATTTTAAAATCCTCATACCAATAAAAGCGAATAAGGTTTTTTTTCGACTTTTCTTTCAAAAGGCTAGATTTTGCCTTTTTTCGACTTATGGGTTTTATTACTTTTGGCCTTTATTTCATTATAAATGGACTGGATAATAATTATTATCATCATTATTATCATTACTGTCATTATTCTTATGATTATTATCATTATAGTCATTATCATCATGATTATCATCATTTATTGCAGTTATAATGATTATTATGGTTATTATTATAGCTATTTCATCATCATAACTATTTTTATATTGATAATAGCAATAATGATAATTAACATTTTTATGTGTCATTATGAGAAAATTTGGCTATAAGATTGTCCCACCTCCTTTAAACCTTGCAAATATTTTCGCTATGTAGATGATACCTTGTTACTATTCAGGTCCAGTGATCATAGTAAATTATTTTTAAATTATCTAAATGATAAACACCCTAATATAAAATTTACTCATGAAGTGGAATCTAATGGCAGTCTACCCTTTTGGTTATTAACATTTCTCGTGACAATAATTATTTTACTACATCAGTGTACAGGAAACCAACTTACACTGGCCTCACTACAAAATTCAGTTCTTACATTCCCATTAAATATAAAGGCAACCTAGTTTCAATTTTAATATATAGGGCCTTTAAGATATCCAAGAATTATCACATTTTCCACCAAGAGGTTGAATTTATCATCAGCATCCTTAAATTAAATAGTTTCCCTCTAAATTTCAACTGTTAATAAACTAGTCTCACCACAGTCTACCCCCCTATCTGTCTCAAAGGATATTATATACATGAAATTGCCATATCTGGGTTCATTAAGTCATAGTCTTGGAGAAAATTATGTAGGATTGTCCATAATAACAGTACTGTAAAACTGAAAATTGTATACACAACCTCCACAAATATTGGTAATTTTTTTCAAATTCAAAGACAGAATACCCACTGCTCTATGCTCTTCCATTGTATATAAGTTCTCGTGTGATAGCTGTAATGCTATCTATGTGGGTAAAACAACCCGCAATTTCTTTATGCGCATGGAAGACATACAGGTTTCTCATACAGAAAAAGAATTTAAAGCTCTCAAGCCCTACTAAGTCTTCAATCAGGCATCACTCCTTTCTCTTATAACAATTTTGAAATTCTTGACTCGTCCCAATGTGATTTAGACCTTAACATTTTGGAAAGCATTTGGATTTGGACATTAAAACCAAACTTAAATGAATATCTCTCCTCCATTGATATTGAAATTTTAAAATAGTCCCCTAGAATTGTTCACTCAAGTTTACCTTTTCGGACATTTTGTGCAGGCTGGAGCGCTCTTGTCATTTGCCCGCTCAGAGGCCTTTCTTCATTGAGTTTAGACATGGATCGTTACTGACCAGCTCTCTCAGTAGTTTTTTAGTAATAATTATGGTTAGTATTCTGTATTATTGTTACCAATGTATTAATTAACATCCTAGTTTCGAGATAAGTGTGTAAAATTCCCATATTCAAGGTTTATATATAGTATTTGCCGAGTTTGATCTTGCCGGTTTTGCCTTGATGACACCAGGGGCTTTGATCGTAATTTCGTCCCATTTCAGCTCAAGTTTTCTCCATTAAATGTCACGTCATTACAAAAGATTAAATTGTAATGATGTATTGTATTCAATAATGTGTTATTTTGATTTGAATGATTTTATGAGTATGGCATGTTTTGTCATATTTACATGATGGCTTTTATAGTCTAGAAAATTTTCAATACTAAATTACTTTTCCAATTCGTTTAGAGTATAGTTCTCTTGGCATGTTTAATATTGTTAATTGATTTCAAGGTCAAACATGAACTGTTCAACTTGTATTAATCTATATAATAACTTTTCATAAACCCTTACATTTTCTTATCTCGATATGTAATGTAAAGTCTTGATACGAGTAATTCGTGTCCCCCTTTTCATGTCTTATTAATACAATTAGTGATATGATTTATCTTAACTATTTTGTAAATATGTTTTGTAAACTGAAGGATAATGTTCCTTGTATCCTTTCTTGTCATCACTGAAGATGAGTGTTGAACACTCGAAACGTATGATTTGGATGTTGGAAGAACTGGTTTTTGTTCAAAGGAGATACCAGTTTAGTTGGATTAAAGAAGAAGGAAAATGCTTGTTTTTTCTATGAACACTAGTCATGAAGTTTATTGCATGTCTCCGCTTCACAGCTGGAAGTTCCACGGCACCTAATATGTATATATATATGAGTAAGTACTAGACGCTGACTAGCGCCTGGTTGCATTGCTATTATCATTATAAAATAGTTATGATGATGAAAATAGCTATAATGATTAGTATAATCATCATTATAACTAATAATGATAATAATGATGATAATCATGATGATAATGACTATAATGATAATAATAATAAGAATATGACAGTAATGATAATATGATGATAATAATTATTATCCAGTCCATTTATAATGAAATAAAGGCCAAAAGTAATAAAATCCCAGAAATCGAAAAAAAGGCAAAATCTAGCGTATTAGAAACCCTTTTTCGCTTTTATTTGTAATTATGAGGATTTTAACATTAATTCAGGTAATTGTGATGATTTTCATGATAATTCCTCATTATATGCAATAATGATAATTATGATGATAATGACAATAATATATAATAATGATAAAATCATAATTATAATGATAATTTTGATAATTACTGCAATAATAGCAATACTCAACTCTATTCCAATAATTTTAGACTAATAATGACAATAGCAATAATAATAACATCATTATCCTTGTCATTATAATTATTACTATTGTCATTATTATTTCTAAAATTATCATTATTGTATTATCATTATAAAAATAGTTATGATGATGAAAATAGCTATAATAATTAGCATAATAATCATATAACTGCAATAATGATGATAATAATGATGATAATCATGATGATAATGACTATAATGATAATAATCATAAGAATAATGAATAATGATAATAATGATGATAATAATTATTATCCAGTCCATTTATAATGAAATAAGGCCAAAAGTAATAAAATCCCATAAGTCGAAAAAACGGATAATCTAGCCTTTTGAGAGAAACGTCGAAAAAAAAGCTTTTTCGCTTTTTATTGGTAATTATGAGGATTTTAACATTAATTCAGGTAATTGTGATAATTTTCATGATAATTCCTTCATTATATGCAATAATGATAATTATGATGATAATGACAATGATAATGACAATAATAATATAATAATGATAAAATCATAATTATAATGATAATTTTGATAATTACTGCAATAATAACAATAATCAACTCTATTCCAATAATTTTCAGACTAATAATGACAATAGAAATTATAATAACATCATTATCATTGTAATTATAATTATTACTATTGTCATTATTATTTCTAAAATTATCATTATTCTATTATTATTATAAAAATATTTATGATGATGAAAATAGCTATAATAATTAGCATAATAATCATTATAACTGCAATAATGATGATAATGATGATAATGATGATGATAATGACTAAAATGATAATCATCAAAAGAATATGATAGTAATGATAATAATGTTGATAATAATTATTATCCAGTCCATTTATAATGAAATAAAGGCCAAAAGTAATAATATCCCAGAAGTCGAAAAAACGAGAGAGAAACGTCGAAATCTTTTTTTTTCACTTTTTATTGGTAATTATGAGGATTTTAACATTAATTCAGGTAATTGTGATGATTTTCATAATTTCTTCATTATATGCAATAATGATAATTATGATGATAATGCAATGATAATGACAATAATTATGATAATAATGATAAAATCATAATTATAATGATAAATTTGATAATTACTGCAATAATAGCAATAATCAACTCTATTCCAATAATTTTCAGACTAATAATGATAATAGAAATAATAATATCATTATCATTGTCATTATAATTATTACTATTGTCATTATTATTTCTAAAGTTATAACGATAATGATAATAAAAATAATCATTGAAATAATCATAATATCGCTATTATTGTTATTATAATTGTTATTTCTAAAATTATTATTATTGTTATCATTAAAAAATAGTTATAATGAGGGAAATGACATCAATAATTAATTAACTATTCTAATGATTATATTACGGGTAATTATGGCGATAATTACTATAATGATGATAATGATGACATTGATGATAATAATGATGATGATAATTGTAGTGTACGGCTGCGTACGTCCCGAGTCTAAGGATAATAAATTATCATCATTATTATCATTACTGTCATTATTCTTATGATTATTATAATTATAGTCATTATCATCATGGTTATTATCATTGTTATCATCATTATTGCAATTATAATGATTATTATTGTTTATAGCTATTTTCATCATTACTATTTTTTTTAATGATAATAGCAATAATTTATTGATAGTTTTAGAAATAATAATGACAATAGTATTATTATAATGACAATGATAATGATGATATTATTATTTCTATTGTCATTATTAGTCTGAAAATTATTGGAATAGAGTTAATGCTATTATTGCAGAAATTATCAAAATTATCATTATAATTATGATTTTATCATTATCATTATTATTGTCATTATCATCATAATTATCATCATTATTGCATATAAGGAAGGAATTATCATGAAAATCATCACAATTACCTGAATTAATTTAAAATCCTCATAATTACCAATATAAAAGTGAAAAAGTTTTTTCGACGTTTCTCTAAAAGGCTGTAATATACTAGATTTTGCTGTTTTTTTCGACTTTGGGATTTTATTACTTTTGGCCTTTATTTCATTATAAATGGACTGGATAATAATTTATCATCATCATTACTGTCATTATTCTTATGATTATTATCATTATATTCATTATCATCATGATTATCATCATTATATCATCATTATTGCAGTTATAATGATTATTATGCTAATTATTATAGCTATTTCATCATCATAATATTTATAATGATAATAGCAATAATGATAATTTTAAAATAATAATGACAATAGTAATAATTATAATGACAATGAGATGATGTTATTATTATTTCTATTGTCATTATTAGTCTGAAAATTATTGGAATAGAGTTGATTATTGCTATTATTGCAGTAATTATCAAAATTATCATTATAATTATGATATCATTATTATCATTATTATTGTCATTATTATCATCATAATTAATCATTATTGCATATAATGAAGGAATTATCATGAAAATCATTACAATTACCTGAATTAATGTTAAAATCCTCATAATTACCAATAAAAAGTGAAAAGGTTTTTTTTTCATTTCTCTCAAAGGCAAGATTTTGCCGTTTTTTCGATTTTGGGATTTATTACTTTTGGCCTTTATTTCATTATAAATGGACTGGATAATAATAATTTCATCATTATTATCATTACTGTCATTATTCTTATGATTATTATCATTATAGTCATTATCATCATGATTATCTCATTATTATCATCATTATTGCAGTTATAATGATTATTATGCTAATTATTATAGCTATTTTCATCATCATAACTATTTTTATAATGATAATAGCAATAATGATAATTTTAGAAATAATAATGACAATAGTAATAATATAATGACAATGATAATGATGTTATTATTTCTATTGTCATTATTAGTCTAAAATTATTGGAATAGAGTTGATTATTGCTATTATTGCAGTAATTATCAAAATTATCATTATAATTATGATTTTATCATTATTATTGTCATTATCATCATAATTATCATCATTATTGCATATAATGAAGGAATTATCATGAAAATCATCACAATTACCTGAATTAATGTTAAAATCCCATAATTACCAATAAAAAGCGAAAAAAGTTTTTTCGACTTTTCTCTCAAAAGGCTGTAATAGGCTAGATTTTGCCGTTTTTTCGACTTAGGGATTTTATTACTTTTGGCCTTTATTTCATTATAAATGGACTGGATAATAATTATTATCATCATTACTATCATTACTGTCATTATTCTTGTGATTATTATCATTATAGTCATTATCATCATGATTATCATTATTATCATGATTATTGCAGTTATAATGATTATTATGCTAATTATTATAGCTATTTTCATCATCATAACTATTTTTATAATGTAATAGCAATAATGATAATTTAAAAATAATAATGGCAATAGTAATAATTATAATGACAATGATAATGATATATATTATTTCTATTGTCATTATTAGTCTGAAAATTATTGGAATAGTTGATTTTTGCTATTATTGCAGTAATTATCAAAATTATCATTATAATTATGATTTTATTTCATTCATTATTATTGTCATTATCATTGTCATTATCATCATAATCATCATCATTATGTGCATATAATGAAGGAATTATCATGAAAATCACACAATTACCTGAATTAATGTTGAAATCCTAATAATTACCAATAAAAAGCGAAAACGTTTTTTTTTTCGACGTTACTCTCAAAAGGCTGTAATACGCAAGATTTTGGTAATCAATAAAAAGCGAAAAAGTTTTTTTTTCGACGTTTCTCTCAAGAGGCTGTAATACGGTAGATTTTGCCCTTTTTTTCGACTTTTGGGGTTTTATACTTTTGGCCTTTATTTCATTATAATGTACAATAGTAATAATTATAATGACAATGATAATGATTTTTTATTATTTCTATCGTCATTATTAGCCTAAAAAATTATTGGAATAGAGTTGATTATTGCTATTATTGCATAAATTTATCATTTAAATTATTTTTATCATTATCATTATCATTGTTATTATCATTGTCATTATCATCATAATTATCATCATTATTGCATGTAATAAAGGAATTATCATGAAAATCATCACAATTACCTGAATTAATGTTAAATCGTCATACTCACCAATAAAAAGTGAAAAGGTTTTTATTCGACTTTCTCTCAAAAGGCTGTAATTCGCTAGATTTTGCCGCTTTTTCGACTTCTGGGTTTTTATTACTTTTGGCCTTTATTTCAATATAACTGGACTGGATAATAATTATTATCATCATTATTCTCATTACTGTCATTATTCTTATGATTATTATCACTATAGTCATTATCATCATGATTATCATCTTTATTATCATCATTATTGTAGTTATAAAAATTATAATGCTCATTATAATAGCTATTTTCATCATCATAACTTTTATATATAGCTAGCGATAATGATACTTTTAGAAATAATATGCAATAGTAAATAATTATAATGATTTTATTATTATTTCTATTGTCATTATTAGTCTGAAAATTATTGGAATAGAGTTGATTATTATCTATTATTGAAGGAATTATCAAAATTATCATTATAATTATCATTTTATCATTATCATTATTATTGTCATTATCATTCTCATTATCATCATAATTGTCATCATTATTGCATATAATAAAGGAATTATCATGAAATTCATCACAATTCCCTGAATTAATGTTAAAATCCTAATAATTACCAATAAAAAGCGAAAAGGGTTTTTTTTCTCGATGTTTCTCATAAAAGGCTGTAATAGGCTAGATTTTGTTGTTTTTTCGACTTCTGTGATTTTCTTACTTTTGTCCTTTATTTAATTATAAATGGAGTGGATAATAATTATTATCACCATTATTATCATTACTGTCATTATTCTTATGATTATCATCATTATAGTCATTATCATCATGATTATCATTATTATCATTATTATTGCAGTTATAATGATTATAATGCTAATTATTATAGCTATATTCATCATCATGATTATTTTTATGATGATAATAGCAATAATGATAATTTTAGAAATAATATTGTCAATAGTAATAATTATAATGACAACAATAATATTATTTCTATTGTTATTATTACTCTGGAAATTATTGGAATAGCGTTGATTATTGCTATTACTGCAGTAATTATCAAAATTATAATTATAATTTTTTATCCTTATTATCGTCATTATCATTGTAATTATCATCATAATTATCATTATTGCATATAATGAAGGAATTATCATGAAAATTATCACATTTACCTGAATTAATGTTAAAATCCTCATAATTACGAATAAAAAGGGAAAAAGTTTTTTTTTCGACGTTTCTCTCAAAAGGCTGTATAGATTAGATTTTACCTTTTTTTTTACTCTTAAGATTTTCTTACTTTTGGCCTTTATTTCATTATAAATGAACTGGATAATAATTATTATCATATTATCATTACTGTCATTATTCTTATGATTATTATCATTATGGTCATGATCATCATGATTATCATCATTATTATCATCATTATTGCAGTTATAATGATTATTATGCTAATTATTATAGCTATTTTCATCCTATAACTATTTTTATAATGATAATAACAATAATGATAATTCTAGAAATAATAATGACAATAGTAATAATTATAATCACGATGATAATGATGTTATTATTTCTATTGTCATTATTATTTCATTATTATTATTGTAATAGAGTTGATTATTGATATTATAGAAGTAATTATCAAAATTATCATTATAATTATGATCTTATCATTATTATTGTCATTATATTCATAATTATCATCATTATTGCATATAATGAAGAAATTATCATGATTATCATCACAATTACCTGAATTAATGATAAAATCCTAATAATTACAATAAAAAGCAAAAAGGTTTTTTTTCGACGTTTCTCTCAAAAGGCTGTAATAGGCTAGATTTTGCCGTTTTTTCGACTTATGAGATTTTATTACTTTTGGCCTTTATTTCATTGAGAAATGGACTGGATAATAATTATTATCATCATTACTATCATTACTGTCATTATTCTTGTGATTATTATCATTATAGTCATTATCATCATGATTATCATTATTATCATGATTATTGCAGTTATAATAATTATTATGCCAATTTCTATAGCTATTTTCATCATAATAGCTATTTTTATAATGATAATAGCAATAATGATAATTTAAAAATAATAATGTCAATAGTAATGATTATAATGACAATGATAATGATGTTATTATTTTATCTATTGTCATATTAGTCTGAAAATTATTGAATAGAGTTGATTATTGCTATTATTGCAGTAATTATCAAAATTATCATTATAATTATGATTTTATCATTATATTATCATTGTCATTATCATCATAATTATCATTATTGCATATAATGAAGGAATTATGATGAAAATCATCACAATTACCCGAATTAATGTTAAAATCCGCAAAATTACCAATAAAAAGCGAAAAAAAAGTTTTTTTTTTCGACGTTTCTTGCTAGATTTTGCCGGTTTTTTTCGACTTTTATAATTTTATTACTTTTGGCTTTTATTTCATTACAAATGGACTGGATAGTAATTATTATCATCATTATTATCATTACTGTCATTGTTATTATGACTATATCATTATAGTCATTATCATCATGATTATCATCATTATTATCATCATTATTGCAGTTATAATGATTATTATGCCATTATTATAATTTTCATCATCATAACTATTTTTATAATGATAATAGGAATAATGATAATTTTAGAAATAAAAATGACAATTGTAATAATTATAATGACAACAATAATGATGTTATTATTATAATAATTCTGTTGTCATTATTAGTCTGAAATTATTGGAATAGAGGTGACTGTTGCTATTATTGCAGTAATTATCAAATTATCATTATAATTATGATTTTATCATTGTTATCATTATTATTGTCATTATCATTGTCACTATCATCATAATTATTATCATTATTGCATATTATGAAGGAATTATCATCACAATCACATGAATTAATGTTAAAATCCTCATAATTACAAAAAAAGTGAAAAGAGTTTTTTTCGACGTTTCTCTCACAAGGCTGTAATAGGCAAGTTTTGCCGTTATTTCGACTTCTGGGATTTTATACTTTTGGCCTTTATTTCATTATAAATGGACTGAAAAATAAATATCATCATCTTTATTATGTCATTATTCATATGATTATTATCATTATATCCATTATCATCATGATTATCATCAATATTATCATCAATATTATCATCATTATTGCAGTTATAATGATTATTATGCAATTATTATAGCTATTTTCATCATCGTAACTATTTTATAATGATAATAGCAATAATGATAATTTAGAAATAATAATGACAATTGTAATAAAATTGTGACAATGATAATTATGTTATTATTATTTCTATTTTCATTATAGCTCTGAAAATTATTGGAATATGTTGATTATTGATATTATTGCAGTAATTATCAAAATTATCATTATGATTATGATTTTATAATTATTATAATTAATATTGTCATTACCATTGTCATTATTATATAATTATCATCATTATTGCATATAAATAAAGAATTATCATGAAATTCATCACAATTACCTGAATTAATGTTAAAATCCTAATAATTACCAATAAAAAGCGAAAAAGTTTTTTTTTTTTTTTTACGTTTCTCATAAAAGGCTGTAATAGGCTAGATTTTGCCGTTTTTCGACTTCTGGGATTATATTACTTTTGACCTTATTTCATTATAAATGGAGTGGAAAATAACTATTATCATCATTATTATCATTACTGTCATTATTCTTATGATTATTATCATTATAGTCATTATCATCATGATTATCATCATTATTATCATTATTATGCAGTTATAATGATTATTATGCAAATTATTATAGCTATTTTCATCATCATAATTATTTTTATGATGATAATAGCAATAATGATAATTTTACAATAATAATGACAATAGTATAATTATAATGACAATGATAATGATATTGTTATTTTTATTGTTATTATTAGTCTGAAAATTATTGGATTAGAGTTGATTATTGCTATTATTGCAGTAATTATCAAAATTATCATTATAATTATGATTTTATCCTTATAATTGTCATTATCCTTGTCATTATCATCATAATTATCATCATTATTGCATATAATGAAGGAATCATCATGAAAATCATCACAATTACCTGAATTAATGTTAAATCCTTAATTACCAATAAAAAGCGAAAAAGGTTTTTTTTCGACGTTTCTCTCAAAGGCCTGTAATAGGCTAGATTTTGCCTTTTATTTTTACTTCTGTGATTTTATTACTTTTTGACCTTTATTTCATTATAATGGACTGGATAATAATTATTATCATTATTATCATTACTGTCATTATTCTTATGATTATTATCATTATACTCATGATCATCATGATTATCATCATTATTGTCATCATTATTGCAGTTATAATGATTATTATGATAATTATCATAGGTATTTTCATCATCATAACTATTTTTATAATGATAATAGCAATAATGATATTTTAGAAATAATAATGACAATAGTAATAATTATGACAAGGATAATGATGTTATTATTATTTCTATAATCATATTAATCTGTCTGAAAATTATTGGAATAGAGTTAATTATTGCTATTATTGCAGTAATTATCAAAATTATAATTATAATTATGATTTTATCATTATTATCATTATTATTGTCATTATCATTGTCATTATCATCATTATTTCCATCTTATTGCATATAATGAAGAATTATCATGAAAATCATCACAATTACCTGAATTAATGTTAAAATCCTCATACTCACCAATAAAAATGAAAAATTTTTTTCGACGTTTCTCTGAAAAGGCTGTAATACGCTAGATTTTGCGTTTTTTCGACTTCTGGGATTTTTATTACTTTGGCCTTTATTTCATTATAAATGGACTGGATAATAATTATTATCATCATTATTATCATTACTGTCATTATTCTTATGATTATTATCATTATAGTCATTATCATCATGATTATCATCATTATTAGCATGATTATTGCAGTTATAAAGATTATTATGGTCATTATTATAGCTATTTTCATCATCATAATTATTTTTATATTGATAATAGCAATAATGATAATTTTAAAAATAATGACAATAGTAATAATTATAATGACAATGATAATGATATTATTATTTCTATTGTCATTTTTAGTTTGAAAATTATTGGAATAGAATTGATTATTGCTATTATTGCACTAATTATCAAATTTATCATTATAGTTATGATTTTATCATTATAGTTATGATTTTATCATTATTATTTCATTATTATTATTATCATTGTCATTATCATCATAATTATCATTATTGCATATAATGAAGGAATGATTAAAATCATCACAATTACCTGAAATAAGGTTAAAATCCTCATAATTAACAATAAAAAGCGTAAAAACATTTTTTCGACGTTTCTCTCAAAAGGCTGTAAAAGGCTAGATTTTGTCGTTTTTTGATTTCTGGGATTTTATTACTTTTGGCCTATTATCCTATAAATGGACTGAATAATAATTATTATCATCATTATTATCATTACTGTCATTATTCTTATGATTATTATCATTATAGTCATTGTCATCATGATTATCATCCTTATTATCATCATTATTGCAGTTATAATGATTATCATGCTAATATTATAGATATTTTCATCATCATTAATTATTTCTAGGATGATAATAGCAATAATGATAATTTTAGAAATAATAATGACAATAGTAATAATTATAATGACAATGATAATGATATTATTACTTCTATTGTTATTATTAGTCTGAAAATTATTGGAATAGAGTTGATTAATAGCCATTATTGTAGTAATTATGAAAATTATCATTATAATTATGATTTTTATCCTTATTATTGTCATTATCATTGTCATTTTCATCATAATTATTATTGCATATAATGAAGGAATTATCATGAGAATCATCACAATTACCTGAATTAAAGGTAAAATCCTCATAATTAACAATAAAAAGCGAAAAGTTTTCTCTCGACGTTCCTCTCAAAAGGCTGTAATATGCTAAATTTTGCCGTTTTCTCGACTTTTGGGATTTTATTACTTTTGGCCTTTAATTCATTATAAATAGACTGGATAATAATTATCATCATTATTATCATTACTGTCATTATTCTTATGATTATTGTCATTATAGTCATGCTCATCATGATTATCATCATTATTATCATCATTATTGCAGTTATAATGAGTATTATGCTAATTATTACAGCTATTTTCATCATCATAACTATTTATATAATGATAATACCAATAATCATAATTTTAGAAATAATAATGACAATAGTAATAATTATAATGAAAATGATAATGATGTTATTATTTCTATTGTCATTATTAGTCTGAAAAATTATTGAAATAGAATTGATTATTGCTATTATTGCAGTAATTATCAAATCATCATTATAATTATGATTTTATCATTTTTTGTCATTATCATTGTCATTATCATCATAATTATGATTTTATCATTATTATTATCATTATCATTGTCATTATCACCATAATTATTTTATCATTATGATTGTCATTATTATCATAATTATCATCATTATTGCATATAATGAAGGAATTATCATGAAAATTATCACAATTACCTGAATTATTGTTAAAATAAAAAGCGAAGAGGGATTTTTCGACGTTTCTCTCAAAAGGCTGTAATACGCTAGATTTCGCCGTGTTTTCGACTTCTGGGATTTTATTACTTTTAGCATTTATTTCATTATAAATGGACTGGATAATAATTATTATCATCATTATTACCATTACTGTCATTATTCTTATGATTTTTATCATTTAGTTATTATCATCATGATTATCATCATTATTATCATCATTATTGCAGTTATTATGATTATTTACTAATTATTATAGCTATTTTCATCATCATAACAATATTTATAATAATAATAGCAATAATGATCATTTTATAAATAATAATGACAATAGTAATAATCATAATGACAATGGTAATTATATTATTTCTATTGTCATTTTTAGTCTGAAAATTATTGGAATAGAGTTGATTATTGCTATTATTGCAGTAGTTATCAAAATTATCAATATATTTATGATTTTATCATTATTATTGTCATTATCACTGTCATTATCATCATAATTATCATCATTATTACATATAATGAAGGAATTGTCATGAAAATTATCACAAATACCTGAATTTATTTTAAAATCCTCATAATTACCAATAAAAAGCGAAAAAGTTTTTTTTCGACGTTTCTCTCAAAAGGCTAGATTTTGCCGTTTTTTTCGACTTATGGGATGTTATTACTTTTGGCCTTTATTTCATTATAAATGGATTGGATAATAATTATGATAATCATTATTATCATTACTGTCATTATTCTTATGATTATTATCCTTATAGTCATTATCATCATGATTATCATCATTATTATTATTGCAGTAATTATCAAATTTATCATTATAATTAATATTTTATCATTATTATCATTTTTATTATCATTGTCATTATCATCATAATTATCATTATTGCATACAATGAAGGAATTATTAAAATCATCACAATTACCTGAATTAAGGTTAAAGTCCTCATAATTACCAATAAAAAGCGATTTTTTTTTTTTTCGACGTTTCTCTCAAAAGGTTGTAATAGGCTAGATTTTGTCGTTGTTTCGACTGGGATTTTATTACTTTTGGCCTTTATGTCATTATAAATGGACTGGATAATAATTATTATCATTATCATTACTGCCATTATTCTTATGATAATTTTCAATATAGTCCTGATCATCATGATCATCATTATTATCATCATTATTGCAGTTATGATGATTATTATGCTAATTAATATAGCTATTTCATCATCATAACTATTTTCATAATGATAATAGCAATAATGATAATTTTTGAAATAATAATGACAATAGTAATAATTATAATGACAAGGATAATGATATTATTATTGCTTTTGTCA
>NW_020872560.1:362664-368150 GCF_003789085.1 Penaeus vannamei
AAAATCTTGGAGTTGGGGTTGTATCTTCTGATGGAGGTTACACCTTTAACTATGAAACTGACTCCAGTGATCGAAAAGAAAGCGCTGACCCAAACCTTAATGTTAAAGGAAGATTCAGTTTCCAAGGCACAGACGGACGCCGAAAAACTATTCGGTATAGAGCAGGAGCAGATACTGGGTTTGTTGCTCAAGGAGATCACATTCCTGTTTCCCCGGAGATACCATCAGGATCACAGGTAGTTCCTCAGACTAGGAGTGGCCCTTCAGCACCTGCACCATCTTCAGCCCCTGCATCCCCAGCACAAGTGAGCAGCTCTTCATCACCAGATGGAAGTTACAGTTTTAATTACGAAACTGATTCTAGTGACCGAGAAGAGAGTGCCGATCCAAACCTCAATGTTAAAGGAAGATTCAGTTTCCAAGGCACAGACGGACGCCGCAGAACTATTCGGTATAGAGCAGGAGCAGGTACTGGGTTTGTTGCTCAAGGTGATCATATTCCTGTCTCCCCAGAGGTACCATCAGGATCACAGATACCTCAGACTAGGAGTAGCCCTTCAGCACCAGCACCGTCTTCAGCACCAACCCCGTCTTCAGCACCTGCATCCCCAGCGCAAGTGAGCAGCTCTTCATCACCAGATGGAAGTTACAGTTTTAATTACGAAACCGATTCTAGTGACCGAGAAGAGAGTGCCGATCCAAACCTCAATGTTAAAGGACGATTCAGTTTCCAAGGCACAGACGGACGCCGCAGAACTATTCGGTATAGAGCAGGAGCAGGTACTGGGTTTGTTGCTCAAGGAGATCACATTCCTGTCTCCCCGGAGGTACCATCAGGATCACAGATAGTTCAGCAGACTAGGAGTAGCCCTTCAGCACCAGCACCGTCTTCAGCACCAGCACCGTCTTCAGCACCTGCATCCCCAGCGCATGTGAGCAGCTCTTCATCACCAGATGGAAGTTACAGTTTTAACTATGAAACCGATTCTAGTGACCGAGAAGAGAGTGCCGATCCAAACCTCAATGTTAAAGGACGATTCAGTTTCCAAGGCACAGATGGACGCCGCAGAACTATTCGGTATAGAGCAGGAGCAGGTACTGGGTTTGTTGCTCAAGGAGATCACATTCCTGTCTCCCGGAGGTACCATCAGGATCACAGATAGTTCCTCAGACTAGGAGTAGCCCTTCAGCACCAGCACCGTCTTCAGCACCAGCACCGTCTTCAGCACCAGCCCCGTCTTCAGCACCTGCATCCCCGGCGCAAGTGAGCAGCTCTTCATCACCAGATGGAAGTTACAGTTTTAACTATGAAACCGATTCTAGTGACCGAGAAGAGAGTGCCGATCCAAACCTCAATGTTAAAGGACGATTCAGTTTCCAAGGCACAGATGGACGCCGCAGAACTATTCGGTATAGAGCAGGAGCAGGTACTGGGTTTGTTGCTCAAGGAGATCACATTCCTGTCTCCCCGGAGGTACCATCAGGATCACAGATAGTTCCTCAGACTAGGAGTAGCCCTTCAGCACCAGCACCGTCTTCAGCACCAGCACCGTCTTCAGCACAGCCCCGTCTTCAGCACCTGCATCCCCGGCGCAAGTGAGCAGCTCTTCATCACCAGATGGAAGTTACAGTTTTAACTATGAAACCGATTCTAGTGACCGAGAAGAGAGTGCAGACCCAAACCTCAATGTTAAAGGACGATTCAGTTTCCAAGGCACAGATGGACGCCGCAGAACTATTCGGTATAGAGCAGGAGCAGGTACTGGGTTTGTTGCTCAAGGAGATCACATTCCTGTCTCCCCGGAGGTACCATCAGGATCACAGATAGTTCCTCAGACTAGAGTAGCCCTTCAGCACCAGCACCGTCTTCAGCACCCTGCATCCCCAGCGCAAGTGAGCAGCTCTTCATCACCAGATGGAAGTTACAGTTTTAATTATGAAACCGATTCTAGTGACCGAGAAGAGAGTGCGATCCAAACCTCAATGTTAAAGGAGATTCAGTTTCCAGGCACAGATGGACGCCGCAGAACTATTCGGTATAGAGCAGGAGCAGGTACTGGGTTTGTTGCTCAAGGAGATCACATTCCTGTCTCCCCGGAGGTACCATCAGGATCACAGATAGTTCCTCAGACTAGGAGTAGCCCTTCAGCACCAGCACCGTCTTCAGCACCAACCCCGTCTTCAGCACCTGCATCCCCAGCGCAAGTGAGCAGCTCTTCATCACCAGATGGAAGTTACAGTTTTAATTACGAAACGATTCTAGTGACCGAGAAGAGAGTGCCGATCCAAACCTCAATGTTAAGGACGATTCAGTTTCCAAGGCACAGACGGACGCCGCAGAACTATTCGGTATAGAGCAGGAGCAGGTACTGGGTTTGTTGCTCAAGGAGATCACATTCCTGTCTCCCGGAGGTACCATCAGGATCACAGATAGTTCCTCAGACTAAGTAGCCCTTCAGCACCAGCACCGTCTTCAGCACCAGCACCGTCTTCAGCACCAGCCCCGTCTTCAGCACCTGCATCCCCAGCGCAAGTGAGCAGCTCTTCATCACCAGATGGAAGTTACAGTTTTAACTATGAAACCGATTCTAGTGACCGAGAAGAGAGTGCCGATCCAAACCTCAATGTTAAAGGACGATTCAGTTTCCAAGGCACAGATGGACGCCGCAGAACTATTCGGTATAGAGCAGGAGCAGGTACTGGGTTTGTTGCTCAAGGAGATACACATTCCTGTCTCCCGGAGGTACCATCAGGATCACAGATAGTTCCTCAGACTAGGAGTAGCCCTTCAGCACCAGCACCGTCTTCAGCACCAGCACCGTCTTCAGCACCAGCCCCGTCTTCAGCACCTGCATCCCCGGCGCAAGTGAGCAGCTCTTCATCACCAGATGGAAGTTACAGTTTTAACTATGAAACCGATTCTAGTGACGAGAAGAGAGTGCGATCCAAACCTCAATGTTAAAGGACGATTCAGTTTCCAAGGCACAGATGGACGCCGCAGAACTATTCGGTATAGAGCAGGAGCAGGTACTGGGTTTGTTGCTCAAGGAGATCACATTCCTGTCTCCCCGGAGGTACCATCAGGATCACAGATAGTTCCTCAGACTAGGAGTAGCCCTTCAGCACCAAGCACCGTCTTCAGCACCAGCCCCCGTCTTCAGCACCTGCATCCCCAGCGCAAGTGAGCAGCTCTTCATCACCAGATGGAAGTTACAGTTTTAATTACGAAACCGATTCTAGTGACCGAGAAGAGAGTGCCGATCCAAACCTCAATGTTAAAGGACGATTCAGTTTCCAAGGCACAGACGGACGCCGCAGAACTATTCGGTATAGAGCAGGAGCAGGTACTGGGTTTGTTGCTCAAGGAGATCACATTCCTGTCTCCCGGAGGTACCATCAGGATCACAGATAGTTCCTCAGACAGGAGTAGCCTTCAGCACCAGCACCGTCTTCAGCACCAGCACCGTCTTCAGCACCAGCACCGTCTTCAGCACCTGCATCCCCAGCGCAAGTGAGCAGCTCTTCATCACCAGATGGAAGTTACAGTTTTAATTACGAAACCGATTCTAGTGACCGAGAAGAGAGTGCCGATCCAAACCTCAATGTTAAAGGACGATTCAGTTTCCAAGGCACAGACGGACGCCGCAGAACTATTCGGTATAGAGCAGGAGCAGGTACTGGGTTTGTTGCTCAAGGAGATCACATTCCTGTCTTCCCGGAGGTACCATCAGGATCACAGATAGTTCCTCAGACTAGGAGTAGCCCTTCAGCACCAGCACCGTCTTCAGCACCAGCACCGTCTTCAGCACCAGCCCCGTCTTCAGCACCTGCATCCCCGGCGCAAGTGAGCAGCTCTTCATCACCAGATGGAAGTTACAGTTTTAATTACGAAACCGATTCTAGTGACCGAGAAGAGAGTGCCGATCCAAACCTCAATGTTAAAGGACGATTCAGTTTCCAAGGCACAGACGGACGCCGCAGAACTATTCGGTATAGAGCAGGAGCAGGCACTGGGTTTGTTGCTCAAGATCACATTCCTGTCTCCCCAGAGGTACCATCAGGATCACAGATAGTTCCTCAGACTAGGAGTAGCCCTTCAGCACCAGCACCGTCTTCAGCACCAGCACCGTCTTCAGCACCTGCATCCCCAGTGCATGTGAGCAGCTCTTCATCACCAGATGGAAGTTACAGTTTTAACTATGAAACCGATTCTAGTGACCGAGAAGAGAGTGCCGATCCAAACCTCAATGTTAAAGGACGATTCAGTTTCCAAGGCACAGATGGACGCCGAAAAACTATTCGGTATAGAGCAGGAGCAGGTACTGGGTTTGTCGCTCAAGGAGATCACATTCCTGTTTCTCCAGAAACACCTTCAGGATCGGAACTAGTCCCTCAGACAAGGAGTGGACCTTTAGCACCATCACAAACCTCTAGTCATCTTTCTGACGGAACATATAGCTTTAATTATGAAACTGATTCCAGTAACCGAGAAGAGAGTGCAGATTCTAATTTAAATGTCAAGGGTAGATTTAGCTTTCGTGCAGATGATGGACGTGAAAGAACTGTTCAGTACAAAGCTGGCGCTGGCTTAGGCTTTGTTGCAGCAGGGGATCATCTACCGATTTCGGAAACAGGCATGCCAGGATTTCCTACTGTTGCGGGAGGTTACCAATTTGGCTATGAAACTGATTCCAGTATGCGTGAAGAAAATGCAGATCAACATTTGAATGTTAGAGGCACATACAGTTTCCAAGCTGACGATGGCCAACAAAGAATTGTCATTTACAAAGCAGGAGCGGATACAGGTTTCTTTGCAGAGGGTGATCACCTCCCTGCTGTGAATTAATCTGATGCATTTCCCGCGATTTTATCTAATTCTGTTCGTACCGCTCCAGGTGATGGCTCCACATGCTTATAACGATAATCATGTACTTGGGAAGAAGGGCCTTATTTACAGTTTTAAATATCGTTAATTTTTTACAGATTTTATGGAAGCTGAACACATGTCCAACACAAAGTAGAATATAATAAATGTATGAAAATACCGTTTTATTTGTGTATGACCTTTTAAGTCCCAAATGAAATTGAGTAAATATGGTAAATACCAATACAGTAAAAAAAAAATAAAGCATAGCAATTAATGATTAGTGTGCCTTGGAAACTGCATCTCGATGCTGATGACCTTACATGCGATATTACACCTAAATTTACATTAGTAATATAAAAATGCTGAAAAGAGATATTGTGACTACATGTATTTACATACATCAATTAAATATTCATCACAGAAATGGTTCCCGAATCGAGAAATGAATCTATGAAGAGGACGACGAAATGAGAAACCTATGTGTACTTAAACAACAATTTTGAAATATCAAGTATCCTCAAGCAAGCAGAAACAAAAAAATTATGTGTTCATATCTAAGCCGAATCACCAATCACAGGAATATTTTAGAGACCCTCCTGTTTATGAAAAGAATATATAA
>NW_020872560.1:387567-390067 GCF_003789085.1 Penaeus vannamei
TTTTTTTTGTTTTTTTTTATCGCGCGGAATGCCTGCCTGTCTCTAGGCGCTGTGAAATCCAGGAAAAGAAACCCGTTGTCAAAGAAAAAAAGAAAATCCCCCGGAAAGGCCCCCCCCCCCTGGTAATGACTTCGTGAACAGTTGTAAGTAACCGAAGGGAGGCTTATGGGTCGGTAATTGTAAAAATCCCTTTTTATCGCCATTTTTGGTGTAACAAGATAATTGTTGCATTTTTCCAGGCTTTTCGGAAGTTTTTCCGCTGAGAAGCATTTGTTAAAAAGATTGGCTAGTGTTCACTGTTGCGATGTCTCCTGCATCTAATATGAGGTTATAATTCGTCTTCGCCTGGTGTTTTCCCTCTCTTCATGCCTTTAAGTCTCTTTTTATTCTTTTTTGTGATATTAGGTACGTCGCTAGTTACCGCGTTTGCTTCTATTTGTGGCTGTTCGTTTGAGTTGTATAGATCCCGGTAAAAGTCTTCCACTACTTGATGATTTCATTCTGTTATGTGTTACTTCTCGTCTGGTTTCTTAATTGCATACATTTATTCTCCCTATTCCTAGTCTTCTTTAGCTGCTTCATGCTGGTACTGAAATCACTGCTTCATTTATTATTTGAGTAGAGATTTCCGTACATCTTCCCTCTTCTTTTATTTATGTCTTGTTAGTTCAACCAATTCTATCTTGTCCCTATTTGACGATACTTTCATGTCTCTACGTTTTTGCATAAGCTGTTTAGTTTCTACCGAGAGCTTGCTGGAGCTTCGATTGTCGTTCTTTCCGCCTACTTCAAGTACAGCTTCTTTTATTATGTCATTGAACTGTTTATTGATTGGGTCGATGTTGAGATCTTCGTCGCGGAGGAGTGAATATCTGTTTTGGATGTTTAGGCTAAATTCTGTTGCTCTGATCCTCAAGTTAGCCAAGTTTGGCTGTGGTTACCCTCATTAGTT
The DNA here is from genome assembly GCF_003789085.1 of Penaeus vannamei. NCBI lineage: Eukaryota > Metazoa > Arthropoda > Malacostraca > Decapoda > Penaeidae > Penaeus > Penaeus vannamei. The sequence continues at coordinate 388,520 of NW_020872560.1, forward strand.
TGTCCTTTCCCTTCTGAGATATTTAAATTTCGCCTCTCAAAATTCTATGGTCGCTGCCTACATTTACTTTATTTATAACCTCTACATTTTTATATATCGCGCCTATTTGAAATATGAAGTCAATTTCGTTTTGACGTCAGAAGCGACTTCCATGTCCACTTCCGTTCTAGTCTTTTTCGAAGAATGTATTCATGATACTGAGTGATCCGAGCCTCCGCAAAATGTCGACTAGCATTTGTCCCCTCTCGTTCCTAGTGCCTATTCCATGGTTCCCTACTGCGGTTTCGCCCTGTCTTTTTACCTATTTTGGCATTAAAATCCCCCATAATTATTGTGAAATGGGATTTTGTTCTCTCGCTGGCTAAGTGAACATCTTCATAGAAGCTCTCTATTTCTTCATCACTGTGGCTGCAGGTTGGAGCATAGACTTGAATAATTTTTAAGTTGTACCTAGTGTTTAGTTTTATTGTTACAGAAGCCACTCTTTCGCTGACACTATAGAATTCTACAATGTTCTTTTCTAAGCGTTTGTGTATAAGAATCCTACCCCTATTCCTGTTGCCCAGAGGTTTTCCTCTCCAATAGAGCACGTGTCCCTCATTTAATAACTTCTGCTCTTCACCTAGTCTTCTAACTTCGCAGAGTCCTACTACATCCCATTTAATGGAAGAGAGTTCCTCTAGTAAAGCTAGTAAGTCGGATTCAGTTCTCATGGTCCTTATATTGTATGTGCAAAGGTTCATCAACGTGGGGCGGCCTGTCTTTACCGGATTTTTTAGCACCCCCTCTCCGGAGCGATCCTGATCGCCGCCGTAACCAGGGGCTCCTTCGCCTCCGGGGAATGGGGGCCATGGCTGGATGCGTTTGTTCATGGAGGTGGACAGCCGTTCCTGAATTTTGTCTCACATGCTTGGGAGGTGGACAGCCGATTAACCTCCCACCTACTGGCTTAGGGTAACTTGGTGAGGGGAGGAATTTAGCCGGAATGCCATTGATAAGTCCCCCAGCAGGTTTGGTCCTACCTGGAGTGGACTTAGGAGCGGCAATGCACGGCCTGCTCACTACTCCCGTGAGCTGGGCTTAATTATCAGAAGTGCATATATGTTTTATTTTTATTTTATTTATTAACTTCATTTGTGCGTATGTGCACCTGATGCAGACATATTCATTCCCGCACATGCTCTAAGTACTACGCATAAGCTCTTCCCACGCATATGCATATGCAAGCATACACATTTATTCTTATATCTATGCTTATGGATATGGATACTTATTCTTACGTTATAAATAACTACATACATGTCCATCATAGTCTGACCTAGTCATATGTTCACATCGCCTGTCCGTTTATGCGCTTTTACATATGTATGATAAGTGAGTGAGTATACATGGGGTATATTCACCCGTGTATATGTAAACACCCCTTTTTGCATACCTCGCAAACCTACCTATCATTATACATACGCATGTATCTATCCCTGCATGTGCTCACGCATCCGTATATGAGCACATACATTTGCAGCATACACTAGTGCCCCCCCCCCCTTA
>NW_020872560.1:410067-420067 GCF_003789085.1 Penaeus vannamei
GAGAGAGCCAGGGCCTCTCTCAATATGTGTGCGACCGGCACTGAAGTTGGGTCTTACCTTTTGAAAGGTTATCGTCATTCGTTATGTATAGAAACGCAGATGTACGAAAGGTGTCAGCAGAGGCGGCAGTTTTCCAGATGGCTTCTCGCTACCCGGCGTCGTTCTGGGCAGAGGCGGAGGAGTCAGCTCAGCTCTGATATTTCACGTTTTAATATCGGCACTAATGATAAGAATGAGAGGTATTGTTATTGTTGTAATATTGGTTATGATAATGATAATTACATATTATTATTTCACACCACAACCACCACCACACCATCACAACATCACCACATCACAACTACACCACCATCACAAACAACCCATCACAAACCACACCACCATCACAACCACACACCAAACCAACAACCACAACCATCACCACCAACAACACCACCACCACCCACAACCACCACAACACCATCAAACCACCACCACATCACAACCACCACAACATCACAAACCACCACCACCCACATCAAACCACCACCACCATCAACAACACCTCACACATCACAAACCACTCCACAACACCACCATCACCAAACACCACAACCACCACCCACACCACAACCACCCTCACAACCACAACAACAACACCACCACCATCACAAAACAACACAACCACCACCACAACCACCATCACAACCACCATCAGCACCACACAACCAAACACATCATCCACACACAAACCACCACATCACAACCACAACCACCACCATCACAAACACACCATACAAAACCACACCCGCAACCACCACCCACAACACCACACCCCATCACAACACAACCACCACCACGCCACCACACCACACCATCACAACCCACCACACCACCACACAACCAAACCACCAACCAACCACCACCACAACCACACCACCAACCACCACCACAACCACCACCACCATCAAACCACCACACCACCACCATCACCACCACAACACACCACACACCATCACAACCACCAACACCACCACACACACCACACACATCACAACACCACCCACCACCACCACCACCAACACCATCACAACCACCACCACACCATCACACAACCAACCACCACACAACCAAACACCACCACCAACCACCCACACAAACCACCACCACCACCACCACCATCACATCAAACACACCACACACCACATCACCCACACAACCACCAACCAATCACAACCACCACATCACAACCACCACCACCACCACCATCACAACCACCACCACCATCACAACCGCCACACCAACCACCAATCACAACCACCACACCACCACCATCACAACTCCACCACCACCACCACAACCACCACCACCACCATCACAACCACCACCACCACCACCACAACCACCCACCACACCACTCCACAACCAACACACAACCTCACCACCACCACCATCACAACCTCAACCATCACCAACACCACCATCACAACCACCACCACCACCACATCACAACCACCACACCACCCACACAACCACCCACACACACCACACAACCACCACACCAACCAACCAACCACACCACCACACACACATCACATCACAACCACCACCACCACCATCCAACCATCACAACCACCACCACATCACACCACCACCATCACAACCACCACCACCATCACAACCACCACAACCACACCATCACAACCCACCACCACAACACCACCATCACACCACACCACCATCACAACCACCACCACCACCACCACCATCACAACCACCACCACCACCATCACAACCACACACCACCATCCAACCACCAACCACCACCACCATACAACCATCACACCCCCACCACCTCACAACAACCACCACCACCACCAACAACCACCACCACACCATACACCACCACCACCACCACCACCATCACAACCACCACCCCACACCATCACAACCATCCACCACCTCATCACAACCTCACCACCAACCAACCACACAACCATCACAACCACCACAACCACCACACACCACACCACACCACCACCACACAACCACCACCCAATCACAACCACCACAAACACCACCACCCACATCCCACCAACATCACCACCACCACCACCACCACATAAACCACACACCAACCATCACAACCACACCACCCACCGACCACCATCCACACACACCACCAACCACCACCACCATCCACCATCCAACCACCAACCATCAAACCACCACACCACAAACCACCACACCCTCACAACACACACCATCACAACCACCACCACCATCACAACCACCACCACCATCACAACCACCACATCACAACCACACCTCACCATCAAACCACACCACCATCACAACCATCAACCACCACACCAATCCCAACCACACACCATCCAACCCACCCACACCACCTCACAACCACCACACCACACAAACACCACCCACCATCACAACCACCACAACCAAAACCATCACCACCCACCATCACAACCAACCACCACACCATCACAACCTCACCACCACCACCATCACAACCACCACCACCACTATCACAACCACCACCATCACAACCACCACCACCATCACATCACACCACCACATCACAACCACCACCACACAACCACCACCACACCCACCCCACACACCACCAGACAACACAACCACCACAACCATCAAAACCACCACCACCACCATCACAACCTCACAACCACCACCATCACAACCTCAACCACCACCACCATCACAACCACCACCACCACAACACCCACCACCACACACCATCACAACCACCACCACCAACCACACCATCACAATCTCACCACCACACCACCATCACAACCTCACACCACACCACCACCACCCACCACACACCACCACCCCCACCATCACACCACCACCACACCAACCATCACAACCACACCACACACATCACACCACCCACCACATCACAACCACCACCACCACCACCACCACCACCACACCATCACAACCATCACCCATCACAACCACCACCACCCCCAACCATCACAACCACCACACCATCAACCCAAACCACCACCACCACACCACCACCACCACAAACACACCACCACCAATCACAACCAACCACCACCACCATCACAACCACCACCACCACCATCACAACCACCACAACAACCTCAACCACCACCACCCACAACAACACCACCACACCACCACACAACCACATCACAACCTCACCACCATCACCACACCCCACAATCACCACCACCACCACCACCACCACCACACAACCACACCCACACCACCACCACCACCATCACACCTCAACCACAACCACCAACCACCACCACCACCACCACCTCATCACAACCTCACCACCACCTCATCACAACCTCACCACCACCTCATCACCACCACACACCACCACCATCACACCACCACCCCACCACACCACACACCACCATCACACCACCACCCACCACCATCACAACACCACCACCACCATCAACAACCACCACCACCACACACCAACCACCACCATCACAACCATCACCACCACCCACCACACACACCACCACCACCAACCACCACACACCACCACCACCACACACCACACCACACCTCACAACCTCAACCACCACCAGCATCACCACCACCAGCATCAGCATCATGTCCCTTAAGCTTCAGCAGTTTTCTGTGAAAAAATTGAGTTGGATCTACACACTGGACGTTCGGTCGAAATGCGAACGATTACTGGAAATGCGAGACCGTTGCCTCGGGAATCCACGGCGGCGTAGGGGCGGCGGACGCCAGTGACCTCGCCTGCCCTTGAGCGCGGGCGAGGCCGGAGCCAGGGCGGAGACGCAGCGCAGGAGTGTCACGTTTCGCAGGACAAGGAGGCGCCTCTTCTGCCGGGTCTGGATTGCCAAGGAAGTCGCCTGTGCGGGCGGCGGGGAGGGCAGCCCCTTTCCTTCCCCGTCCCCGCGCTCCTCCTCCTCTCTCTCTTTCTCGTCCTGTCCTCCTCCCATCCTTCTCTTCCTTCCTCCAGCTCTTCTTTCTCCTTGGTCTCCTGCTCTCATCTTCCCCCACTCATCCTCATTCTCCTCCATTCCACCTCCAGCACCTTCCCCACCTCCCCTTTCTCATCTCCCTCCTTCTCTTCCTCCTCCTTCTTCTCCTCTTCCTCCTTCTCCCCTCCTCCTCCTTCCCCCTCCCCCTCATTTTCCTCCACCTCCTCTGTCTCCTCCTTTTTCTCCTTCCTCTCATTCTTCCACTTCCTCCTCCTCCTTTTCCTCGACTTCCCCTCTCCTCCTTCTCTTCCTGCTTCTCCTTCTCCCTCTCCTTCTTCTCCTATTCCCCTCCTTCTCTTCCCCCGTCTCCTAAGTACCTTTTACGCCATTAACTTCAGTGTTGTCGTGGGAATGAAGTTTCCCATTCCAGACAAACACGTGGGCGGCTGAACTTGGGAAAAACATTGTTAATGATGACAGTTCCATGCGTTTGAACACGTGAGCTGCTCGGCCACTTTGGTCACGCCGGTAACATTAAATACCTCCTGAATCAATAAATAAATGCTCTATATACTTCGAGATTTTAAAAGATAGTGGCTCGGCTCAAGGTTATAGTCTGACGTTGCGGGAAAAATAATTGAAATTCCCAGATAGGGGAAATGTATACATATCGTATTTCAGAAATTTAATCCATCATCTATCTAGCAGTCGAAGAAACATCTACATTAGAATAAAAGAATCTGAATATGATAAACCAGCGCCATGACTGAGAAGCGGCTGACTTAGACGGGCCAGCCCCTTGACCAGCGGCGCGGGTGACGCTGACGCTGACAACGTGTTTTCCTCGTTTCCGGCCGATTCGCGGTGGCGACGAAGACCGTCCAAGGGCTCCTGGCCGACACTCGGTATTTCTTGTTAGTGAGGGCAATGAAACAATGCATGACGAAAATGAGGTAAAAGAGCGTAGGGACTTATTGTCAGTTTTCCATTTTCAGGCTAGTTGTGGTGCCATTGATATTATCCCCGTCTTTTCTCAAGGTGCTGCCACATGAAACTGAAACACACTGCACGGTGCAGATCGCGCCAGTCATGAGGACCATTATTAGTTTTATTCTTCCAACTTTCTTCGTGTATTCTCTCTCTCTCTCTCTCTCTCTCTCTCTCTCTCTCTCTCTCTCTCTCTCTCTCTCTCTCTCTCATCTCAATCATATCATTATCATTATCATTATCATTATCATTATCAATCATCATCATCATCATCATCATCATCATCATCATCATCATCATCATCATCATCATCATCAGTCACCATCATCATAGTCGTCGTCGTCATCTGGTGTCAGTGATCAATTAAGAAGAAAAAGTAATGACAGTCACACGGAAAGGTAAAACTTATGTTCCAAAAGCATCGCCTACGGATCGAGATCATCATTTCCATATCGCTAACACATTTCGTGCATCAAGAGAGCAATAGGAAGAGCTGTTCTTGAAGTGCCTGCCAAAAATCTCGCGCAATCAACAACAAAAACAAACAAACAAACTCTTCCTTTCGTCACAACGGCTTTTGAAATAGACGTAACATTGGGAAATGCTTTGTTTATGAGAGTGATTTGCTTTTGTTTCCTTGCTTATTGCGATGCCACGGTTGTGTTATCTAATGCATGGCAAACGATGCAAGCATTGTCGCCGTGCATTTGCAAGAAACTGATATGTTGACATATGGTCAACAGGCTCCGGCTGCATTCTACGTCGATGCAAAAAAAAAAAAAAAAGAAATCATAATGCTTGTCTCACTCCCTTTTTTCTCCCGCTCACCCCCCCCCCTCTCCCCTCCTCTCTCTCTCTCTCTCTCTCTCTCTCTCTCTCTCTCTCTCTCTCTCTCTCTCTCTCTCTCTCTCTCTCTCTCTCTCTCACTGACTCTCCCCCACCTCTCACTCTCTCTTTCTTTCTCTCTTCTCTCTCTCTCTCTCTCTCTCTCTCTCTCTCTCTCTCTCTCTCTCTCTCTCTCTCTCTCTCTCTCTCTCTCTCTCTCTCTCTCTCTTCTCTCTCTCTCTCCTTCTCTCTCTCTCTCTCTCCCATTCTCTCTCTCTCTCTCTCTCTTCTCTCTCTCTCTCCCTTCTCTCTCTCTCTTCTCTCTCTCTCTCCCATTCTCTCTCTCTCATTCCCCCCCTGTCTCTCTCTCTCTCTAATCCCCCCTCTCTCTCTCATTCACTGACTCGCTCGCTCACTCACTGACGCTCTCTCTCACTGACTCGCTCTCTCTCTCTCTCTCTCTCTCACACACTCACTCTCTTCGTCCTCTTCACATTCTCTTTCTCTCCCTCTTTCCCCCGCACCCCTTTTCTCCCTCTGCCACTCCCCTCCCTCCCCTCCCTCCCCTCCCTCCCGCCCCTGCACATGCACGCGAGCATGCCGCTGTCAACGTGACTGGGAGGAGCTTACCGTGTGACGTCATACCCTAAAAATCTATTGCCGTCGCGGCGATGTGCAAGAATACAAATACGACAGTCACAGGGACAACGAATAGGCGTGGTTGTAATGCAAGGAAGAACATCTTGAACCTGAGAATGATTCTAGAGAAATAAAACGGTTTGGACTGCTCATGTGTTATTTTTGTTCGTGTATACATTCGCTTTATTAAGCGACTTGACGAATGAGGTGTAGACTGAAATGTCAAGAGATATGCATGTAGGCTGTAGCATAAAAGTTTATACAGTAGTAATTGGTCTATACGCAGTGGACTTCGAAAGTCTAAATCGGGAGGTGAGACACTTTTCTGCCTGAATTACTTTCTCCCTATCATGGAAAGGAATCCTTGCAAGGGCAGGGCGACTGCTGTCACTAGGTGAAGCCGGGATCATGGACATTAATATTTATGTTACTATTCTTCAGGTAACAGGAAATGGGCCGGCAAGGTTGTCCCATTAAAATGTAATCTTGATTATCCTAATAAAACAATGAAGCCCCACACAACAATACCTCTACCTTAACGTTTGCTTGGATGTCGAGATGGTAGTTTTCTCTCATTTAAACAAGGAACATTTAACTGTACTATGAGTAAAGTTCATGTTTTTAGTTCCCCAGAAACAAGGACTTCGCTCAAGGGAAGAAGGCCCTGGATCATGCCACTCCCAAAAGGGTGAATCTATTTATAAATAAGACATCAAACGTAACAGCCACAAGTCGTTTGACAAGCACAAATGACCTCGCAACGCTGCCATGGGACTGAATACTTCAAGTAGGAAAATTATCTCGAAATTCCGTCGAACAAAAACCGTCCATAAAGGCAGTTGCCAGGCGTCGTTTCGGGAAGTGTCCTGGAAGTAACTATGATGCCTTGTGCCCTCACACATGCATTCTCTTTCAACTCACTCTCCCTTCCTCCCTCTCTCCACCTCTCTCCCTCTCTCTTTCTCTCTCTCCCTTCCTCCCTCTCTCCCTCTCTCTTCTCTCTCTCTTCTCTCTCTCCATCTCTCCATCTCTCCATCTCTCCATCTCTCCATCTCTCTCTCTCTCTCTCTCTCTCTCTCTCTCTCTCTCTCTCTCTCTCTCTCTCTCTCTCTCTCTCTCTCTCTCTCTCTCTCTCTCTCTCTCTCTCTCTCTCTCTCTCTCTCTCTCCTCTCTCTCTCTCTCTCTCTCTCTCTCTCTCTCTACTCTCTCTCTCTCTCTCTCTCTCTCTCTCTTCTCTCTATCTCTCTCTCTTCCTCTCTCAACCTCCCTCTCTTCCCTCTCTCCTCTCTCTCTCTCTCTCTCCTCTCTCTCTCTCTCTCTCTCTCTCTCTCTCCTCTCTCTCTCTCTCTCTATATATATATATATATATATATATATATATATATATATATATATATATATCTCTCAAACCTCTCTCCCTCCCCCCCCCCCCCCCCCCCCCCCCCCTCTCTCTCTCTCTCTCTCTCTCTCTCTCTCTCTCTCTCTCTCTCTCTCTCTCTCTCTCCTTCTCTCTTCTCTCTCTCCTCTCTCTCCCTCTCCTCTCTCCTTCTCTCTCTCTCTCTCCTCCTCTCCCCTCCCTCCCTCCCCTCCCTCTCCTCCCTCCCTCCCTCCCTCCCTCCCTCTTCTCCCTCCCTCCCTCCCTCCCTCCCTCCCTCCCTCCCTCCCTCCCTCTTCCTCCCTCCCTCCCTCTTCCTCCCTCCCTCCCTCTTCCTCTCTTCCTCCCTCCCTCCCTCCCTCCCTCCCTAGATAGATAGATATATATATATATATATATATATATATATATATATATAATATATAACACACACACACACACACACACACACACACACACACACACACACAACACACACACACACACACACACACACACACACACACACACACAACACACACACACACACACACACACACACACACACACACACACACACACACACACACACACACACACACACACACACACACACACACACACACACACACACACACACACACACACACACATATATATATATATATATATAATATATATATATAATATATATATATATACTCGTATATATGTCTTCCTCCTCCTCCTTGTCTATCTCATTGCTCTCCCCTCTATATATCTATCTTCTCTCGCTCTTTCTCTCTCTCCTCACCCCCTGTCTTGGGTGTGAAGACGGAAGAGAGAGAAGAGGAAAGATGCTGAGGGGAGACAGAGGGAGGAGAGCGAGCGCAAGGGAAGGGCTCAGAGGGAGAGCAAAGGCCGTTGCAAACCATGAACAACAAAGCAACCACGACCAGTTCCAACATCTCTTGCATTGGACCACACATTCGCCCGTAGTTGCCGGAAGCCGAGCCAGCCGGTTTCTGATAGGTCAGTGTTAGTTATTTTCGGACTGAGCTGCGATTTACTCTTCTTTTTGGGTGCGATGTGATAGCGGGAGGAAGGACTGCGCTGCGAGAAGGACACATCTGGTTTTAGAATCCCCGGCCTGTCGCCAGTGCTCGCCCAGTCAGGTTTATTTTAAAATGCTTTGTCCATATTTCGATGTGTTTTCCTCGTTTTATCTGTTTCCAGCTACCGATAAGTCACACCCGTGCAGTCCTTATCTCATCGTGGCCTTATGACAGTCAGGAAAGCAAGCCACGCATGATACAACATCCCTAAGAATAATCAATATTTTCGAGAATCATCATACCTCTTGATCTGAGGCAAGCCGGATCACGTGGCGGGCGGCGCGGCTGGGCCAACACTGGCACGGCCTCTTGCAGCGCTGCCTATCTAGCTGTAGTCCCGCTAAATATAGCGCTTTTGGATTAATTTAGCTGCAAAATTGTGAATTTAAGGATAGTGGGAAAGTTCATTACATTAGCAGGTGAATCCCTTGCATTTTTCTTATGGTAGAATTGAAACTCGTTTAACTGAAAGGTTAAACCATATAATTGAATATCATGATAAAACACAGGATACACACACACTCTCTCTCTCTCTCTCTCTCTCTCTCTCTCTCTCTCTCTCTCTCTCTCTCTCTCTCTCTCTCTCTCTCTCCCTCCCTCCCTCCCTCCCTCCCTCCCTCCCTCCCTCCCTCCCTCCCTCCCTCCCCCTCTCTCCTTCTCTCCTCACCCTCTCTCTCTCTCACACATACACACACGCTCCCTCTCTCTCTCTCACACACACACACGCGCTCCCTCTCTCTCTCTCTCACTAATACTTATGCATACTGAAACTGACCTTGCGTCTTCTGAAAATCTTTTCCTAAAAAGAACGTTTCTACAGCGTGAATGCCTGTGAGCACGTCAATTTTGTTCAACTTAGTATTTTCATGTTCTTCTGTTTCGGATTGTACTATATTTGCAATCTAAGAAACCCAGTAAAAGCAGCGGGTCACGTGGCTCACCACTCGGCTGGAAGGATCATCTGCTTTAACGTGGAGCTCTTACTGGTTGTTCACCTTTCCCTCTTCCGCTCTCCCAGCTCTCCTCGCCCATCTTCTCCCTCCTTTTTTCACCCGTATGTCCTCGAAATCCCAAGAGACGGAAGCCCTCGTCGGCAGAGGCGCTGGCTGGTGGCAGTGTCAGCTCTCCCA
>NW_020872560.1:442567-445067 GCF_003789085.1 Penaeus vannamei
TCTCCCCCATTCATTCTCCCTGTCGCGAGAAGGAAGCGACTATAGGAAGAAAGATAAAGTTTTACGCACGACAGACAACATAGTATAATAAAGAAGAGAGACGCCAAGCATTTACCATGAGCACATTGAAAGGATCCAAAACACCCGTAAAGCATTGGACGAAAACGAGGTATCAGGGCAAACGTGACATTTCCCCTCTCTCTTTCCTTTAACTTGCTATTTCCCCCATTGCTCGTCCTCCCCTCCTGCCTTTGCGCCCCATCCCCTCCCCCGAAGCACACACTTCCAGCGAACAGGCAGCGGCCGCAGAAGAACACGAGGCACGTCGTCAGGCAGAGCGAGCGCCTCCGATGATGCAAAGGGAAGCTGGACACAACAACAGTCAGCGTGGCACTCCGGCCTGACCTTGCCCCTTGTCCCGCTCGGGAAGGGGCGAGGGGGTGTGGGGCGGAGGAGAGAGGGAGAGGAGAAAAAGACATGGGAGAATGCTGCGTCCCACGTGGAAGGAGAGGCAGGAGGAAAAGGATTAAACTAGCGATGATTATCTCACCGAGATTTTAGCCGCCTGTGAGAACAGGCACTGGAGATAAAAGAGGGTGGAAAGAAGTAGCAATAACAATAGGAAATAGCAGTAAAGCTATGAAAAGTAAGGAAGTGTGAATTATAGTATGGAGGATACCTGAACAAAAAATATGACAAGGCTAACAATCTCAGTGTTGATGTTATTGCAATATGACCATTGCTGCCTGTGCGTATGGCAATGATAAGCTATTGATATTGAGGATAATAATGATAATGAAGATGATAATAATAACAGTAGTAATAATAATAATGATTATGATAATAATGATAACAGTAATGATAATCAAAAGATTATGATTATTGATAGTATTATTATTATCGCTATTATCATCATTATTATTATTATTTATAAAAATAATGGTAATGATAATGGCGATACTACTACTAATAACAATAATAAAAATAATAATGATAATGATAATAATATTAATAATAAGGATAATCATAAAGATTAATAATAATAATAATAATAATAATAATGTTATTATTATTATTATTATCATCACCATCATTATTATTATTGTTTAGATAATGGCAATGATAATAATAATAATGATAATAATCAAAGTAATAAGTAACAACAACAATAATGATGATGATGATGATAATAATAATAATCATATTAATAATGGTAGTAATATTAGTAATGATCATGATAATAATAATAACAACAATAATAAGGATAATGATAACCAAACAACAACAACAACAATAATAGAATAATAACAATAATGGAAATAATGATAATAATAACGATAGAACAATCAATAATGATAATAATAAATTGGTTAAAATTGTATTAATCTTTTATGATAATTATTAGGAACATTATTATCATTATGATTATTACTATCATTGCTATTATTGTAATCAGCAGTAGTAAGGGTGGTACTAGTAATATTAATAGTAGTAGTAGTAGTAGTGATATAGCAGTGGTAGTAGTCGTAATATAAGTAGTAGTAATAGTAGTAGTAATAATAGCAGTACTAGTAGTAGTACTACTACTAGTGGTAGTAGTAGTAGCTGTCGTCGTCGTCGTAGTAGTAGTAGTAGTAGTAGTAGCAATAGTAGAAGTAGTAACCCGCAGTAACTGAAAGTGCAGCAGTGAAAAGAGAGTAAGAATAATGGAATAAAGGAGAAAGAGAGAACGAAAAAGAGGAAGAGCACCGAGTGACAGACAATGGGCGACAGTCGCTGTGACGACACAAGCGGTGACCCGTGACAGGAGTTACGTCGCGTGACACTGCAAGATGACAACCCGCAAGTCGACGTTGCTTCTTATGGAAAGCATTAGTGTTATTTGGTGATTGTGTACGTTTTGTCTGGGTACGTGTGTGTGTGTGTGTGTTTATGTGTGTGTGTGTGTGTGTGTGTGTGTGTGTGTTTATGTGTGTGTGTGTGTGCCTGCGTGTGTGTGTGCGCATGCGTGCGTATGTGCTCGCGCGTGTGCGGGATTTACGTATAGGTATGTATCGAAATGCGGAACGAAATCCCTCCAAGAAATGCAGACTGAAACAAAAAGCCTGGCCTATGAGGTGTTTACAGGAGGCGGTCCACGTGTGCATCGGGCACGTGGGTTGAGGAGGCCCTGGGTCGTGTCGGGTCAGCTGGGCACGACGGGGATGCTGGTGTGGCAATCGCCTGTCCTGCGCCCTGGCGTCCGCACCCCGCCCAACACTCTATCTCTCTCTCTATCTCTGTCTGTGTATCTATCTATCTGTTTGTTTATCTATATATCTATCTGCCTATCTATCTGTCCATTTGTTTATCTATCTATCCATCTCTATCTCTCTATCTCTCTATCTCTCTATCTATCCATCTCTCTCTATTTATGGCTGTCTGTCTGCCTGTACCTGTCTGTCTGTCTAGCTATCAATTTATCTATCTATTCATCTCTCTCTCTCTCTCTCTCTCTCTC
>NW_020872560.1:450067-461357 GCF_003789085.1 Penaeus vannamei
TCATACAATAGTACATATATGGTATGACTCATATCAGTGAATAGTAGGTATCCCCGTATAGTAGTACTGAACTGAGTATATGAAACTACTGACTTATACCTGGATATATCACTCACTATGTAGTCACTCATATATATGCTATATAATACTATAATACTGAGGCTGCATGTATAGTATTTATATATATGCATATAGTATGTATTGTAATACTGTATGATATAGAAGTATACTGATGATATTGTACAAGTCAGTATGAACTATAGTATAATATGACTATATTATATCGTACAGCGCGGCGATCACGAACCCCCCACCACCGACAACCGCCCGCAGCCACCCGCAGCAGCTCCACGCGCCCCACACCGGCACCCGGCTACAGACCCAGGGCGCCCGCACAACCACACACACATCACACAGACACCACCACGACACACACACACACACAATATAACGAATATAAGTATAGTGTATATTATAGTAGGTATACTATATAGTAGTAGCGGCAGTAGTATATATGGGTTATATATATTACATATACATATACCATGGTATATATAGTATTGGATATATATATCACTCATATATATACCATATATAATATACAGTATCATTATAGATATGATAATAATATATAGATATATATATAGTATATTATATATTATATATTATATTTACTATTCATATAGATTAGTATATATATATATATGATATATTATATACGTATATAGTAGGCACATATATACATATATATATATACATATATATATAATATTAATAAGTACATATATATACATATAGTATATATAATATAATACTCAGGTTAAATATTATATATATCAGTAGACTTATATATATATAAGTATATTAGTATAGGTGTGTGTGTGTGTTGTAGTGTGTGTGTGGTGTGTTGTGTGTGTTTGTTGTGTGTGTGTGTGGCTGTGGGGGGTGGGTGGTGTGAGTGGGTGATGTGTAGGTGAGTGGGTGTGGGTTGCCATAAAATGTGTATATATAGTAGTTATATGAGTGAGGATATATAGTAGAAGTAGTATGATACATTAGATATATAATAAATATATAAATATATATAGTATAGTAGATAGAATAAATCAGCACAGATAGATATAGATAGATATACACATATCATATATGCATGATATAGGGCATATATACATATAATACTATATATATACATATTATAGATATAGATTATATATATAGTAATATTTAGTAATTTGTGTGTGGTGGGGGTGTGTGTGTGTGTGTGTGGTGTGTTGTGTGTGTTGTGTGCTGTGGTGTGTGTGTAATGTGTGTGTGTTGCTGTGTGCATTGTGTTGTGTGTGTGGTGTGTTGTGTGTGTGTGTGTGTGATGTGTGTGGTGTGTGCTTAAATAAGTACTGTGATATGTTTGAAGTATATGATATATAATAGTGTTAGCATAGATGATATATAATGTATCAGGCATGCATAATATAGTGCATTCATATATATACTGATAAGCACTATATATATAGGTACTAATAGTATAGATATATAGGTATATATATAATATATTAGTATATATGTACTATATAGATATAAATATATAATATATATATGCATAATATAATGTATACTATATAATATTATTATACAAGTAATATATACTATATAAGTGTGTGTGTGTGGGTGTGTGTGTTGTTGTGTGTGGTGTGTGTGTTGTAGTGCTGTGTGTGTTGTGTGGTATATATATATATAACATTTAGATCAACACACTAGCATAACACAGTACACACATACAGACATATATAAATAAGTAGATAGTGAATAAGTATAGAATATACGTAGTACTACTAGTATATTAGTATATATTAGATAGTATGGTATAATATATATATATATGAATACCTATATTTTATATGTGAGTATATGATATAGTATATATTAATAGTATTAATATATGTATTGTAGGTATTTTTTATAGCATAGATAGTATGAATATGGATTATGTATATGATAGTAGTATTATTATAGATAAATATATAGGTAATATATATAAGTATATATATATATATTCGATAATACAATTATGATATGTGTGGCGTGTATATATTATAGTAGTAGATATACATATATATAAGTATATATATATTATGTATAAATAGCTAGTATATATATNNTACACACAACACACACAACACACACACACACATATATAGATATATATATTATATATATATATATTTACATATATTAGATAGAATAACCTATTTATAAAAAGGTAAAAGATTATACTTCGGCAACACACGAGTAGGGAATGTCTTCACCTGGCGGCCCTAACCGTTGTGGAAGCCAGGAACCGGCCAGGCCTTTGGTTCCCCATTTTATCAAAACAGTAGAATGTAGGTCGGATCCCCCCTGTCCTGGCGCCCCCTTACCCCCCGACACCGATAAGATCTTGTCTCGTCTTTTTTATGTAGTGATCTTCTTTACAATATAAGTGATGGCAGCGAAAAGAAAAACAGGAAAATAAATTAAAACCCGTGTGGCTCGAAGAAAAAAAATCGGAAACAGACTGTAAGTGTGAGCGACAGAGAAGTCTGTTCACGTGTTCAAGACCACTTGGATTTAAACACGAGACTAAAGGAGAGTGATGAAGTGGCCAAACCGGCTGCAGGCGGTCCTGGGAATTGATGAAATAAACGCACGCGCACACACATACACACGTGTGTGTGTGTGTGTATGTGTGTATATATATATATAATATATATATATATATATATATATATATATATATATATGTATATGTTATATGTATACACACACACACACACACACATATATAACACACACACACACACACACACACACACACACACACACACACACACACACACACACACACCACACACACACACACACACACACACACACGACACACACGACACACACACACACACTCGAACACGCACGCACACACACACACAGCGAACACGCAACACGCACACACTCGAATACACACAGACACACATAGATAGATAGATGGATACACACACGAACGTAGTTACATATTCAACTGCGGCGTATTTCCGTGTACGTGTCCAGGCCCATGTGCGTTGCACAGCTCTTTGTGTTCGAGCGTGACCAGAACTCACATATAAGCGGACTTTGCCAAGTTATGGCTCAAGAAGTACTGTGCCTTAAAGTGCACATGCACCCGTGAGTGTGTGTTTTAACAGCTGTGTGGTTTGACGTCGTTTGCCGGTCCGGCCGCCGCCCCGGCATGCGCAGAGGCTCGCCTGGCAAATATGAGGCTGGACAACAAGGCCGCACACGTGAGCCTGCTAAATCACACCTTGTACGCGCTTGTCCCCAGTTGTTCATGTAACTACTTGCACGCAGAATTATAAACACACTCACACACACACAGACTCTGATATACACAGAAAACACGTACACACATCGGAAGCGCAAGTACATTCTTTTCACTGAAGCATTTGTAAAAAAAGAATTGTAAAGCACATTCACTCGAAAATACAGGACTACATACTCTAAATGATATTCGGATCACACATACCTCATCGCACGTCTGCCAGGGCCTTATTTACCCCCCCCCTCTCCCCCTCACACCTAACACACGTGGCCGCACGTGCTTCTCCTCTTGCTCCCTTTGCCGGCTATCACGTGCAGGAGCTCTAGCGGGGAAGGGGGGGGGGCTGGCTCTCACGCGCTCGGGGCATGACTAACCTCTAGAGGGGGGAATACCTGGGAGAGGGAGGGGGAGGAGGGAGGGGGAAGGCGGAGAGAAGATGAGCAGGGAGGGAGGGACGGAGGGCTACGCTCGCCATGCAAAGCCATTCCGACTACGGAATGGAAGGGGAGGAGGGGGGGGGGGGCGCAGTGGATGGTGGTCAAGGCGGCTTTTGCTTCGCGTGCGTGAAGGGCCGCGCGGCCCTGGTGCTTGCGTGATTAGTGCTCCTGCTTCTCCAGAGAGGGGGAGAGAGAGAGAGGTGGGGGGAGGGAGGGAGAGAGAGAGGGAGAAGGAGAGGAGGGAGAGGAGAGGAGAAGGAGAGGGAGAGAGGGGAGAAGGAAGGGAGAGAGAGAGAAGGAGAGGAAAGAGAGAGGGAGAAGGAGAGGGAGAAGGAGAGGGAGAGAGAGAGGGAGAAGGAGAGGGAGAAGGAGAGGGAGAGAGAGATTAGTACTCCTGCTTCTCCAGAGAGGGGGAGAGAGAGAGAGGTGGGGGGGGGAGAGGGGAGGAGAGAGGAGGAGAGGGAGAGGAGGGAGGGAGGAGAGGAGAGAGGAGAAGAGAGAGAGGAGAGAGAGGAGAGAGGGAGAGGAGAGAGGGGAGAGGAGGAGAGGAGAAGGGAGAGAGAGAAGAGGGAGAAGGAGAGGGAGAAGAGAGGGAGAGGAGGGAGAAGAGAAGGAGAGGGGAGAGAGAGGGAGAGAGGAGAAGGAGAGGGAGAGAGAGATTAGTAGGAGAGAGGGGGAGAGGAGAGAGGTGGGGGGGAGGGAGGGGGAGAGAGAGAGGGAGAAGGAGAGGGAGGGAGAGAGAGAGGAGAGAGAGAGGGAGAGGGAGGAGAAGAGGGAGGGAGAAGGAGAGGGAGAGGGAGGGGAGAGGGGGAGAGAAGAGGGAGGAGAAGAGAGGGGAGAAGGGAGAAGGAGAGAGGAGAGGAGAGAGAGGAGAGGAGAGGGAGAAGGAGAGGAGAGAGAGAGGGAGAAGGAGAGGAGAGAGAGAGGGAGAGGGAGAGGGAGAGAGGAGAGGGAGAGGAGAGGAGAGAGAGGAGAGAGAAGGAGAGGAGAGAGAGAGAGAGGGAGAGAGAGAGGGAGAAGGAGAAGGAGAGGGAGAGAGAGAGGAGAGGAGAAGGAGAGAAGAGAGAGGGAAAGGAGACGGAGAGAGGAAAGAGAGAGAAGGAAGAAGAAGGAGAGGGGAAGAGGGAAGAGAGGGAGGAGGGAGGAGAAGGAGAGGGGAGGAGAGGAGAGGAGAAGGAAGGAGAAGGAGGAGAGGGAGAGGGAGAGGGAGGAGAGAGAGGAGAGATGAGGAGAGGAGAGAGGAGAGGGAGAAGGAGAGGAGAGGAGAAGGAGAGGGAGAGACAGAGGAAGGAGACGGGGAAGGGAGAGGGAGAGGAGAAGGGAAAGGAGGGAGAAGGAGAGGGAGAGGAAGGGAGGAAGAGGAGAGAGGAGGGGAGGAGAGAGGAGAGGGAGAGGGGGAGAGGGAGAGAGGAGAGGAAGGAGAAAGGAGAAGGGAGAGAGAGAGAGAGAGAGGAAGGAGAAGCGAGAGGAGAGGAGGAGGAGGAGAGAGAGAGAAGGAGAGAGAGAGAGAGAAGGAGGAAGAGAGGAGGGAGAGGGAAGAGGGAAGAAGAGAAGCTACGAAGAGAGAATAGTCAGCAGAAGAGAGAGGAGACAGAAGAGAGCAAGGGATGGGAGAGAAGAGAGAGAACATGGAGCAGCTCCCCGAAGAGAGAGAGAGAGAGAGAGAGAGAGAGAGAGAGAGAGAGGGAAGGAGAGGGGGTGGGAGAAGGAGAGAGGGAGGAAGAAGGGAGGAGAGAGAGGAGAGGAAGAGAGAGGAGAGGAGATGAGAGAATGAGATGAGGAAGAGGAGAGAGAGAGAGAGGAGGAGAAAGGAGAGGGAAGGGAGAGGGAGAGAAAAGGAAGAGGGAGAAGAGAGAGGAGGGGAAGAGAGAGGGAGGGAGAGCGAGAGGAGAGGGAACAGAGAGAGAGACGGGGAAGAGAGAGAGAGAAAGGAGAGAGAGATAAGAGAGTAAGAGGATAGAAGAGGGAGAGGAGAGAGAGAGGAGAGAGAGAGTGAGAGAGAGAGGAAGAGAGAAGAGAGAGAGAGAGAGGAGGTAAGAAGGAAGAGGAAGAGGGTAGAACGTGAAAGAGTAGAGAAAGAACAGAGAGGGAGGACAGAGAGAGGGGAAAGAGGCGAGAGAATTTCAGGGAGGAGAGATGTGGTACGTGCATGAAATACGTTCTTAACTGCACACTGCACGCGAGTAATTGCGTTCCTCTAGTGAAGCCTCGTTGGAGTTCCAGCGAGCGGGTGCGGAGCCATGCCCGCCGAGGCCAAGGCGTGTTTTCCTCGTGTTCGGTGTTTTTTCCTGCCCTCATGACGGGGGAGGAGGTGCGGTCGAGGGAATGTGTCGCTATAACGGGAATTACACGTTTTTGAGAAGTTTCCCACAAGGAGTCACGTGGAAGGAAGATGATTTTATCCGTATATGATTTTCCCATGTGGTCTGAACAGCTGCTGACTGTACCTGCTACTCGAGAGGAAGATTGGAAACAATATGCAGCGTTCTATACATAATTCCAGCCTGTGAGCATGAGTCCGTAAAATGTGCGCCTGAACGTGGATTTATTCCTTTATTATTGTTTCCCGCAACCTCTTCTCACGCTGGAGACAGGTGCGCCGAGAGTCACGGGCGACAGACGGGCTGGAGCAGCCATGAATGTGTGGCGCTCAGTGGTCGCCTCACGTTTGCTGGGTGCGCGTCCCTCCCTGCAGCCCCTTCTGCTCCTTCTTGCCCTTTCCTTCATCTCCACCTCTTTACATACCTCTGATATTCTTCGCTACGTTTGTGTTCGTCCGCATGAGCCTCATCGCCTGTTCATATCACCTTTGTTTTCTGTGGCTGGCCTCCTGCTTTTTAAATCAGCACTTCAGTGGACATGAAAAAATGTTTCTCTGGTTGTTCTCTCCTTCGCCAGATATTAAAACCACATATCATGTCGTTAGAGAAAAGAACACTGCCATCAGCGCCTGTTCCGACGATGCGCCTCGAAAGGTTTGAATGAAATGCATATCATCGCCTTACGTGTCATTTGGCATCTCGGCGATTATCATTTCATCAAAGACTGGTGGAGTCTGGTGGAGTCTGGTGGCTCCTCCGCAAAGGGAGTTACCGAGAACCCCCCCCCCCCTCCCTCGGCCGTCCTTACTCCGCCTTTGGCACCTTTGACTCATTACCGTATCTTCCGAATCGAAAGTTTCTAGAAAGAAGGCCAGGCGGGACTTAATCAGGCGAGTATTCATTTCCGTGACATGGATAGATATTAAACGCTGGTCAGCTCGATGTAAGACTAAAAGGGAAAGTTGAACTCGTGCCGTTTTGCCGCTGGTCCAGGGAACAGCGCGGGGGGAGGCAACGGGAGCCGCGACACGGCGTCCAGCGTCGAGTGGCAGCGATCATGACGTCACGGAGCGGCCGGGTCACGTGTCGCCGTCATTTCCTTATATATCACGCGGCGGAGCGCGGTGTAGCCAGACAAGAGGAAGGTAGTTAAGGCCGAAAATGATATCACGACGACTGCGACCGAAGAGCGATAGAAAGACTTCCCTCTCTCACCGAAAGGGAAGTAGATGAAAGGGGAAAACACGTTGACGTAAGAACAGGTGAGCGAGGGTGATGAGATAATGCGGAGTGCGACCCACGCGCAATGGTCGCCCTGCCGATATTTTTTGTCACGGGGTCACGCCGCGTGCGAGGCCATGACAAACAAGTTATCATTCTTTTATCACTCTGCCTCAACTGAGAATAAATCAAAATCATATAGAGAGACCAAGACGCGGCGAATGGACACGGAATAGTGGGCCGAAAACAACTCGAGCAACATATCGATACACGGCCAAAAAGGCGATAGGGGAGATCCCAGTCGAGGTCCAAAGTATTAGACATGATTCATAGCCGAAAACAGAATGGCGAAAGATAAAAGATAAAAGTCGACAGCCATCCCCTCCAGCACTCGGCCGCCCCGGTCGGGCTAACGAGAGAAATTCCGGAATCTTTGTTACTGCTTCGAAAGGCCGGCGTGACCGGACTAAGGAAAGCTTCACAGTGTTCGCAGGACCAGAACATGGCTCCTGCCAGGCCAACCAACTGCCATCTTCATTCTCGACGAAATAAACAGGCTAACCCGCACTAGGCCTTGGTAGCTCGCATCCCTGGTGCTCTCCCCTCCAGCTAACCGGCGGTTATTCTTCCAATCTGACTCCGTCTCCGGTTCTCCTTCCCTCACGTGACACACAACTTTGGAGCCCAGGCATCTCCCTCTCTCTGTCTCGATTTCATCTAACTCATTCTCTATCTTCCCTCGCCCTCCCTTTCCCACGCAGATTTTCTCTCTCTCTCGTATTTGAAGCTTCATTATCATTAAGCTCTCTAGACAGAATGTTCTCCCGGCGGTGCCAAAGTCTGTTCAGTTCCCGACGGGAAGTGCCCGAAGCTGTCACCGCCACAAATCTTGCTATTGGAGATATCTCTCCAGGCGCTCATTTTCCCCCTACTTCCTACTTGAAACACATTATCCTTTTTCTTCCAGAATGTGTGTGTGTGTGTGTGTGAGAGAGAGAGAGAAACAGCGAGAGGGAAAGAGAGAGACAGGGAGAGGGAGAGAAGAGAGGAGAAGGAGAGGGAGAGGGAGAGGAGAGGAGAGGAGAGGGGAGAGGGGGAGGGGGAAAGGGAAGGGAAAGGGAAAGGAAAGGAGAGAGAGGAGAGAGAGAGAGAGAGAGAGAGAGAGAGAGAGAGAGAGAGAGAGAGAGAGAGAGAGAGAGAGAGAGGAGAGAGGGGGGGGGGGCAGGAGGTACGGGGACGACCAAGAGGGAGAGGGAACCCACGTCGTAAGAGGTCGTCCGAGTCAAAGGTGAAAGGGTATAACACGTGCAAGAGAATAGTTCCTCGAAGGACTGTAAACGTGACATAAAATTAATCATGCGTGCATATCTCGTTCGTTATATTTGTTGACTACCATTGTTATCCAACACATAACTGCGTGATAAGGCCGTTCGGTTCCAAAGAAAGTTAGTCTACTGTTTGGCGATTATTCAACTTTTTCATTGCTTATCTCAAAGACTGGGGTGGAATGGTAAAGTTGTTTTCATTATGTTTTCCCGAAGCACCTAAAAGCAAACAAACCAGCCAGCGAGGCCCAGTTGGCTCGCCTCCCAAACGGTGTATGGGCGGACAGGCGGCGGGCGAAGGGGACTATCCACAATTACGGTAGACGGGCCGCGCCACGTGACTCCTCACGTGAGCCCATTGACCCCGCGAGGAATGCGAGAGCGCTTTTTCGGTGCTTGGGGGGTGCATCTCGCAGGCAAATGTTAATGCCTACAGGTATGGAGCCAAATGCGAAGATGTTTGGTGCTTAGTAGCATCATGTGCATGGAAACCCACGTGCGGCGGCCAGGTCACGTGTGCCGCGCCCAACCTCACGCTGCTTTGCCATATTTCAGCTACGTTGCCAAATCGTAACCCATATAATGAAAATGGAAAGTGACAACTTTAATGATTAACCTAAGTTGATGTTCATTCGTGATACAGTAAATTGATAACTATATATTAAAAACGAAGGGTGTTAAGCTGCGAAAAAATAAACACATTTCTTAGGTTTGAACTGCAACCATAGCGACCTCTGGCAACTTCCCGAGGCCACAGATACCAGGTGATTTGGCAAGATGAGGATACTAGAGTTTATCCTCGATTTTAATTTATTGTGATTTATCCACCGCCTTCATATGAACTCAATCCAAGTGGCAACGAAGACGAAAGGGAACAGCAGCATCTGCAAGTGCGTTGTTTTCGTCCCCGAGTTTTATCAGAGGGAAAGTGTAGGTTTTGGTCGGGCGGTCTCAGAGTGTGGAGCTGCACGTGACCAAGTCCCACACGCACACACGTACACACATACACAAACGCACACTCTGGGTCTCTACACATACAGACACGCGCGCACGCCCATTGCTGCTTCAGTCGCTTTCCACACGTCTTGGTGGAAACATGGGAGACTTTATCTCTTACAATGTTAACCTGTTGTGGTTTCAAGAGTAAGTGAATCCTCACAAGAAAGATATTTAGAGACAGTGAAATACGTGATTATTTTCTTGGTGTTTACTTTTGATAAGCAACTTGTGTATGTATACTTTGAAGCAATCAGTTTTATTAATGCTTTTCCTCAGAAAAGTGAATGAAAAGGATTATTAATAAAAATTGGGAATTTCATTTTCAACAAAATACTTACAATTGCCTTTGCTTTGAAAAGGATCTAATGAAACTATTCCAGTTTGAAAACGTGATAGTAGAGTAAGTTTCGAAGAATCCCAGTCAGCTGAAAGAAAAAATAGACCACACATTTGGCCATACCAGTCCCGTGTTGGGGAATTGCATATAGAAGCGTGTCGCGCGACTAAAAGCAGCGTCCGCCAGCGTGTGCCAAGGACCCCGAACCTCGGCCTCGATGTCCTCGTGACGTGCTCTGTTTGCAAAGTGCACTGGTCTACGCCCAGAGAAAACAAGCAATACAGAATAAAGAGCGTGGATGCTGTGGAAAGTGTGTGTGCCTAAGCAGGAGTGATATCCTTTCTGAGACCGCTGCCTAGTTGAGGCATGGTAGTGTAGTCGCCGAAGTAGTGTTTGGATGTTTCCGTGTGACGGCTTGACCTCCAGTGGCGGGCAGCGGTTATCGCTCCCTCCCCGGGCGAGCCTCGGCGCCTTCACTCCCCCCAAGCACTTTGCCCATCACCAACTATCTCCTCTTTGGGACCAAGGCTAAACGAACGTCGAACTGAGGACAGCGGCCGCCACCCTCTCTCGCGCCCCCCCTGGTGATGGCGGCGGCGGTGAAGGAGGAACCTGAGGCCCCATACAGCCTCTCTCTTCTACTCGGCGATCGCAACCCCAGGTGCAGACCCATGACAGCTTCCGCTCTCGGTGGGCCTCCGCCGACGCCCCAGCATCAGCAGAACATCCATCCCCAGACCCCGAATTCCATTCAGCAGCAAAACACGCCTCATCAGCAACAAAATCAGCAGCAACAACAGAATCAACAACAGCAGCAACAACAACAACAACAACAACAAACAGCAGCACATCAGCAACAACAGCAGCCAGCAGCAGCAAGCAGCAGCAGCAGCAGCAGCAGCAATTACCAATGACGGGTGGGCCATTCGAACGAGTGCCAGCCCATTCGCCTTCAGCCATGGCCCCATCGGAGGCCTCCAAGAGGCATCCCTCTCCCAATAAACCTCCAGCTAATGTAAGTTTCGTCTCACTTCCTACTTGGACAAAATCCTGCTTTATTTTTATAATTTTATAAACTGAATGGTAACTATGAAAGTTAGATACTGCATTAATTACGTTACTGCATACTTAGTATGCGAAAAACTTCAAGGGGCATCACAGAGAATTATAAATACATGTGCATACACACGCATACACCCCATCTGTGCAGAGACTTAATCTTTTGCCTTCTAAAACGAAAAGTTGTAAGATGTGAAGTAATACTTCTTGCATTTAAGCTCAGAGGGAGATTAGTTGGTAGC
>NW_020872560.1:461457-478957 GCF_003789085.1 Penaeus vannamei
TATATATATATATATATATATATATATATATATATATATACACACATGCATATAAATTACCTACCTACTTATTCATGAGTAAGGATAGTGAAGTTTTATACACACTCTCCATGGGCACTCGGTATATATAGAAAGAGCAGTTGAAATGCCATATCAGAAATCCTGAGGTATATGCAATAGGCATTACCTACCTTGGTAATGCATATGGATACTCGATAGCTCCTAGTTGCACCCTCCTTTTAGTGGGTTGTGTATCGGTGGTTAGAGTGACCATCTTGCAAGTTCCTTGCAATGGTGGTGGGGGTTTGAATCCCTATCAGAGAGGTTATATATTCTTGATATCAATGTGGTATAGCATTATTCCATCTTTCATTGAATACATCTCAGGATTTCTGATTTGGGATTTGAACTGCTCTTTCTATATATACAGAGGGCCCAGGGGGAGTGTGTGCAAAACTTTATTATCCTTACTCATGTATGATTAGGTAGGTAATGCCTTTGGATGCTAGACAGCTCCTAGTTGCACACTCCTTTTAGTGGTTAGTGTATCAGTGGTTAGAGTGACCGTCTTGCAAGTTCCTTGCAATGGTGGTGGAGGTTTGAATCCCTATTGGAGGGGTAATATATTCATATCATCAATGTGGTATGGCATTATTCCATCTTTCATTGAATACACCTCACGATTTCTGATTTGGAATTTGAACTGCTCTTTCTACATATATAAATACGTACATATATATACATTAATATATTTATATATATATATATATATATATATATATATATATATATATATATATATATATATATATATATATATATACATTAATATATATATATATATATATATATATATATATATATATATATATATATATATATATATATATATATATATATATACATTTATAAAGAGATGCTTGGAGTGAACATCAAAAGTTTAAATATATATTCTGATTGAGCAGCCAGAATCTTGAGAATAATCTTTTACTTTTTCAATGGGATAAGGAAAAACTGCAATAACTATTTTCACTTTTCATTTTCATCATCAACATAATTTTAAAATGCTCTTGATTTTCACACCTAAATGGAAAATGATGCTACATACTTACAACTGGTGATGCATGGCCAGAATTTCACAGACAGAACATGAAAGACAGAATTAAATGCAATAATATATGAAAGAAAAATATAACCATAAAAATATATGTATATGAATGGGGGATAAATAATAATAATAATATAATTATAAAAAAATATCTGAGTATATATAAAAAAGAAATAATAACAAATAAGAAAAACAAATAAATAAATAAAATTGTAAGAAACTGAAAATATGAATGAGGATGAGATCTTTCTGCCTCTTCATGCATTGTCTCTGAACACTTCAGTATTGTAGGAGACATTAGGAATAACATGGCTAGTAATAAAGATGAAAGTTATAAGAACAATGGCATTATTAACAATAATTATAAGAGCAGCATAATAATGGTAATGATAATAATAAAAAAGTAATACTAATAATGATAATGATAATGATAAGCAATAAAGAAAAATTAAAAGGATAATAGTGACAGATTTTCTTTTCTAATAAGCATCTTTGTACTTCTGAAATGTACCAGTTTGAGAGGAAAGGTTCTTAATCTAACAAAACCAACTCATTTAGCCTAAAAGAGAAGTCTCACTCTCTAAAGAGAAAGCTGCATGTCCTTGTCCTCCTTCTTCTCTGCCTCCTCTTCCTCCTTCTCTTCTTCCTTTTTCCTCCTCCTCCTCCTCCTTCTCCATTAGCATGCACCCAAGCATTCTGGCATTAGTTGGTCTCACGTGTTTTGGAACTTATCCAGCAAGTCGAGTATTCTGTCCTGCTCTTCAGCCTGCGCGTCTGAATTGGTTCCGTCTCCTAGGTTACTGGCATATTCTGTAGATAGAGAACAATGTGTTTTATTTGAAATTGTATCTTTTCATTGAGCCTACTTGAATGTTTTGCAATGCATAACAAATATGCAACTCACAAGAGAAAGGGTTAGGGATACTTTTACATGTAGATTGCAAATCCACTAGGCAGTTGCAAAAACTAGAGTGACATTGAAAAAAAAAACATCATAAGTGCACCCAAAGACAAATCTATGAACAAAATAAAATAAACACAGTATCTAAGAATATGATGACAATGAAGTAATAATAACAGTAGTAGTTGCAACAAGTATTATAACAATGATAATGATAATAACAATAATAATAATGATAATGATGATGATATTATGTAAAAACAACGACAATAAATCATAAAAACAACAACAATAATAATTATAATAATAACAATATGAGAAAAACAATAATTAAAATAACAATAACAGTTATAATAATGATAATAATAATAATAATAATAATAATAATAATAATAATAACAATAATAATAATAATTATTATTATTATTATTATTACAATAACAATAATAATAAAATAAAAATAACAATAATAATAAATTTTAAATAATGAATAAAATAACAATAATAAAAATAAATAGTAATAACAATAACAATGGCTCATAAAAATCATAATAATAATAATAATATTAATAATAGTAATAATAATCAAAATCATAATCATAATAATAATAACAATGACAGTGATGATAATAATTACAATAATAGTAATAACAATACATTAATAATAATGATAATCTTATCAGCAAAAAAAATTATAATTATATAAGATAACATAAGCAAGAACTATAAATTATAAAAATAAAATAAGCAAGAATTATAATGATAAAAATAACATAAGGTAATAATAACAATAAAAATACTACTACTACTACTACTAATAATAATAATAATGATAATAGCAATAAGTTGGGGAAATAACAATTATCATAATAATAATAAAAAATAATAATATCAATAATAGTAACAATAATGATATTAATACTAATACTAATACAACTAGTTATACTACTACTGCTAATAATAATAAAAACAATGATGATAATGATGAAGATAATAATAATAACAATAATAATAATAATAATAATAACAATAACAACGATAATAATAATGATGATGATAATAATAACAACAATAATAATAATAATAATAATAATAATAATAATAATGATGATGATAATAATAATAACAATAATAATAACAAGTGAAATAACAACAATGATAATAATTACAGTAATAATAACAATGATAACAACAATAATAACTAGGGAGGGAGGAATGGAGTGCGAGGAGGAGGAGGCAGAGGACTAGGAGAAAGAGGAATACAATACTGAGGAAGATGAAGAAGAGGGAGAAGACCTATAATGAAGAAGAGGTGAAACAACACTACCTCTCATGATATTCTTGATGGTCTTCACAGATGCATTGCGGAGATTGAGGATCTTGAGCACACGTCTCTTAATGGAAGGCGGTCCTGTTGCACACACATCAAGCATTATGTAATCGACCAGCTGTAGTGTGAATAGGCCTCCATCCAGTCTGCGCAGGTACAGCTCATCTTCATCCAGATTCTCTGTCTAAGCAATGGGAAAGAGGAGGGATGGTGACCCAGAGCAAAAGAAGCAGTAATAAAATATATATATCTTGGGGGAAATAGCCATTTAATTGTACAACCTGGTGTGGAAATCAACAAGCTGTATCATAGTTAATGAATAAGATGTGCTCAAACTCCTACTGAAAAATGGTGTATGCTACTGCTGAGGCAAGTGACCTACTTACCTTGGCCTGTTCTTCAAGGTTGGTGGCTAGGACCTTCTCAAGGTATTTGAAGTGCAACTCCAGCAGCCTGTCCACCTTTTCATGGTCATTCTCTGTAAATTTGTTGATGAGTCGTGTTCGCTGGTTGGGGCGGCAGTTGCGGAGCAGAGATGTGATGATAGAGATAACATGTTCCTCATGCTGTTCATGGAAGAAAGTTAGTGTTAGGTTGGAGGACCTTTTTGAGAACTATTGAAGGAACTTTTAGGCTGTGGCTTAGCTTTTTGTGCAGCCTAATGCCTTGACAACATCATATGGATATATATAGAAAGTTATATATATAGTGTCTCTTGTCTTCTGTGACATCAATTTTTTGTCATTTATTGTACACAATGAAGATGGCTTCTGGAAAGAAAGAATGAAGAAAAGTTACAGTTATTGCTAAACAAATAGCCAACACCCCTTACTGAACACACCTGGTCCTTAGTGAGGCCCTTCTTGCCATGCTTGCCAGGAGTCTTCATGAAGAGTGGGAAGATTGTCCGTAGACCTAGGATCTCTACGAATTTGTTACAATTGTCGGCGCCTTCCTGACCCGTAAGTGCATGGTCAAGCACTCTTAAGGCTCCATTGCGGGAGAGCTTCTTCTCTCTGATGGTAGTAATAGTAGTAATATTAGTGAAAATAATACCAGTTTTAACCCCAAACCGCCGGGTATGGTGTGTGCGTACATGCCACTGCCCATTGTGTGTGTTGAATTTAGTAATTGTTTTTACATATAGATGGCTCCACAAGTACTGTCACCGATGCGCCAAATACGCAAATTACCTGTCTAACCTGTTTATCCTTTTCCTTGATTTTCGATAATATTTTCTAATATCTAATATTGCTGTTAGTAATGTCAGTAACAATATAGTAATTATAATATTCATAACAAAAATAACAGTCAATATTGATAGCATTATACAAGAAAAAAAAAATTTCCCACTTTTTCAAGGAAAAGAAAGGTCGCAAGATCTACTAATTGACTCTTTGTGGCTAAGCATTGGCAGAGCCATCTATGTGTAGAAACATTTAAGCAAGCATTGCCAAAGGAAACGCACCATTTTTCCGTTGACATTGGGTTAATAACAATAATAATAATAATAATAATAATAATAATGATAATAAAACAACAATAATAACTAGAACAACAACAAATAAAAATAAACACAGCATCATAAACATTTCTAACCAAATTTGCCTGCAATAAGATTAAAGCAATATTCAGATCTTAAAGCTATGGTTCAGAGAAGCTTAAGAGGCAGGGATGTTGCTATTGCCAAACAGTGTGAAACCCTTTATAATTTTTGGGGAAATGATCTTTATGAGTACAAAAGCACTCAAACTTACCTCAGCATAAGGTTCATAAGCTGTAGACCTTCACCCCTCAAGAAGAGGTCTCTGTTGGGTGTGAACATGAGGCAGGAGCAGAGGGTGTCAAACAGGTTCTCCATCATCTCCTGCTCCTCGTTGGTGGATGGGTCATGTCGCTTGTAAACCTGCAGACAGAGGGAGGAATGTTGCTTGAAAGTGGTGCACTCTGTGCATCTCTTGAGCCATCTTTTATAGCTCTTTTAGAGACTACAATTATTAGCTAATGTATTTGGTAAGTATTTCATTGTAGAAGGATATCTGAATGTGAAAAAATGAAATTTAGACTCAAAATGCAATGGCCTTCACTGCTAGTATATGTTATCCCCTAATACTTTTCATAAGCTGGACTTAATTCAGCCTTGATTCTGGAGCCATATATCAGGATAATAGAGAGAGAGAGAGAGAGAGAGAGAGAGAGAGAGAGAGAGAGAGAGAGAGAGAGAGAGAGAGAGAGAGAGAGAGAGAGAGAGAGAGAGAGAGAGAGAGAGAGAGAGAGAGAGAGAGAGAGAGAGAGAGAGAGAGAGAAGAGAGAGAGAGAGAGAGAGAGAGAGAGAGAGAGAGAGAGAGAGAGAAACGTTATCATTATCAAAGTCTCACGAGGAGGAAAAGCCCAATGGTATCACTAAAGAAGCTGCCTTGTTTCTCCTGAACCCAAACTTCCATTAGCACTTACAGCAAGCTGCTGGAGGAGCACATCAATCCCGTCCATTTCACCTAGAAGACGCCTATTTTCTTCATGGTTCTGCATACAAATGGCCAGGATCTCTGAGCTGTAAAGCTTGTTGGCATCAAATGGCAGTTTTGCTCTTAGCCTCTTTAGGAGCCAGGCCAGCAAACCTCCAGGACCTGCATCTCGGCACACCTGCACACGCACCTCTGCTAGGTTCTCAATTATCCCTGTTTTAAGGAAGAAGACTTTTATGTCAAATATATTTAACAGATGCACATGTTGATCACAACCAACTCATTGAAGGATGCTAAAGAAATACAACAGATAAAGAAATGTAAAGAATACAACAGTAAAAGTAATGATAAATAAGTTAGTAAAAACAAAATAATATATCTATATATATGTATGTGCATATACATATATAATATATATGCATAAGTGTATTTGTATATATATGCATAAGTGTATATGTATATATATGCATAAGGGTATATGTATCTATACATACATACATACATACATACATATATATAATATATATATATATATATATATATATAATATATATATATATATATATATATATATATATATATATATATATATATATATATATATATATATAATATATATATATATATATATATATATATATATATATATATATATATATATATATATATATATATATATATATATATATATATATATATATATATATATATATAATATATATATATATATATATATATTATATATATATACATATATATATATAATATATATATATATATATATATATATATATTATATATATATATATATATATATATATATTATATATATATATATAATATATATAATATATAATATATATATATATATATATATATATATATATATATATATATATATATATATATATATATATATATATATATATATATATATATATATAATATATATATATATATATATATATATATATATATATATATATATATATATATATATAATATATATATATATATATATATATATATATATATATATATATATATATATATATATATATATATATATATATATATATATATATATATATATATATATATATTAATATATATATATATATATATATATATATATATATATATATATATATATATATATATATATATATATATATGGGGTAAAAGAACATCAACAACAACATTATCATCATCTACTCACCCAGACTATTGTGAACACCATCAGCTTCAGCCTTGTTGGACTCATCCATTCGCTGCAGATTGTGGACAAGTGTGGTGACAACCTGGCCCTCCAGCAGTGCATCAATCAGAGCCTCAGCACCCTCCTCTTCCTGAATGTCCTCCAGCTCTGTCATCTCCTGCCAACAATAATCTCACAGTTACAATGCATTATAGAAGTTGTGTGTTGGGGAGAGTCTGGTGTGTGTGTATGTGGCAAGGGGGGAGTGGAGAAATTAATCAGTGGGTGTATGAGCATTCACTCATGGGAGTAATGTAAGTACTAGCAACTGTGTTATGTAATGTTGTTATATTTCTTGTAACACTGACTGTAATGCTATTACATTTTTTCATGAGTAACAAATTTGGCAGAACCACTAACTTTTTTTTTTTTTTTTTTTTATCATTTCTATTTTTGACGATTACTTGTTACTCTTTACTTTGTGATATCATAACTTTGGAAGCATAAATAAATTGGCATCACAGTAACCATGTACAGTTTGTCTCACAGCTCATTTCTCTATATAAATTTTACATGTATGTGATGTGCAACCAAATCCAACCCAAAGATCAAGAAGGCCTCAGATAATTAGAATGCTGAACAAGTCTCCGTTTATTTGTCATGAGGCCTGTTACGGCAAGAGGAGGTGCCATGCTTCCCCTCTAATGGCATCAAACCAGTCATTCTATAACTTAAGAACCCCATACCTTCAAATGAAGTTGTGGAAAGAAATTTTTCTGCTGGGAAAGACATCCTACAACCTAAGCAAGATCAGATTCTATTTTTGAACAGCTTTTTTGTCTCAAATGCAACAATATTCTTTAAACCCCTATGATCTGGATGATGTTACAGTCCCGTCATGGAAAAATCTGGGTTGAGGGCCGGGTGACATGATCATGCCGTCATCGAACAAAATGGCTGCAGGCTCGGTGACACAAACTTGCTGTCATAAGCGGAAAAGACTTGCCACGAGTGCATAAACCTCCTGGAGTGTGATTTGACTCATTTGGTGCTTAGAAGGGGGCTTTAGCATTAATAAATGAATATGGAATGTAACATATGTAAGCTGTGACTTGAAGAGCGCCATTTTCATGTTGCGCACTATATTCCTGGCTGCTGTGACCGGCAGCGCAGGTTGCTTTACGGAAAATTAAAAATTACAAAGAATAAGATATATGACACAAATAATCAACTGTTACACATTTTTTTTTCTGAGTTATCTATTACATAGAGAGAAGATATGGAGTCTGTGAAAGGAAAATATCCTATCAACATCTGGATAAAACAAATCAAAAGACAATTATGGATATTAGAAAATGGCAAAAAAGCCTAAAAAGTTTATGCAAAATGATTTTGCAAAGAGAAGGCACAGTCTTCTCACCGCTCATGGGTGTTCGCATGTGCCTTACCTACGTGCCACACTTACGTAACCCACTGCCCGTATTTTCAGCTCCATGATTTCTGTGATGCAACCAGATCCAACTTTTAACATTAGGTTTCTAATTTTCCTTTTATCATTTACTTATAAGTGATGAAAAAAACTAGGGAGTGCATATATACGTACATATATATATATATATATATATATATATATATATATATATATATATATATATATATATATATATAATTGAAGACTCTTTACATCACATTGCACATAATGCAACTCTTCCACCCTATGCCCCCAAATGAAAAAAATTGATGAAACAAATGTTTTCTTTCCTTAAACAACTACCCAACATGCAACAACATACCTGCAGGAGGTCAACTGTAGCAATGGCAATGTCAGTATTGTCATGGCTGAGGAGTGAGAGCAGGCTTTTGACAGTGCCCAACTCCACAAGCACAGGATACAGCTCGGGCACAGTGGCCACCACATGCAGCTCCTCGACAGCATCATTCAGCTCTACCTCTGATTCCATGAATCTGGTGATGTAAGAAGCCAGGAATTAAAATTGCAATGGCAGATTTAAAAATAAATAAATAAATAAAAAAAGGTAATCAGATAATTTGCTGATTTTGTTAAATTCTTGAAGTTTACCTTATCATAACAGGAAAGTCAAGTGAGAGATTTGTTAAATCTATTTCGTAAGGGAAATTTAGTTACATGAAGGAAGTCAGATTCATTAAATAAGGAAATTATTAAGGCAAAATTGTCTATCCAAAAAGTGAAATTACTCAAATTGGGAAAGTCAAATCTCTTACGTCAGGACAATTAATTAGTTTTGAAAAAATCACATTTGTTAACCCACTAACGACGGGTGTCCCACATATGAGACACCCAAAAAAATAAACATTGCCGGGCGTGTGACGCTGCTTCAAAATATACCGGTGTTATTGGGTTAAAGAGGGGAAGCTAAACTGAATCAACTGAGAGATGTTCAGCTGGCAGCTTTGATGAACCTTTTTTGACTCTGGACAGATATAGAAATGGCTTAAAGTTATCAACTATGAAGAGATTAATATAATTATGAGCAATATTTAATGCTTATGCTAGTGACAACATTAACCCACTAATGCCGGTATATTTTGAAGGCAAAAAAAAAAAAAAAAAAAAAAAAAATAATAATAATAATAATAATAACAATAATAATAACAATAACAATAATAATAAAATCATAATACAAACAGACAACAACAGTAACCTAACTAAACCTTTTGGCACAATTGCAACAACTTTGAGCTCCTGCCCAACTCATGCATGGGGGAAGGGTTAAGATATGAGATAAAAAATGGTGCAGCAGGATCAATCACTGTACACTGAGGAGTGACTATTCCATTTATACATTAAGGTTACCATTTGTCAAAAATCTGGAAAAAATGGCTTAATATGATTTGGTCTATCAGTCATTATAAATGAAATGGCTTGATGTCCACATCCTTTTAAAAATCTCAATGTGGTCTTTCTAAACATTGATTTGGCTTCCATTTGTGTTAAATGTGTTTTTTCACAATTCATAACCATACAATACTTTGGAATTTAGTAAATTATACCAGTCTCAGCTTCCACAAAAATTTCATCATCTCTATTTGTGTTCTTTTAGCAATCTCTGTAATCTGACTGTAGGATCTGATTTGAATCTATGTAGCATTGCATTAAGGGTGGTGCATCACGTGAGACTGACCCCTTTCTGACCCACTGGATCCAGATGACTGGGATGACAGGATATGTTGTCATGAGAATTTCAGATGGGAATGACTCACGATGAGTGCACAAAGCTCTTGGAGGGTAATTAGACTTGGTGAGCATTTAGGAGGGGCTCTAAGATTAACCCCAAGCTGCCGGGCATTGTATGTATGTACATGCATGCCCATTGTGTGGGTGTTGAATTTAGTAATTGTTTATATATATAAATGGCTCTACAAGTACTTTCACTAATGAGCCAATTACGCGAACTGTCTCACCTGTTTACCCTTTTCCTTGATTTTTGATATTTTCTAGTATTTAATACTGCTGTTGGTAATGTCATTAACAATATAGTAATTATAATGTTTATAACAAAAATAACAGTGTCAAAATTGATAGCATTAGTAAAAAAAAAAAAGTGTTTTCCCGCTTTTTCAAGGAAAAGTGAAGTCGCAAGATCTACTAATTGACTCCTTTGTGGCTAAGTATTGGCAGAGCCATCTATGTGCAGAAACATTTAACCGAGTATTGCCAAAGGGAATGCACCATTTTCCTGTCAACATTGGGTTAAGGGGGCCGTCGCACTCGAGAACGAAGTTCGTCAGTTATGATCGAATATTCATGATTTTTTAATATGTTATTCATACACATAAATTGATAAACACCATCAAGTTTCATAACAATTGGCCAATAAATAATAAAGCTATATATGAAAAGCAGGTTTTTGAACAATTACAACCTCTTTAGTATCGCACTTATCCATTGAATAAACTTGTTGAAAAAATTACCACTTATAGTCTAAAGTAATACCTATAATTTGGAAAGACTGGAATTTTAAATTTCTTTTTAGTTTAGTGGGAACTTATTTTTTTCTGAATGTCCAGTCTTATGAACATCACGAACTAACCTAAAAAGAAAATTTACTTTAAGGAAATCATCGCAAATATATTCAGCTTTTAAATGATCCAAACCCCATTAGAATTGCCCAAGTATTTATGGAGCTACTAAAAAAAATGCTGACAAATGTTGACAAAAGTGTAGTTCTCAGATAACGGGCTCCAAAATTTAGGAAACTTTTCCCATGATTTTTGTTTTTGTTTTTCTTTAGAATTCTAATCTCTGCAGCAATCTTGCTGCATTCTATTGCGTTCACATGGTATTCTGAAGTGTAGTTGGTACATTGTCCCCTCCTTTTGCAAAGTGCTAATTCTAATAACTGCACATAATTGTGAAATTACCGCCTGTCAAGTTTTCCAGTACCTAACCTGGCCACGTGAGGTATTTAAATGTATAAAAAACTTTTGCAGCTGTGATTAAGGAGTATTTCTGATCATATTATGGTTATTAAATAATAGAATAACATCTACAATTAGTATTGTCCCTTTACTTTGTTATATGGGCCTACACTGCAATATGGTGTTATGGAAGTAGGAGCTGACAACCTTCCTCTCTGATTTTCCTGTGGAGTTTTGTCTCCCAAGGCCGCAGGCTTGACGATCTGCTGATGGGTAAACAGAGTTGCCAGCTAGCTACCAGCTACCCCCCCCCAAGGGGGATGGGCAGAGATTTAGTTATAACTCCTTTAATTTTACATATTTAGCAAAAATATTACGTCATGAGGTTGCCAAAGCCCACTAGATTACAAGAGATTTTTTTATATTTTTCAAGTATTTTTGAAAATTTTCGTTGCGACGGCCTCCTTAAGGAAGAGTGCCAGCTAAAGGGAGGACATTATTTCTATGCTTAGGATCCTATTTCTAACAGCTGTGTCAGTGAAGGGTGTAGTACAAAAAATTTAATATTACAAAAATATAAATATACTGACACAAATATAGTACCTAGGGAGAAGCAATGGAGTATTTGCAAGGAAAACACTCTATTACCATCTTGATACTACTTAGGCCTATCAAATGAAAAATATTGACCTTGGTAAATGGTGGGAAAAAAAATAAATAAAAAAAATAAAATATGGATAGGCAAAGTCTTGACACCACAGACGAGTCTTTGTGTGGGCTGAGACTCAAGCAATCCTAATGTCTGGATTATGAGCCATGATCCAATGGGTTAAATACCCTGTGGGCATTAGGGAGCTGATGTGCTCCTGACTTATTTTGACTTTATATAAACCATCAAATACTTTGTTATATACAAGGGATGTGGTTTCAGAGCCAATACTGCTGAACACAACTAAAACACTAGAACTAATAAAATCAATAAACATTAAAGAAAAGCCAACCAAATAGTAATACATTAGCCTTACTTGCGAGGATCATCAGGGAACTTGATTCGCAATTCCTGGTTCTTCAGTACACGTTTCTCAAAGCTTAAGATCATTTTCTTGAGCAAGGACTCATTCAGGGGTCCATCTGTCTGTAATGCAAAGAGCACAACTTTTAATAAAGATGACATGATAATAATGGTGGTGGTATTGATGACAAAAATAATAATAATAAAAGTATTAAACCATTACCTGAATACTAGCAATTTTCATTCTGGTTCTGTCTTTGTGAATTTTGTTTATACATAAATGGCTCCACATGTACTTTGTCATCAAGGAATCAATAACTAGGTCTACCTGTCCTCACCTGATATCCCAATCCCTTTAATTTTTGGGAATCAGTTATATTTTTTCTTATGTTATCAATATACTGGATTTGGCTGAGGGCTGGGAGACAGGAATATGCTGTCATGTAAAAATTTGGCTGAGGGCCAAGGTGATGGTAATGTGCCATATGACTCAACATGAGTGAACAAAGCTCTTGAAGGAAGAAGTGGGCATTTAGGAAGGGGCTTTTGCATTATTTCTACCAGTATACAAGGGTAAAATGAACCACTCATGAGCCAAGCCTAGAAGAGCAGTCTCCAAGGACACTATTTCTATTCTCAGCTGTGAGCCACAAAGCAGGGTGTTATAGAAAATTGTATAAGACAAAAATATTTTATAATGGCAAATATCAAAATGTTTATTATTGATATTGTTATTGCACTGACATTTCTTAGAGAATATATGGAGACTGTCCCAGGAAAACATTCCATTACCAACTTGATACAGAATATCAAATGACAAAGATTGGAAAGGTGTTTTAAAACAAACAAGTGATCCTGTAGGCACACAACCAGGAGAGTCGCTTGTTAAGAAAGCCTAATGCCATGATTTTGGGCTGAATTTAGGCTGTGATGCCCCGGTCAACATAATTACTATTATTGGCATTGGGATTATTAGTGCTACTATCAATACTACTAATAATCAAGGATATGGGTAGACAGTTGAGATCAGGAAGGATTAGTTAATCTCTTTGGTGATAAAAATATTAAATAATAATAATAAATAATAATAATATGCATCTGCAAATAATACAATCCCTAAAATTATCAGATACCCTGAATCAGTCAATTACTCTGTCCTCCATTTATCCAAGACAAAGGAATCCAATCCTGGTATCAAGACTCACCACCTCAGAGTTTTCTTGTTCTTCAAACTCCATTAATTTCTCCTCCACAATCTGCCGTGTCCGAGCTGAGGCCACACCCCCTAAGCTGCCCAAATGGGAGGAAGGGGGCTGGGGCCCTAGACCCCTTGACTCCAGTCGACCTCGTTTCTTGCCTGGCCTGTCCTTCTCATCTTCTTCTTCTTCTGCTGCACGTTTTACAGCCATCTCAGGCTGTGAGGAAGAAACATTGTTACACCTTTTGTAATTGTTGATTATATTGTTTACTTGTTTTTATACCTATCTATCTAAATTTTAATCTATCTATCCATTTAGCCTTTTCTCTATTTTATTCAGTCAACTCCCTTCCTTTAGATAAAAAAGTAAGAGTAAAAGAAAAAATCATTATCATTTTGGCATCAGGTAATCCTAGTACTGATTCATCCAATAAATGAATATCGGAAGCATGGAGTTTTGGGAGTGACAGATACCATTTATATTGAAAAAATGTGATACATCACAAATACCAATAGTAGCTACTGATACTCATGGAATGTATGTGTACTGTCCATATATAGCAGTTTTTGTCAATGCATGTGTTAAATGTTTCGATGAGTAAAGGTGCCCAAGCCTCCGTGATACTGTGACTGATTTGAACCTTTAACTATTCCTAGCATGCTGGAGGAAATGGGACCTACAAAGTTTGTAAGTCTAGGCTATTTGTCATTAGGCCATTCAATCACCTTACTTAACCCGTTCACAATGGGTGTCCCACACATGAGATACCCGAAAAAATAAACATTGCCAGGCGTCCCGTCAGTGTGACGCTGTATCGGGGCTCATGCTCCGACACAGCAGCGGGCCATGGCCAGCAGGCGGACAGACTCAACATATACCGGTATTAATGGGTTAAGTCAATGCTGACTATGTACAGTACTGATACTATCCTCAACTACTATGAAGAACATGATAAATCTCATGGAAATCCAAGGGTAAATATGAACATGTCATAGAGGTGGTTAATCAATGACAATTTCCAAGATAATAGCAATGCTTCAAGTGTTTATTGCAGCCTTTACACCTACAGCACTCTGGCAGAGGCAAGCAATCTCCCACCATAAATATCCTAGGCCTACCAAAGCAAAATAGAGCTTGGACTGGGTCCTAATCACCACGGATAATTACAAGCTTTGTCTTGCCTTTCACCCTGAGTGCTAAAGATGACGAGGCCACACCATTTTGAGCACACCCTATATTATCGTTAAAAGACAAACTATATATGGTTAATATACATCAGAAGCAATCCATTGGTATTAAGGTTAGTCCTCTCTATGATGTAGCATTTTATTACGATTTACAACTAAATAGGTATTACTATTGATAAAGACATACGTGTTAAAACCATAAAGAGGGTACAGTGGCTATAAGTATAGCACTGTAATGATTCATTCAGAGGCTATATCTACAGCACTTCCTGTTGTGCATAGTCATTTCGGTGTTCATACTTTGCAAAATGAAATGAAATATGGCAGACAAGAATATAGTTGTAGGTGCAAAGTTTCCTGATTTCGAGTCTATTTTCAGCACTCTGAATCACTGGGAAGAGAAGAATTATGTTAGCCTTTCCTCAAGATGTTCCGAATCAATCAATTCTAGTTCAAAACGAGGCCTGTTAAGAGCATTTCAGCCATGTTTGAAGGTTGGGGAGAGGGACTTTGCCTGCATTCATAGCAGTCGGGAGTTACAGTCAAAGTCTAAAGACCAGCGCCCAAATCAGAGGTAAACAAAATAAAGTTCAAGTGTTCTTGTTCCAAATCATACATAATATCTTGAACTGCTCTGATTTACAAGCCCTCCGTGTCAGACCTAGGGCTGCATTGTACAGTAGAGGTGTTGTGGTGTGTCTACTTTCTCCTGCACTGTAGCAACAGTGTATTTGCAACAGACAACAATGTAGGCTGCCTATTGCAGCAAGCTTGAGCTTCAAAAATACATACTATCCGTGCAAAGCAAATAGAATGGTTCTAGGAACCTCGTCCGGGCAGCACGGAAGCACCGTAAAGATAACCAAACCCTTTTAGATTATGGCTGTGAAGTTCTTGTGAAAGAAAATATGTTGATGAGCATGCGCAACAGGAAGAGCAGTGAATCTAGCCTCTGAGTGAATCATTACAGCAGCGTAAATATAGCCACTGTGTAAAGGGGGAGTCGGCATCTCGCTTATCCCCGTCCTGGTGCCTCACTAAAACGTTCAAATCATTTAAAATTACGATATATATAGCCATACCTTGAAATTTAAAATCTCCCCGACATCCATGCTTGGTGTGATCAGCCCCTATAGTGTCTATACAATAATAACCTTCCTTATAAATAGAAAAGAAACTTAAAACAACGACGAAACACGAACGTGTTTACAAATTTGCGTCGCTTTGGATACTAAACGCAACTCTTCAAAGAAAACCGATTTAGGGTGAACTATAATACTCTACCATAATTTTCTTTTTCTGTTTCCTTTTTTTTTCTTCTTCTTCCCCTCTCCTTCAGTCTTCTCGTACCTTACCTCTTATCATTATTCATTCAAGTCTTATAAAAAAGG
The DNA here is from genome assembly GCF_003789085.1 of Penaeus vannamei. Lineage (NCBI taxonomy): Eukaryota > Metazoa > Arthropoda > Malacostraca > Decapoda > Penaeidae > Penaeus > Penaeus vannamei. The sequence continues at coordinate 477,650 of NW_020872560.1, forward strand.
GTGGGTAGAGGCGCATTATTCTACCTTACAGAGCGGATTTCTCCTTCCCTTTTATCATTATTCTTTTTTCTTCTTTCTCCTTTTTTCCTTTTTTGCATTCGTCATCCTCTTTCCCCTTCTCCTTCCACCACCTCCTTATTTCTTTTCTATCACTTCTTCTTCTCCTCCTCCTCTTCTTTTCCTCTCTTCCTCCTCCTCCTTCTTATGCTACACACACACACACACACACACACACACACACACACACACACACACAACACACACACACACACACACACACAACACACACACACACCACACACACACACACACACACACAGCACACACACACACACACACACACACACACAACACACACACACACACACACACACACACACACACACACACACACACACACACACACACACACACACACACACACACACAACACACACACACACACACACACACACACACACACACACACACACACACACACACAAGGTCGTCTTATCAGCATCATAGGCCCTAACTACACAGCCAGCCACAGATATAAAGATAAAAATGGTCCATAAAACTTAATCGGGGCGAACCAATGATAATTTCTAACGCAATAACAAATATCTATAGTCTTGTTTCGTATAATATTTATGCAGAGGTTAGTATAGGGCCCCGAGGTTAATGGGGCTCCCAGACAACTGCCAAGCGTGCCCATGGGTTAGGACGGCCCTGCGCATACACAAAAGATGGATAGATAGATAGATAGATAGATAGATAGATAGATAGATAGATAGATAGATAGATAGATAGATAGATAGATAGATAGATAGATAGATAGATAGAGAGATAGATAGATAGATAGATAGATGGTTAGTTAATTAGATGATATTGTATATCTAATTATGGATATAGATAATGGAGAAGATAGATAGATAGATAGATAGATAGATAATGATGTATAAATAATTATGGATATAGATAATGGAAAAGTATACAACCAGATAATTTGTCTGCCTGACATAGAAATGCCGATGGATTAGAAGGTAGATAAACAGATAGACAGATAGAAGTCATACAGGCATACTGATAGATAGATGGATGGATAGATAAACTAGTAGATGAGTACACAGACACACGGATTGATAGATAAATAGACAGAAAGGTGGGCAGGCAGACAGACAGACAAATAAAGTGACAGATAGAACGATGAAAGAGACAGTCAGACAGACAGATTGGCAAACTGAGGCAGGGAGACAGAAAGACAGATGGATAGACAAAACATAGCGGGATCTATCTATCTATATCTATCTATCTATCTATCTATTT
>NW_020872560.1:483957-488957 GCF_003789085.1 Penaeus vannamei
TATAAAAACGATAGTAATAATAAAAATGATGATGATGATAATAATAATAATAATAATAACAATAAATACACCACCACCAACAACGACCATAACAATAATGATAAAAACAGTAAAATGAAAAAGGATAACGTTAATGATAACAATAATAACGATAACAATGATAATAATAATAACGATATTAATAATGATAATAATAACAACAATAATAATAATGATCATAATGATAATGATAACAATGATGATTATAATAATAATAATAGTAATGATTGTAATAATAGTAAGGATAATAACAGTAATGGTAGTAAAAGCAATAATAACCATGATAACAATAACAGTAATAATAATCATAATGACGATAATAATAGTTATGGGAATAGGTTGAAACCGAGGAAATATCCCAGAATATAACCAGCAAGTTGGATATTCTTGTTTTTTCTCCTCTCTCACTCTCTCCCTCTCCCTCCTTTCCCCACCCCCTCCCTCCCTCTCGCTCTCTCTCTCTCTCCTTCTGTCTTCCCTACTCTCTCTTCAACCCCTTACCACTCTCTTCCTCCTTCTCACTCTGCCCTCATCCCCTCTCGCTCAACCTCCCCTCACTCTCTCCTCCCTCTCTCTCTCTCTCTCTCTCTCTCTCTCTCTCTCTCTCTCTCTCTTCTCTCTCCTCTCTCTCTCTCTCTCTCTCTCTCTCTCTCTCTCTCTCTCTCTCTCTCTTACTCTCTCTCCCTGCCCCCTTCCCCTCTCGCTGTAATAAAACGGGAATGTCAATCAAAGCTCCAAGTTCTCCCCTCCCCTCCCCCCTCCCCCCTCGATATTCGCCGCACTCAACAGATATTATATTTCTTTCGCATTTTCCTATTCTTTAAAAATATGTTTTCCTGTCTCTCTCTCTCTCTCTCTCTCTCTCTCTCTCTCTCTCTCTCTCTCTCTCTCTCTCTCTCTCTCTCTCTCTCTTCTCCTCTCTGTCCTTTCCTCACATCTGTCCTCTCATCTCCCTTTCTTTTGCCTTCTCTTTCTCTACTTGTCTGTCTGTCCGCCTGTCTCTGTCTATTTGTCTGTATGCTTGTCACTTTCTCTTCTTATATCTTCGGGCGTGTTTCTGTATTTTCTCTCTCTCCTACATCTATCTCTGGCTTTGTCTGTTTGTTTGTCTATCTATCTGTCTCTCCCCTCCCCTTCCATCTCTCCCTCCCCCCCCTCTCTCTCTATCTATCTATCTGTTTCTGTTGTGTGTGTGGGTGTGTGTGCGTCTCTCTCTCTCTCTCTCTCTCTCTCTCTCTCTCTCTCTCTCTCTCTCTCTCTCTCTCTCTCTCTCTCTCTCTCTCTCTCTCTCTCTCTCTCTCCCTCTCCCTCTTCTTCCCTTCCTCCCTCCCTCTCATTCGCCACGTCTCTTATCTTTAAATATTTCCCTTTCACTCTGTACCTTCTTTCGTCGCCTCTATGTCTTCCATCCTGCTTTTGCTCCTCTCCTCCCCTTCCCCTTCTCTCTCTCAATATCAAACGTCAAATGAAAGATGGAGAAAGAGTCATTTCACCGGGTGGGAATTTCAAGAAATATTTTGACCCCTTAATTTTTTTCTGTAACTGCCAGTACAGTATGAAACGTTTTCTTTGATTGCATTGTGTTCTTGTTAACGGCTTGGGTCGTCTTTGTTTATTTTCTTTTATTCTTGTTTTTTTACGTGTTCTGTTTGTGTAATATTTTTGTTGTTCTTGCTTTATGTTTTGTGTTTGTTTACATTGTGAGTTTGGCTTTCAGTATTTTATTTATTTTGTGTTCGTTTTCATTGCACTTTTTAATCTGTTCTAATTGTCCTTTTGTAGGAATCTGACTACCTTGGTGTCCTGTCTGTCCTCTCCGTTTTTTTCTTGTTTGTCTTATATTTGTTTTGTTATCTTTATCACATTCTCATTTTTTTTTCTTTCGTCTTCTCCATATTTCTTTAAAAAAAAATTTCTTTCGCATTTCTTTCTGTTTTTTCTGTCCTATTGCTTTTTCATATATGTTTCTTTTTCATTTCGTATTACTTTCTCATATTTCTTTTTTAATCTATTTCAGAGATTTCATATTTCTTTCTCATATATCTCTTTTTTCTTTCGTATTTTTCTCATATTTTTTCGTACTTTTATTTCTATTTCTTGTGTCTGCATTCAGTTTATGTAATCTCCCCTGACAGATAGACAGACACATAGACAGATAAATGAAGAGATAGACAGGTAAACAGATAGACAGGCAGGCAAATAGACCAATAGACAGATAGGCAGACATATGGTCAAGCAGATAGATAGATAGACATGACAGATAGACATATAGATAGACAGATAGAGAGATAGACGTACAGAAAAATAGAAAGATAGGTAAATGAATAGATAGAGAGAGAGAGAGAGAGAGAGAGAGAGAGAGGAGAGAAGAGAGAGAGAGAGAGAGAGAAGAGAGAGAGAGAGAGAGAGACAGAGAGAGAGAGAGAGAGAGAGAGAGAGAGAGAGAGAGAGAGAGAGAGAGAGAGAGAGAGAGAGAGAGAGAGAGAGAGAGAGAGAGAGAGAGAGAAAGAGAGAGAGAGAGAGAGAGAGAGAGAGAGGGGGGGGAAGAGAAGAGAGAGAGAGAGAAGAGAAGAGAGAGAGAAGAAAATAGAGAAGAGGAAAGGAAAGAGAGAGAGAGAGAGAAAGACATGACAGATAGACATATAGATAGACAGATAGAGAGATAGACGTACAGAAAAATAGAAAGATAGGTAAATGAATAGATAGAGGACCGAGAGAGAGAGAGAGAGAGAGAGAGAGAGAGAGAAGAGAGAGAGAAGAGAGAGAGATGAGAGAGAGAGAGAAGAGAGAGAGAGAAGAGAGAGAGAGAGGAGAGAGAGACGGGAGGAGGAGAGAAGAGAGAGCAGAGAGAGAGAGAGAGGAGAGAGAGGAGAGAGAGAGAGAGAGAGAGAGAGAAGAGATAGAGAGGAGAGAGGAGAAGAAGAGAGGACGAGAAGAGAAGAGAAGAGAAAGAGGAAGAGAAGAGAAGAGAAGAGAAAGAGAGAGAGAGAGAGAGAGAGAGAGAGAGAGAGAGGAGAGGAGAGAGAGAAGAGAGAGAGAGAGAGAGAGAGAGAGAGAGAGAGAGAGAGAGAGAGAGAGAGAGAGAATAGAGAGAGATTTTCACTAACAATATAATAATGAAAGTTATGATAATAATGATAATACACTAATGATGACAATGCTAATGTTAATGATTATGATAATGATAATAATAATAGTAATGATAATGTTTATACTATTACTACTACTACTAACAATAATAAAAGTAGCAATATTATTGTAATAATGAATATATTGATAATTATAATGATATTGATAATAATAAAAATGAATAGAATAATGATAATGATAATGATAATAATAATAATGATAATGATAATGATAATGATAATGATAATAATAATAATAATAAATGATGATAATAATAATAATAACAATATTAATTATGATAATAATAATAATAGGGATAATGATAATAATGATATCTACAATGATAATATTTATAACAATAGCAACAATAACAGCACTAATAATGTCAATAAATAATGGTAATGATAATGGTAATAATAATAATAACAAAAACATCAATAATGGTAGGCTTAACCGCCGAAAAATCCAAGAATGAAAATATATAGCTTGGGCTTCCCTTGGCTTGGTGTCCTGAAAAGGCAGACTGACGCCCAAATCTAATAAGCTAGCTCGCAGGCCATAGGCAAGCCACACATATTTTTCTTGACACAATACCGGCATGTATATTTTTTCCTCTCGTAAATTTTCTTAAATTTTAGGCCACCTCATACCAGCACATTTTTTTCGTACTTTTTTGCGTTTCCATATGAAGTTTCCGTGTGTGGTTGGACTGACTCTGCCACACTACCTAGGAAGGAAGCGTAGTGACCCTGTCTATAAACATGGCGCCGTCCGAAGGAGATCCCCGGGAATCGCACGAGCATTCAAACACAAAACATGTTATTTTAAAGAAATATGATTACGCAGATTGCAGAAAGAAATATTCTAGAATATTAACTGACGCTAGCATTAACTTAATCTATCTAATCTATCAATAAGACCTTCTACTTGTATAGATCCTTCGTAGCACAAGATCAACACGGAAATTAGTCCGACGGAACCAATCTATCTCCGTGCGAGAGGCGCTGTGTGTGCAAGCGATCCACAAAGCCTCGAAGTCACGCGGACACGAACAAATGACGGAAGAAGCACAAGCGTGATTGGGGCTTAGTTCATTACAAGCGACCTGATTAGAAAGCAGCAGCAATGCTAATAATGATAGTAATTATGTTAATAGTAATGCTACTACTTGCTACTACTACTATTACTTCTACTATCATAAATACTACTACTACTGATATAACCAATGTTAATACCCATGCTACAGCTATAAATACTACTACTACTACTACAATTACAACAACTACTACCACCAAAACTACTACTACTATTACTACCTAATACGGCTACTGCTACTACTATTACTACTACTATTACCGATACTGCTGCTACTTCTTCTATTACTACCACCAATACTACTGCTACTACTATTGCTACTACTACCAATACTATTAATAGTACTACTACTACTGCTACTGCTGCTGTTGCTGCTGCTACCACTACTACTACTACTTCTACCAATACTGCTACTACTTCTATTGCTACCACCAATACTACTACTACTACTATTACTGCTACTACTACCTATACTACTACTGATACTAAAACCAATATTACTGCTACAGCTACTGCTACAAACACCAGTACTAATGTTATTACCATTACTACTGCTCCTACCTACAATACTACTTGTACCACTTCGAATACTACCGCTACAACCAACACCACTACTTCTACTACAAAGGAAAACGATCACCCTTATAAAGACGACGAATATAATGATTATGAAAAGGGTAAAAGATAACGACAACGGAAATTGTTCTAACCCCCTGGATTCTCTTTATAGAAGAGCG
>NW_020872560.1:493957-501457 GCF_003789085.1 Penaeus vannamei
TATACACATATATATATATATACGCATATATATGCATATATATATATATATATATACACATATATACATATATTATATATATATATGCATATATATGCATATATATATACACATATATACGCATATATATATATATGTTTATGTGACTACAACCAACCTGAAGACAGTGTACCAGACTGAATACAATAAGAAGCAGTTGACTACGTAACAGCAGTTATGGAGACATCAACAGTATATCATTGTCATGGCGCTTATACTTCTTAAATGAGAAATAGCAATAGATGTTTGATTCATTCATAAACAATTTCATCTCCCCAAAAGAAAAGGGTGGCTATGAGAATGAATGATTGAGGAAGAAAGTTTAAATGTTCCATAAAGAAAAGTACAATTAGTTGCACGTTTCTGTATATATACGGTTCATTTTCTTATACACATACATTAGATTTAGTTTGCATACACCACGCTCGTTATACATAATCTATTGAACGTACCACGCATTCATTATACGAAACAGCCTTTTATTACAGGATACATTATACATACAACGCATACATTATACATACAAAATTGTTGAGGAGGATACGCATGCATAGGTATGAATATATATATCCTCGTCTCCTCAAGCCTGTGGTTGAGGACTGTCTTTCGGCCGTCCTCTTTGCTTCAGTTCTTTATTGCTTTCGTGATTAGGATAGCCTCCTCCCTTCATTTGTCTTTGTATGATTGCAACGAGTTAGAAATAAGTAACGAGACCTTTTACTGATTATATTTTCATGAGTTCTTATTCATTTTTATATCCTAAACATTCTGGAAACACAATTTTACCTCAGCTTTGGTTCGAGTATGAGTGAAACATTTTATGGGTCTCGTTTATTTTTCTTTTAATTGTCTTTTTTATTTATTCATCCGGATTCTATTTACATTCTCTTTTATTCTATTCATGTACTTCTTTTTATTTGTGCTTTTATCTGTTTGTTCTTTTATGTCTTTAAACGGCAAGTCATTCATATATTGTAATTTAATATACACAACAAAATTATTTATGCACACAACTGATCCTTTAATTCAGAATGGTTAAGCTATCATTTGCATAAGGAAATAAATAAAAGATACAATTTAATAATTACTTACTTTTGTAGAATAAGTAAAATAAAAATCAAACTAGCGAACATATTATAATTGGGTATTAGTCCGTGTTGAAACACCCTTGTCCCCAGTGACTTTGGAACTTAATTAGCTCCAGCTATAGATCTCAGTTGTATGACCAAGTTCCCGTGGCACTAATTCGTATAAAAACTCAAGTCAAGCCGTTGATGAATACAGTTCTTCATTGAAGAAGCTTGCCATAACAATCAGTATGAGTTTTAACATATTTCTTGTTCTCTGGACATTGCTTGTAAAAACTGAAGGACTTGAGCCAGATTTACCTGTCAAGGCGTGTCAGGATGAATTTTCGTCTGTGTCTTTAACGAGTACTCGTCTGCAAGTCAGCACCGTCGTCTCCACCGTCACTCTCCTGGACGTTATACCTACCTATGTTAGCGTTACCATTACGGACTGTGAACCTTACGCCATTACTCACACGGAAACGGTATCTCAATATCAGGCTCCACAGCTGGCTTACTCCACACGTTACGTCACCGAACTGAAGATCAAAGAGAAGAATCGGGTATACACGTATACCAGCTATCAAGCCGAAACCATCAGCATTACATATTCGGCTACAGATATTGAAGAACACCTGACACAAGTTGTAGGGACAACTACTGCCACTACTTTATCAATGGCATCTGTTGTGGAGACTGTGACCGCCTCCATTACAACCACTGCAACATACACTCAAGTTGATGTGTCCAGTTCCATCACATACATACCAGTTTATGTGACTACAACAATGACTAACGCCTGGCCAATCCTCAAGACAGTGTACCAGACTGAATACATCAAAGAAGCAGTTGCTTACGTGACAACGGTTATGGAGACCTCGACAGTATATCATTGTCATGACGCTTATCGTTCTTAATCAAGATATATTAATAGATGTTGAATGCTTTCGTAAACAGTTTCAATCCCCACAAAGAAAATTGTTACGGTGGCTATGAGAAAAATATGTGCATATACATACATACATATATATGCATATATCATATATATGCATATATATATATATACGCATATATATGCATATATATATGCATATATATACGCATATATATGCATATATATACGCATATATATGCATATATATATATACGCATATATACATATATATATATATACGCATATATATGCATATATATATACACATATATACGCATATATATGCATATATATACACACATATACGCATATATATGCATATATATATATATATATATATATGCATATATATACACATATATACGCATATATATGCATATATATACACATATATACGCATATATATGCATATATATATACGCATATATATGCATATATATGCATATATATACACATATATACGCATATATATACACATATATACGCATATATACGCATATATATGCATATATATATACATATATATGCATATATATACGCATATATACGCATATATATGCATATATATATATATACACATATACGCATATATATGCATATATATACACATATACGCAAATATATGCATATATATACACATATATACGCATATATATGCATATATATACACATATATACGCATATATATGCATATATATACACATATATACGCATATATATGCATATATATACACATATATACGCATATATATATATATATATATATATATATATATATATATATATATATATATATATATATATATATATATATATATGTTTTATGTGACTACAACCAACCTGAAGACAGTGTACCAGACTGAATACAATAAGAAGCAGTTGACTACGTAACAGCAGTTATGGAGACATCAACAGTATATCATTGTCATGGCGCTTATACTTCTTAAATGAGAAATAGCAATAGATGTTTGATTCATTCATAAACAATTTCATCTCCCACAAAGAAAAGGGTGGCTATGAGAATGAATGATTGAGGAAGAAAGTTTAAATGTTCCATAAAGAAAAGTACAATTAGTTGCACGTTTCTGTATATATACGGTTCATTTTCTTATACACATACATTAGATTTAGTTTGCATACACCACGCTCGTTATACATAATCTATTGAACGTACCACGCATTCATTATACGAAACAGCCTTTTATTACAGGATACATTATACATACAACGCATACATTATACATACAAAATTGTTGAGGAGGATACGCATGCATAGGTATGAATATATATATCCTCGTCTCCTCAAGCCTGTGGTTGAGGACTGTCTTTCGGCCGTCCTCTTTGCTTCAGTTCTTTATTGCTTTCGTGATTAGGATAGCCTCCTCCCTTCATTTGTCTTTGTATGATTGCAACGAGTTAGAAATAAGTAACGAGACCTTTTACTGATTATATTTTCATGAGTTCTTATTCATTTTTATATCCTAAACATTCTGGAAACACAATTTTACCTCAGCTTTGGTTCGAGTATGAGTGAAACATTTTATGGGTCTCGTTTATTTTTCTTTTAATTGTCTTTTTTATTTATTCATCCGGATTCTATTTACATTCTCTTTTATTCTATTCATGTACTTCTTTTTATTTGTGCTTTTATCTGTTTGTTCTTTTATGTCTTTAAACGGCAAGTCATTCATATATTGTAATTTAATATACACAACAAAATTATTTATGCACACAACTTGTTTTTAATTTCACTTTTAACCTCTACATTTTATTATATCGCGATTTGAAATTATGAAGTCAATTTCGTTTTTGACGTCAGAAGGCGACTTCCATGTCCACTTCCGTTCTAGTCTTTTTTCGAAGAATGTATTCATGATACTGAGTGATCGAGCCTCCGCAAATTCGACTAGCATTTGTCCCCTCTCGTTCCTAGTGCCTATTCCATGGTTCCCTACTGCGGTTTCGCCCTCTGTCTTTTTACCTATTTTGGCATTAAAATCCCCCATAATTATTGTGAAATGGGATTTTGTTCTCTCGCTGGCTAAGTGAACATCTTCATAGAAGCTCTCTATTTCTTCATCACTGTGGCTGCAGGTTGGAGCATATACTTGAATAATTTTTAAGTTGTACCTAGTGTTTAGTTTTATTGTTACAGAAGCCACTCTTTCGCTGACACTATAGAATTCTACAATGTTCTTTTCTAAGCGTTTGTGTATTAAGAATCCTACCCCTAATTCCTGTTTGCTACCCAGAGGTTTTCCTCTCCAATAGAGCACGTGTCCCTCTTTTAATAACTTCTGCTCTTCACCTAGTCTTCTAACTTCGCAGAGTCCTACTACATCCCATTTAATGGAAGAGAGTTCCTCTAGTAAAGCTAGTAAGTCGGATTCAGTTCTCATGGTCCTTATATTGTATGTGCAAAGGTTCATCAACGTGGGGCGGCCTGTCTTTACCCGGATATTATTAGCACCCCTGCTCCGGAGCGATCCTGATCGCCGCCGTAACCAGGGGCTCCTTCGCCTCCGGGGAATGGGGGCCGTTCCTGGATATTTTGTCTCATGCTTGGGAGGTGGACAGCCGATTTACCTCCCACCTACTGGCTTAGGTGTATCTTGGTGGGAGGGGAGTAATTTAGCCGGCATGCCATTGATAAGTCCCCCCAGCAGGTTTGGTCCTACCTGGAGTGGACTTAGGAGCGGCAATGCACGGCCTGCTCACTACTCCCGTGAGCTGGGCTTAATTATCAGAAGTGCATATATGTTTTATTTTTATTTTATTTATTAACTTCATTTGTGCGTATGTGCACCTGATGCAGACATATTCATTCCCGCACATGCTCTAAGTACTACGTATATGCTCATTCCCACGCATATGCATATGCAAGCATACACATTTATTCTTGTATCTATGCTTATGGATATGGATACTTATTCTTACGTTATAAATAACTACATACATGTCCATCATAGTCTGGCCTAGTCATATGTTCACATCGCCTGTCCGTTTATGCGCTTGTTATATGTTATTGATAAGTGAGTGAGTATACATGTGTATATTCACCCGTGTATATGTAAGCACCCCTTTTTGCATACCTCGCAAACCTACCTATCATTATACATACGCATGTATCTATCCCTGCATGTGCTCACGCATCCGTATATGAGCACATACATTTGCAGCATACACTAGTGCTCCCCCCCCCCTTTACATATGTGTATATATCTGTACTTGCTTTACATATAACTACCTCTACGTACATACATACGTACTTACATACATACATATACTTAATTATTTATCCACCTTCCTACATCCTGCACACACCTATATACGTATACCTTTACGTATACACATATAAATACCTACATATGTCTACCTATTCATTCACCCACGCATACACATAAACACGCACATTATACATACCTATATACACATGCACATATATACATGCTTATATACACATGCAAATGTACACATTCATGCATGAATATATACACCATATGTACAAATTTGCATATTTACGCCTTTAAACCCATGTATACCCTCATGTATAAGCACGGAACATACCCATATATAATGTACTCTATCACAAAGCTATATGGAACCTTATAGCCTTACGTAGACAACAGCAGCATACATACCCATGTATCCGCACATGAATTTAAACTCGCCTACACTCATATGAACCTGTACACATATATACGCATGTACATGCGCACATATGCACCTGCGCACTTTCGTGCCTACGCGCTCATACTCGCGCACGAACGTATGAACAGTCTGCATAGGGGCACACACGCACTCCATTATAATGAGCCATGCATTATAATGTCCTTAAATTGTAGTGTTGCAGCAGAGGAATTGAGGGAAGGATGCGGGTGGTGTGGGAGGATTTAGGATGGTATTGGAGGGGTAAGGATGGGGTTTGGGATAAAGGGAGTTATAAGGGTGATTTTGTATCTGGCAATTTTTCGGAGCGGCGTCGCATTCCTTAGCTGTTGTTAAGCCTAACGGGGTGCGGCCTCGGCTGACCGCAGGTCATGGGTCGGCGTCTGGTGCTCATCTGAGATGCCAAAGCTTGAATTACGCTTTATTATTACTTGATTTATTAGGCGTTTCTTCTGTCGAATGTCAGGTGATACTTTACGCTTTATGGGAACCAATTTTAACTTACCTGATTTTGTGATGTACTGTACTTACATACTGGCCGTTGACTGTTCCTTAGCAAATCTACTTGAGTGGAAACTGTAATGCCCGCGCTGTTGGCACTGTTACTCGGCGACCTGTGGCACAGGTGTTGCTTATCATTTCCTAATGCTTTCGTAATTTGGTATACTTTTCATGGGGTGAGATTATTATTATTATTTTCTTTTCACTGATTCTGAATACTGAGGCACTCTCGATGAACTAATGAACTTCTCTAACACTGTAATGAATCCCGGTATTCCTAGTTGGCACTTTCTGGCACTCCTGTTGGTTTAGAAAAGTCCGCGTACGTATGGTCCGATAATACATTTTATAAACTTGTGAGGTTATCAGATGAATTATTATTTCTATTTTGGTTGGATTATATGCTCTATACATTCACGATTTTTTTTCTCTCCTATGTAGCACTAGCACAGATCACTTTGGACACGTAATTTTAGCATTAAATAACGCTGATCAAAAGAACGACTCCACTCTTACTCATTGCCAGATACATCATCCCGCACATATATATATATATATATATATATATATATATATATATATATATATTCATATATATGCACATATATATGCATAAATATACACATATATATACACATATATACCCATACGCATATATATATGCGTGTCAGTTCTTAATCAAGATATATCAATAAATGTTGAATGCTTTCGTAAACAGTTTCAATCCCCACAAAGAAAATTGTTACGGTGGCTATGAGAAAAATATGTACATATACATACGCATACGCATATATATATATATATATATATATATATATATATATATATATATATATATATATATATATATATATATATACGCATACGCATATATATATATATGCATATATATACATATACGCATATATATATGCATATATATATATATATATACATATACGCATATATATGCATATATATACACATATATACGCATATATATGCACATATATACACATATATACGCATATATATGTATATATACGCATATATATGCATATATATACACATATATACGCATATATATGCATATATATACACATATATACGCATATATATGCATATATACACATATATACATATATATGATATATACACACATATACGCATATATATGCATATATATACACATATATACGCATATATATATATATATATATATATATATATATATATATATATATATATATATATATATACACATGTTTATGTGACTACAACCAACCTGAAGACAGTGTACCAGACTGAATA
>NW_020872560.1:508957-510455 GCF_003789085.1 Penaeus vannamei
AAAGCATAACGGTGATATTAAAGATATCGTGTACTGTCCTCCTTTAGGAAAAAAAAAAAACGACCATGTAGTGATTAAACTAAAGTACTGTCTGTTACAAGAAAAATTCTTCGCAAGCAAGGAAAGAAAGAAAAAGTACAATTACAAAAGAGGTGATTATGGAAGCGTTAAAGATTTCTTTGATGGTATAAACTAGGGAAACACTTCTGGGCGATGAGAACCTTCATATTCAGTATTCGAATTTTTATGAGGTCTATAAAAAGGAGTGGAAAAAATCATATCAAAATTCAAAGTTGAAGCAAAAAATGGCCAAAAATTGTTCAGCGACAAATGCAAGAAAATGAGAGAAAACAAGAAGATCCTTTGGCAAAGATTCAGAAGACATATATCTCATGCTGCGTTTGGAAGATATAAAGTAGGAAGAAATGTATACCCAAACCATGAGATAGGGGAAATTAAACTGTGAAAAGGATATAATCAACAACTGTACAAGTCAACCAAAACTCTTCTTTAATTACATAGATGAAAGACTTTCTTCATGAAGACATGAGCACAGTAATTAGAGAGAAGCTTTCTACATAGCGACGAGTAACCAGGAGTGCCTCAAGGATCGATATTGGCGCCGATTATTTTTATTATTTTCGTCAATGATTTAGAGTCAAGCATAAGCCTAGGTAGTCATCTAAATATGTTTGCAGATGGCGTGGAGATACAAAAAAGGATAACAGACAAAGTCTCATGCCAATGCCTACAACGTGACATCGAGAACTTATTCACGTGGAGTTGTAAATGGAAAATGGAATTCAATACCAATAAATGCCACGTAGTCGGGTTCGAAGAAAGTAGAAATCGTCCACTATTACACTATAAATGAAGAGATGTAATATTAAACACAGCTGACAGGAAAAAGATCTTTGGGTAATCATAAATAGAAACCTAAACCCAAATGATCATACAAATGAAAGGTCCACAAAATGCTTGGACTGTTCCAATATGAAGAGGCATTCGTGTATGTGACGAAGATATGGTTAAAGAAGATATTAGCAATGATAGACTAAGTCTTGAGTACGGTGCAATGGCATGGAGTCCTCACTTAAAAAGGATATTGACAAACTGGAAAGAGTTAAAAGAGTAGTCACAAGATGGGCACCTACTCTAAGAGATATGCGTTACGGAGATAGACTACAGAAATAGAACTTACTTCTACCTTGGATGAAAGAAGCGAAAAGCGAGAACATGCATCACCCCTTTGCTGTTCGAAACTGTATTTCAGTTGTGGAGAGTTATGAAGATATGAGTATCTATATAGACATCTGATTTTTTATTCCAATTCATGAGATCTTGAATACACAACATGTAATAAATACAGATATTCGCCAGAGCGCTAACATAAAATACATTTCTTTTAGTAAGTTAAAATAGATTATGATATATAATAAGAAAAAAATAAATAGTTTTCCCAAATAACAGTAACTGTTAGAAGCATTGAACATAGTTT
>NW_020872560.1:524655-527155 GCF_003789085.1 Penaeus vannamei
TTTTCTTCTTTTGTGATATTAGTCGTCGCTAGTTACGCGTTTGCTTTTATTTGTGCGCTGTTCGTTTGAGTTGTATAGATCCCTGTAAAAAGTCTTCCACTACTTTGTATGATTTCATTCTTGTTAGTGTTACTTCTCCGTCTGGTTTCTTAATTGGCATACATTGATTTCTCCCTATTCCTAGTCTTCTTTTAGCTGCTTTCATGCTGGTACCTGAGTCACTGCTTCATTTATTATTTGCAGTATTGAATTTCCGTACGTCTTCCCTCTTCTTTTTATTTTATGTCTTTGTTAGTTCAAACCAATTCTATCTTGTCCCTATGTTGACGGATAACTTTCATGTCTCTTACGTTTTGCATAAGCTGTTTAGTTTCTTACCGAGAGCTTGCTGGAGCTCGTTGTCGTTCTTTCCGCCTACTTCAAGTGCCAGCTTCTTTTATTATGTCATTGAAACTGTTTAGATTTGCGTCGATGTTGAGATCTTCGTCGCGGAGGAGTGAATATTGTTTGGATGTTTAGGCTAAATTCTGTGCTCTGATCCTCAAGTTAGCCAATTTGGCTGTGATGGTTACTCATTAGTTTGTCCTTTCCCTTCTGAGATGTATTTTAATTTCGCTCTCACCATTCTATGGTCGCTGCCTACATTTACTTTATTTATAACCTCTACATTTTTATTATATCGCGCCTATTTTGAAATTTGAAGTCAATTTCGTTTTTGACGTCAGAAGGCGACTTCCATGCCACTTCCGTTCTAGTCTTTTTTCGAAGGAATTAATTCATGATACTGAAGGTGATCGAGCCTCCGCAAATTCGACTAGCATTTTCCCCTCTCGTTCCTAGTGCCTATTCCATGGTTCCCCTACTGCGGTTTCGCCCTCTGTCTTTTTACCTATTTTGGCATTAAAATCCCCCATAATTATTGTGAAATGGGATTTTGTTCTCTCGCTGGCTAAGTGAACATCTTCATAGAAGCTCTCTATTTCTTCATAGAAGCTCACTGTGGCTGCAGGTTGGAGCAATATACTTGAATAATTTTTTAAGTTGTACCTAGTGTTTAGTTTATTGTTACAGAAGCCACTCTTTTCGCTGACACTATAGAATTCTACAATGTTCTTTTTCTAAGCGTTTGTGTATTAGAATCCTACCCTAATTCCTGTTTGCTACCCAGAGTTTTCCTCTCCAATAAGAGCACGTGTCCCTCATTTAATAACTTCTGCTCTTCACCTAGACTTCTAACTCGCAGAGTCCTACTACATTCCCATTAATGGAAAGAGTTCCTCTAGTAAAGCTAGTAAGTCGGATTCAGTTTCATGGTCCTTATATTGTATGTGCAAAGGTTCATCAACGTGGGGCGGCCTGTCTTTACCCGGATATTATTAGCACCCCCTGCTCCGGAGCGATTTCCTGATCGCCGCCGTAACCAGGGGCTCCTTCGCCTCCGGGGAATGGGGGCCGTTCCTGGATATTTTGTCTCATGCTTTGGGAGGTGGACAGCCGATTTACCTCCCCTACTTACTGGCTTAGGTGTATCTTGGTGGGAGGGGAGTAATTTAGCCGGCATGCCATTGAATAAGTCCCCCCAGCAGGTTTGGTCCTACCTGGAGTGGACTTAGGAGCGGGCAATGAGCACGCCTCCGCACTACTCCCGTGAGCTGGGCCTTAATATTTCAGAAGTGCATATATGTTTTTATTTTTATTTTTTTATTAACTTCATTTGTGCGTATGTGCACCTGATCGCAGACATATTCATTCCGCACATACTCTAATACTACGCATATGCTCATCCCACGCATATGCAATATGCAAGCATACACATTTATTCTTGTATCTATGCTTATGGATATGATACTTATTCTTACGTTATAAATAACTACATACATGTCCATCATAGTCTGGCCTAGTCATATGTTCACATCGCCTGTCCGTTTATAGCGCTTTATATGTTATTGATAAGTGAGTGAGTTACATGTGTATATTCACCCGTGTATATGTAAGCACCCCTTTTGCATACCTCGCAACCTACCTATCATTTACATACGCATGTATCTATCCCTGCAACTGTGGCTCACGCATCCGTATATGAGCACATACATTTGCAGCATACACTAGTGCCCCCCCCCCCTTACATATGTGTTATATATCTGTACTTGCTTTACATATAACTACCTCTACGTACATACATACGTACTTACATACATACATATACTTAATTATTTATCCACCTTCCTACATCCTGCACACACCTATATACGTATACCTTTACGTATACACATATAAATACCTACATATGTCTACCTATTCATTCACCCACGCATACACATAAACACGCACATTATACATACCTATATACACATGCACATATATTACATGCTTATATACACATGTAAATGTACACATCATGCATGATATATACACCATATGTACAAATTTGCATATTTTCGCCTTTAAACCCATGTATACCCTCATGTATAAGCACGGAACATACCCATATATAATGTAC
>NW_020872560.1:539655-542712 GCF_003789085.1 Penaeus vannamei
TCTCCCTGGCGTTTAAGGCACGGATGGTGAAGTGTGTATCCGTACATAGATACATACACACACGCGCACGCATGCGAACACGCATACAAATACACATAGACACATAAATACATACAAACGCACGCACACACACGGACACATACATACACACACACATATATAAACATGCATATATATATATATATTATATATATATTATATATATATATATATATATATATATATATATATTATATATATATATATATATATATATATATAATATATATATATATCTACTATATGTATATATATATATATATATATATATATATATATATATATATATATATATATATATATATATAATATATAAATATATATAATATATATATATATATATATATATATATAACATATATATATATATATATATATATTATATATAATTATATATATATATAATATATATATATATATATATAATATATCGTATAGTATATATACACACAACTATACAGAAACACAAATATATAGGTATAGTATATAGTAATATATATATATATAATAATATATTATATATTACGATAGATTAAGATAGATAGATAGATGATAGATAGATAGATAGGATAGATAGATAGATAGATGAAGATAGATAGATAGATAGAATAGATATATCATATATATATATATATTTATAATATATACAAATATTTATATACATATATGTATATATATAATATATATATATATATTATATATATATTATATATATATTATGCTATATAAATAATATATAGTATATATATATTATATATAATATATTATATATATTGCATATATATATATATATATTTATATATATATATATATTATAATATATAATATATATAATTATATATATATTATATATTACAATATATAAGTATATATATATATATATATCATATTATAATATATATAATATATATATATATATATATATAATATATAATATATAAATATATATATATATATATAACACACACATACACACACCTACATGAATAGATGAATATAGTATATTTATATATATATATATATATATGATATAGTATATATATATATATATATATATATATATATATATATATATATATTATATATATATGTATGTATATATATATATATATATATATATATATATATATATATATATATATATAATATATATATATATATATATATATATATATATATATATATATATATATATATATATATATTATATATAATATATATATATGGCGGAAATTCCAAATTTCAGTTCGAATCGAATCTTTTAATGTTTTAAATAAACTTTTTTACCAGTTCAAATAAAACCCTTATTTTCCTAATTCTTTTACTTGTTTACCGACAGCCTATTATCCTAATTTCTAGAATACGATTTTTTTTTTTTTTTTTTTTTTTTTTTTTTTTTTGTCCAAAAGCTCATTATCTTGGCCTGTCACTGATAAAAATTCAAAAAGAAAATTGTTGAAGTAACCATTTCATTTCCGTATTTTCGACTGAGCTTACCGCAATTCCGACAGGCTTATCATTTACCTTTCATTTCTTTCCATTTTCCACTTTTATGCGTTAAAATCATCATGCGTTTCTGCTTATTCTCCGTTATTTGTTTTCTCCTCTCATGTGTTTCTCGCCACGCACTTCATCGGCACGTTTCGGACACCTTGGCAGCTTTCGTGACATGTCCAGATGGAGCCATGTGTAGCATCTCCCTCCATGTGTTTACCTGAGGTACCTGCACTTAGCGCCGGTAAACCCCAATCCCAATGTTATCGTTTGTAAACATTGCAGGAGGCTGCTCGCGTATCGCCCTATCGCCTCCTCGAGATCATCTCGGGATATGCTCGGCGGAATATATCGTCTCAACAGCCTCATCGCATACTCCGGGTGCTGTTTTGTTCCGTATAACAGTTCGCCGTTTTTGCAGGCGGCGTGGAGTGCGCATGCGCTGAGGCGACCAAGCGTTCGTGAGAGGGTGGCGGGGTCAGTAGCACCTCCAGCGTCGTGGGGAGAGATTGTCAGTGTGGTTCTCTCAATATTAGATTGTGTGAAAAGTGGCTAGGATGTTGTACAGTGTTCTATTCGATGCCAGATTTTGATACTTGGTGATATTTTTCTCCAAACGACTGCTTACATGTGATATATTTCTATTTCAAAAATAATGAAATGACCACTTGTTATTCATACTTATTTTCATACGATTTTTCATATTAAATGTTATTATTGAAGACGAAAAGTTACCAAAGCAATCATCACAGTTGTACCAGAAAACCGGAAAGAAAGCGTCGGAACCCGAATCCTTTCAGCAACAATTCAAAAGTTTTATTTTTCATTTCCATCTCATCTTTTCATGGCGAGTCATGGATGCCATGGAGAGATGCCAAATTCGCGGAAAAAAAGAAAAAGAAAAGAGAGATAAAAAGAGAAGACGAAGAGAGCGAAGATGCATGCGTACCCCAGCCAAAAAAAAGAGAAAAGAGAGAGAGGAGGAAAATAAAGAGAAAAATCCCGACGTTTATTTGTTTTAATCATGAAATCAGATTAATCACAGCATCTCGAAGACGAAGCCAAAGATGGGTGCAATCGCAGCAACTCGCATCTGCCGCGCCGTTATATTCCGGCCTTCCGTTGAGGAGAGCCGGCCTTGCAACACAGCGCTGCCTTTGCAATCGCCGAGGAACAAACACTATGTGGGAGACTGTCGGCGTTGCATTTTTGATGATCTATCAACATGGAGGGTTTTTCTTTTCTTTTTTTAAGCCTTGATGATGTTGGTGGAGGTTTCCGGTTCACGCATAAAAAAGGGAAGGAAAAAGATCTCGGCGCTGAAGCATATTTTTCTATTCAAATTTTCTATTCCAATTATAAAATAAAAAAGCGAAGATTTCGCGCCTTTACGATTTCTTTTGTTGATGATCTTAAGCTCCGTTCTCTTCGAAACGATGATGCCAATTTTAGACGTTCAGATTCCATGCAATAATCGATCTGCGAAATATCTGAATTTAGGAATTGTGTGTATTTATTTGTGTG
>NW_020872560.1:557441-559941 GCF_003789085.1 Penaeus vannamei
CCTCTCCGCCCAGGACACGCAGCCGAAACGTGACTCTGCCGCCCACTCGCGGCCTTCGGTGTTCCTTCGGCCCGATAATAACGACGTCGCCGCCGAGCGTCCGATGGCGGCGCGACACTTGGAGCGGCGGCTGTTTGCTCGCCCCGGACGCCGTGTCTGGGCTGCTGTGTGTTCTTGTTCTTTGGGGCGTCGGTGTTCTTCACGATCCCGGGGATTATGGGCGCTCTGGGGAGTATGTATAGAAATAGGTAAATAAGGAAACGAATAAATCGATAGATAGATGAATTCATACCAATGACTAGATAAATATGTGTGTGTGTAGTTGTATATATATATATATATATATATATATATATATATATATAATATATATATTATATATATATATATATATATATATATATATATATATATATATATATATATATATATATATATATATATATATATATATATATATATATATATATATATATATATATATATATATATATATATATATATATATATATATATATATATATATATATATATATATATATATATATATATATATATATATATATAATATATATACATATATACATATATATATATATATATATATATATATATATATATATATATATATATATATATATATATATATATATATCTATATATCATATATGCATGTATGTATGAGTTACTTATTTGTTTATACATCTATCTATATCTCCATATGTATGTAAGGGGTAGTAGGACCACACATGTGTCTACAGTGTTATGTGCGCTCGGGAATAAACGAAAAAAACGCAGCCACACATGTCCACATTACCTCAGCCTCGAAGAAGATTTAATTTGAGGGCGAGGAGGGTCGAGTAAAAGGGATTTTTTTTTTTTTCGGTTTCATCATATTTCCTGTAATTCTATTTCACGCGACGTCAGGTCATTTTGGGGGGGCAGGGGGGCGAGGGAGGGCATGTTTGTACAGCCGGATTTTTGACTCTTTCGTCCCATTGTCCTTCTCTTTCGCTCGCTGGTTCTTGCGGTAAATTTAATCATAGAAGGTAAACGGGGGCTGGGGGAGGGGGGAGGTACTCTGAGGGTGGAGGGGACGGGGGAGGGCGTGAGTCTTCATTCATTCAGGTTTGGTCTACGTTTCTCTTTCTATGGTACGCCTTGTTCTGTCTGTCTGTCTGTCTCTCTTCTCTCTCTCTCTCTCTCTCTCTCTCTCTCTCTCTCTCTCTCTCTCTCTCTCTCTCTCTCTCTCTCTCTCTCTCTCTCTCTCTCTCTCTCTCTCTCTCTTCTCTCTTCTTCTCTTCTCTTCTCTTCTTTCTCTCTCTTCTCTTCTCTTCTCTTCTCTTCTCTTCTCTTTCTCTTTCTCTGCTTCGTCTTTATTTTGTCTTTCATTCCCTCTTTTATTCCTAGTCTTCCTTTTCTCACGCTGAAGTCTTTTATTTTTTGTTCCTCCTCTTTCAAGTGTTCTAATTACTTTCCGTTCCCTCCTTCTCTCTCTCTCTCTCTCCTTTTTTTTTTTTTTTTTCCTATCTTTATCTCCTTATCCTATAACCAAATATTCTCCTTTGAAAGTGTCCCATTATAGGACACATGCCTGCGATCTGAGAGAAATATTTTTGTATTTTCCTTTCCCCTTCCATATATTCATTATCCCCTCCCACTCCCCCCCTTCCGTATCCCTCTTTACATATTTTTATTTTTCTTGATTTCATATTCCCTTTTTTCTTAATCTCTCTCTCTCTCTCTCTCTCTCTCTCTCCTCTCTCTCTCTCTCTCTCTCTCTCTCTCTCTCTCTCTCTCTTCTTGCTCTATATCAATATTTATATATATATATATATATATATATATATATATATATATATATATATATATATATATATATATTTATATATATATATATATATATATATATATATATATATATATATATATAACACATATATATGATATTTTTTCTCCTTTCCCCTTATATCTTTTTCTTTTATCGGTCCTTTTCGAATTGTCCTAAAAGCTACATCAGAGCCATAGAAAAGAATATCAAAACTTTCTATCGCTCGTAACGAGAGGCTACTGTCGTGTGGAACCTTCCCGCTCTCTCTCGCTGTTGGTCGAGGCGTCTATAGTAGTCTATGCATACATGTATACAAATACACTCCGTACGTACATGCATAATGCAAGCTTATACATACATGCATACATAAATACACTCATGTAGATACAAGTTTCATATATGAATACAGATGTACAGACACAGACACACAGACGCACAAATACACATACACACACTCCTACACTTAGAGGGGTGCAGGTGCCTGTTTGTACTTTCTCTCTGTATACTCCGTTGTATTTAAAGATATACGTATCTTTCTGTTGCAAGTTTTCTCTCATTTTACAATTTCCTCGCACCATTATCATTTTAATCTGCCCATAGAAACGACAGTATTAGAAATGTCCGAAATTGGAAATGCCATTTGATCCCTACTTCCCTTCGCGAAAATCA
>NW_020872560.1:569941-572441 GCF_003789085.1 Penaeus vannamei
TATATAGTATATATGTATATAT
The DNA here is from genome assembly GCF_003789085.1 of Penaeus vannamei. NCBI lineage: Eukaryota > Metazoa > Arthropoda > Malacostraca > Decapoda > Penaeidae > Penaeus > Penaeus vannamei. The sequence goes on from NW_020872560.1 coordinate 569,964, forward strand.
ATATTATATATATATATATATATATATATATATATATATATATAATATACATATATATATACATACATACATACATACATACATATATATATATATATATATATATATATATATATAATATATATATATATATATGTGTGTGTGTGTGTGTGTGTGTGTGTGTGTGTGTGTGTGTGTGTGTGTGTGTGTGTGTGTGTATGTGTGTATATGTATATATATATATATATATATATATATATATATATATATATATATATATATATATATATATATATATATATATATATATATACATGCATACACATACATACACACACAAACGAGTAAATATCTCTGTTGCGTCATCTGACTTGCCCCTCCAGCTGCGAGCTCCCCCTCGGGTGACCCCCCCCCCACTTCTGGACTTCTGGCCCCCACGCAGGTCATGTTCCCTCCGAGATGCACCTTGACGGAGTCTCAAACTTTCAAAATCTTAGGATGAATGACTGTTTCATGCAAATTTGTTGAGTGGTTTTCCTTACCTTCTTTTTAAAATTCTCTCTCTTTTATCTTTTTTTTCTTCTCTGTTGGCTTCATTCTATTTTTTCCAATCATAAAATAAAGGTAAAAAAAAGCGAGGATGAACTTTCACAATAAATGTTGCGAGTTTGCATAGTTTTGAAGTTATGATGAGGATGGAAAGGATATATTGTAAAGCAACGATAATGATGATGATAATGCTCTTATACTGTTAATAATTTTGTTGATGATAGATGTAACAGGGAAGTTTATAATGATAACGTTACTAAGGAAGATCGTGAAAATAAATGCTAATGATAAGGATAACAAAAAATGGCAATAACACAGGAAAGAAAAAAAAAAACAAATATTGATGATAATGCTATTAGTGTCTATAATGACCTCGATAGTGATGAAGCTATCAATTAGCGAGGCAATTTTACCCTAAAACGATAACCATGGCGTAATGAAAGCCTAATCCAAAATAACTGAAAACGCTTACGCAATCGCATTTTCTTTTTTTTTTCCTTTTTTTTCTTCCCTTTTTTTACCTCCCCTTGCTGATCGCGGTAAAGTATTGGCGAGCAGAGGCGTTATGAAAGAAAACATTTAAAAGGGCAGTTATTTATCACATTCCCCCGACGTATGTCTGATGCGCACCAGTAAAACGGGTAAAATTTACGAGAATTGGATGTGCGGGTTGAATGTATGTTCATGGTAAATGTTTTCTTATAAAAAAACAAGATAGTATAAGCATGGATAGATAGATACATAGACAAATATACAAGTAAGTGTATATATATATATATATATATATATATATATATATATTATATATATATATATATATATATATATATATATATATATATATATATATATATATATATATATATATATATATATATATATATATATAGAGAGAGAGAGAGAGAGAGAGAGAGAGAGAGAGAGAGAGAGAGAGAGAGAGAGAGAGAGAGAGAGAGAGAGAGAGAGAGAGAGAGAGAGACATAGAGAGATATTTAGACTGAGATAGATAGATAGAGAGATGTTTAGACATAGATAGATAGATGGATAGATATATAGATAGACAGATAGATAAATAAATATATAAATGAATAGATAGTCAGACAGATAGATGGGTAGATAAATAGACATATCACAAAAAAACACAAAAGGAAATATACCCACGACACCATCGGATCAGGACAGAAAATTATATATTGACAAAATACGAGACAATGGCACACTCGGTAATTACGAGACACGAGTGCCCAGCCAGTAGTGCCAATCGATGTAAGGAGAAGAGGTATCAAAGGGTGAGAGAGACAGAGAGAGACGAGGAGGGCAGGTACGAATGAGAGAGAGAAGGAGGCTTAGTAAACAAGTAGAGGAGAAGGGGGAGATGATGGGAAAAAGGAGATTGAGAGGAAGAGGAGGAGGAGGGAGAGAAATTGAGGGGGAGGAGAGTTGATTTATGAAGGAAGTGAAGAAAGGGGAAGCTGAGATGGGTGGAAAGTGAGATAGAGAGATAACCAGCGAGAGAGAGAGAGAGAGAGAAACTGATAGACAGACAGATACAAATAATAAGTGAATAGGAGACAGAGAGAGAGGGGGGGGGGAGAGAGGGAGAGAGGGAAAGAGGAAAAGAGAGAGAGAGAGAGAGAGAGGGAGAGAGAAACTGATAGACAGACAGATTCAAATAGTAAGTGAATAGGAGACAGACAGAGAGAGAGAGGGGGGGGGAGGGAGAGAGGGAAAAAGAGAAGAGAGAGAGAGAGAGAGAGAGAGAGAGAGAGAGAGAGAGAGAGAGAGAGAGAGAGAGAGAGAGAGAGAGAGAGAGAGAGAGAGAGAGAGAGAGAGAAAGAAACTGATAGACAGACAGATACAAACAGTTAGTGAAAAGGAGACAGAGAGAGAGAGAGACGGGGGGGTGGGGAGAGGGAGAGAGGGAAGAGGGAAAGAGAGAGGAGAGAGAGA
>NW_020872560.1:577441-584941 GCF_003789085.1 Penaeus vannamei
CGCGTGTATGAGAACACCACTTCAATTATACAACTTCCATTTTTAACACCCTTTTATGCAACGTGAGTAATAAACATGTTGACACAGTTATTTTCGGCCGAGGAAAAAAATGTAAATGCAAGGCCACTTCTTAAGAAATTTCAGCCTCGGAAAAGACCAGCGATAGATAATGAACGAAGCTCTTCAGCCTCGTTAAGGTGATGGTGTGCCTTCGCTGCCGGCCTTATCATGCGCTGCCTCGCCCTTGAGGAGAAGGACCGCTCGCCTCTCTCTCTCTCTCTCTCTCTCTCTCTCTCTCCTGTTTTCGTTGTTATTTATCATATCATCATTATCATTATTATCGTAATGTTGTTCACTGTCATCATGATCATAATCATCATTAATATAATCACTATCATTATTTTCTTACAATTATTACTACTATGTTAATCAATCATTAACATTATTATTATCATTATTATCATTATTATTATTATTATTATTATTATTGTTATCATTATCATTATAAACATTATTGTTATTATTAGTATCACTATTATTATCATCATTATTATCATAATCATCATTATTATCATTGCTATTATTGTGATCATATTATCATTATTATTTTTATCATCATCATCATTATTATTACTGCTACTATCATCATTATCAACATTATTATTATCAATGTTTTTTTTTATCGTTTTTGGTATTATTGTTACTGTTATCATTATTATCATTAATGATATCATGATCTTCATTATCATTAGTATTGCCATTAATATTAGTTTCATTATAATTATTATTTTCTTCATTATTATCTATTTTATTATTATTGTCATTATTATTATCATCCTCGTTGTTGTTGTCATTGTTGTTTTTTATTATTATCATTGTTATCACTACTATTATTGTTGTTTAATTTTTATCATTATGATTCTTATCCTTACAATTATTATTATCATTGTTACCATTATCATTTTTGTCATTTTTAATATTGTCGTTGTTATTATCATAATTAATATAATCATTATCATTATAATCATTATCATTATCATTCTATCTTTCATTATTGTAAATATTATTATAATTATCATTATTATTAATATCATTGTCATTATTTCTTTTCGTTATGATTATTGTTATCATTATTGTCATTATCAATGTAATTATCAATGCTATAACTATAATTATTATTATCATTATTATTACTATTATCATTTTTATGATTGTTATCAGTATCATGACTCATCATTATGGTTATCAGTATTATTTTTATCATCAATTTTATCATTATTATTAGCGTTATTACTATCATTATCATATTTAATATGATTACGATCATTACTCTTATTGTCATTGTTATGATTACTATCATTTTTATTGGCATTGTTATTAGTATTACTGCTACTACTATTATTACTTTCCTTTTTATCGCCATTGTTATTAGTATTATTACTATTATTATTATTGCTAGGATCATCATAAGTAATAACATTTCAATTTTATTATCATCATTATTATCATCACTACTTCTACCACAGCTTTATCCTTACCATTAAAATCATTATCGCCGTTGCCAATATCATTAGTGTTATTATTATAACCATGACGAAAGTAATGATGCTCCTTAATGAGCATGTCACTCAAGCAAATAAGTAATAATTATGTCTTGGCTCACTCCCGAATGCACAGACACAGAGGTTCGGGAGATCAGGAGGCTAAAAATAGGTGCAGCTTTTCATCATGGCACCTAGTGGGCAACATATTGACTTCCCCTTCAAGTTCTCTGCCCCCTGCCATTCCTTCTCTCTTTCCCCTGTTCTCTTCTGTTTATCTTCCCCTTTCCTTTTCTTCATCTGCAACTTTTCCCTGACCTTTCCTTACCTCGTATAATGCTTTTTAGCTTTCTGTTCCCCAATTGCTTTTCCTCCCTTTCCCTTTAAACCTCCTCTTCCCCTCCCCCTCCCTTTACTCTCCCTTTAACCTTCCTTTTCCTTTTCCCTTTCCCTTCCCTTTCTCCTTCCTTCCTATCCTTCCCGTTCCCTTCCTCAGTCCCTTTATCCCTTCCCTCCCTCTACCTCTTTGCTCCCCTTTAAGGTCATCAGCTGTTCGTTGAAGATAACCTCCTCATGGAAGGGGATTTATGGAATGAGGAGAGGGAGATAGGGAGGAGGAGGGGGCAAGGGAGGGGGAGAGGGACAGGGAAGAGGGGTGAGACAGAGAGAGAGAGAGGGAGAGCGAAACCAAACATTGTCATTACGACTTGGACTAATGGGAAGAGGAAGTGAAAGGGGGAATGAGAAGGGAGAAGAGAGAGAGAGAGAGAGAGAGAGAGGAGGGAGGGAGGGAAGGAGAGGAAGATATAGATGGATAGATAGATAGAGAGAGAAAGAGAGACAAAAAGGTGGACAGAATTTAAAAAAAAATAGTTCAGAAGGTGAGTGGGAAAAAACAGTATAAAAAAAGAAAAATACAAAGAAAGAAAACGTAAAAAAGACCCCTCCGCAAGGCAGCAGGACAAAGAAACGAAAATAAAAGAAAAAAAAACACAAGTAGAAGGAAAAGAGACGAGGGATGAGGAAGCCACAAGACCTCCCAATATCCGTCGCTAAGCTTGTGGTCAATCGTTACTCCTAGCGTTCATTAGCCTCGTTCCAGCCGTCCGCGACTAAGGGAACTTCTTTCGGCAACTGCTTCGGGCGGGTCGGTCCTTGCTGCGAGGGAGGGCGGAAATGTAGCGTTTCTTTTTAGCATTATTGGATCTGTTCGTAGGTTTGTGTTTGCTTCTTTTTCTTCTTTTCTTGTTATTGATCATGCTGTTGTTCTTTTCCTTTTTTCTTTTTTCTTCCTCTTTGCCTTTTTATCATTTTTATTTTCCTTTTATTGGTCGTGTTATTTGCTGTTCTCTCTTTTCATAATATTTTTCTTTTCTTTTTCTTTTTTTCTTCGACTTCTTCCTCTTTGCCTTCTCCTTCTTGTTCTTGTTCTTCATCTTCTCTTTCACTTCGTCGTCCTTTTCTTCTCTTCTTTCTTTTTCTGTTTATTCTTCTTCATCTAATTCTTCTTATATTTCTCTTCTTCGTCCTCTTCTTCTTCCTTTACTCTTTCTTTTTCTGCTTATTCTTATTCTAATTCTTCATCTTCTTCTTAATCGTCTTATCTTCCTGTTGTTGTTTTTGTACGTATACGTGGCTAAGAGCGTCCTAATCCACTTAGGACACAGGCGCATTTAAATCGAGATTACACAGATAAAGCTAAGGAAAAAGAAACAAAAACAAAAACAAAAACTCATTCTTTCTCTTCAATGACCTCTCCCACTCAAAAAAAAAAAAAAAAAAAAAAAAAAATCGCACGTTCGCATGAGAATCTGTATTTACCTTCATGGATGTATACAAGAGAGAAGCATCCTGGGATTAGCTGGATAGTTGGGAGGGGGAGGGAAGGATAAAGGAGAGAGAGAAGGAGGGCGGGAAGGACGGAGAGACGGGGGAGGGAGTGGAGAGGAAGGAAGGAAGGAGAGAGGGAAGGAAGGAAGGAAGGAGAGACAGAAGGAGGGAAGGAGGGAGGATGTGAGAGAGGGAGTGAGAGAGAAAGGGAAGGAAGGTGAGAGGGAAGGAAGGAAGGAAGGAGAGATAGAAGGAGGGAGAGAGGGAGGGAGGATGTGAGAGAGGGAGAGCGTGAGGAAGGGAAGCCAGGGAGGGGAAGGGAGCTACGCGGAGTACCTTTCCAAGAACTGGGCGATGAATACGCATGTTTGGAGCTGGGCGGGGCTTGAGCAAACAAAAGAAAAAGCAGTAAAAAAAAAAAAAAAAAAAAAAAAGACGAGAAGAAAGCTATGAAAAGAACGAAGACAAAAGAAAAGAAAACAAAAAATAATGATAATAAAGGATTACAGCCTCGACTAAATGAGTGTGGGTCGATTTAGCTTGGCACGGACCTTCCAGCGTGGTTCTTGCATGCTAAGTGGGTCAAGGAAAGCAGAGCCTCTTGGGGGAGGAGGGAGTCGATATTTTTGCTCGCGGACATGTGCTCGTCTGCTTGTTTGTTTGTTTTTGAGCTGGTGTGATTGAGTCGCTGTGAGTGGGGTGGGGGGAGGGGGGGGGTATTCTCTTTGATGTTTTCTCCTCTTTTTGTTTTTAGTTCTATTTGTCTTTCAGATCGAGTTTGTTTGAATCTTTCCCTTTCGACTATATATACATACATACATGCACACACACACACACACACACACAACACACACACACACACACACACACACACACACACACACACACACACAGCACACACACACACACACACACACACACATATATATATATATATATATATATATATATATATATATATATATATATAATTGTGTGTGATGTGTGTGTGTGTGTGTGTGTGTGTGTGTGTGTGTGTGTGTGATATGTATATATATATATATATATATATATATATATATATATATATATATATATATATATATATATATATATATATATATATATATATATATATATATATATATATATATATATATATATATATATATATATATATATATATATATATGTCTTCTTCTTCTCTCTTTCTTTCTTTCTTTCTTTCTTTTCTTTTCTTTTTTTTTTTTCTTCTTTAGTTGATTAATCATTCTTATTGTCATTAATATAATTATCATAATTACTGTAAATACTACTACTTCAGCTACTATTACCATAATTGTAATCAGTAATATTGTTTTTGCTATTATCATTACTATTATGAATATTATCACTATTATCACTATTATCATCATTATTATTATGATTATTATTATTATTACTATTATTATCATTGTTGCTGTTATTATCATTATTATTATCATTATTATTATTGTTATTATTGCTATTATTGTTACTATTGTTATCATTATTATTATTAGCATTATTATTGTTTTATTATCATTACTATCACTATTATTATCCTTATCACTAATACTATTATGATCATCATTACCATTACCATTACTATCATTATCATGTCATTTTTTTATCATTATTATCAGTGTCATTGTTTATCAACATTACCATTATTTTCATCATTATAATTATCATCGTCATTTCTGTCCACAATAATAGCATTGATAATGTCAAGAATAACATTAACATCTCCAACACTATGAGTAAATGCAGTTATACGTTCGACATTAAACTAAACATCGAACGAAACACTGTCAGTAAGAAGAGAGAGAGAGAGAGAGAGAGAGAGAGAGAGAGAGAGAGAGAGAGAGAGAGAGAGAGAGAGAGAGAGAGAGAGAGAGAGAGAGAGAGAGAGAGAGAGAGTCAGACAGACAGACAGACAGAGAAAGACAATGACAAAGACAGAAACAAACAAAGAGAAACAAGAATCACAGACAACCACAAATAAAAAAGAGAGCATAATTGATTATTTGTGCCTGGCTCTCTATACCCCATTCGCGTGCATTGACCCGGGGCCAACGCGAATCAGGACAGGGACATCTAAAATTAACTGCCATCAGCGTCGCCGTCCCTAAGCCTCCCTTCTCGTTTGTATAATCCAGCGAATCCCTCACGCGCAAGCCGGCCCTTCCCGTTCGACGTTAACTCCCTCTCGAAGACCGTCTTGAAGCTGATCTTGGTATTACAGGGGCGCTTCTTCGCTGCTCAGAGGGTAATGGCACGTGGAAGCGATATGTGGGGTCGGAATCCAGAGGGAGAAGCGACGTTTAAGTTGGGAATTGAGGGAGTTTTGTTTGTTTGTTTTTTCTGTCGGTTTGGTAGCATATTTTGATGTAATGGTTGTATGAGAATCGTGATGATTATAAGGAGGATGGTGAGGATGATTATCACTATCATTATCATGATCAAGATCATTATCATCATCCTTATCCTCCTCATCATCACTATCACTATCATCCTCACCATCACCATCACTATCATCATCATCACCACCATCACCATCATCATCACCATCCCTATCAACAACATCATCATCATCATCATCACCATCACCGCCACCACCAGCAACGCCACCATCATTCCCACAATCAGCATTTTCACTCTGTTGGAGATTGACATGAAACACACTTGTGACAGGCCCATGAAATGAGCTTCTCTATTCTCATCGTGAGAAGGAATTGAAGAAAAGGCTCTTTACTTTTATGAGGGGTCGAAGGGGAGGGGAGGGGAGGGAGGGAAAGGGAAGGGAGGGGGAGGGGAGGGGGAGGGGTAAGAGGAGAGGGACTGGGATGGAGGGAAGGGGATAGGAGGGAAGGGGGTGGCATGGAGGGTAGGGAAAGGAGGGGATGGAGGGACAGGAAAAGGAGAGGGGAGGGATGAAAAGAAAAGGAGAATAAAGGAAAAGGGGAAAGGAGAGAGAAGGTGATTCGGGGGATTGGGGACGGGGGAGGGGTGGGGTGGGGGAGGGAGGATGAAGAGTGATTCAGTTTTACGTGCGATTGGTTGCCGGTGCTGGTGTGTTAGCCAATCCCGACTGGATGACAGACACGCGCCTCTCTTCTCCCTCAGATGTCGTCATTGTGCGTCTCATGAACTCTGATCTGATTTCATTTCTTCTGCTATTCTATTTCTTCTTTATTTCTCCATTTATATTTTTATTTTCGTAATTATTATTGGTATTACTGATATCATTATCATCCTTATTATTAGTAGTATTATTGTTATTGTTATCGTTCTTTCACATCTATTTGTTTATCTATTTTGTTTCTTTCTTTTCTTCCTCTCATTCTTCTTTTTCATCTACCATTCCTTCTATTTTTCTTATTATTACTATTATCTTTATATCTTCTGTTTCATTTTTTTAAATATTTTTTTTTCTCTCTCTTCTTTACTTATTTCTTCTTTTTTTTCTTCTTCATCACCTTCTTTTCCTATCTTCTTCCTTTCTTTTCGGACACTTTAATTATTTTTACATTAAGGAGTCGGTGTACTCTATATGTATCTATTTATCTATTTCCTCATCTATCTTACTAATTCGATCGTCCATCATTTATTCAATTATTCATTCACTTACCTACCATTCACCTCATAGGATATTTGATAGTCTGCCCATTTATGAATTCATTAATTTATCGGTATCAAATAGAAATTCTTTTTCATTTATTCGTCTATCAATTCTGTATCTTTAGTACAATGAAATGTAGTAGTAGAGATACATCAAAAATGCATTGTAACTTTCCTCCTATGGGGATCGTAAATGCACGGCCATTACATTTCAGAATTTAAAGCGTCAATTTAAAAGAGGTTTTGATAAAATCTATGAACGGTTGTCATATTCGTATCAATTTTCACATATCCCTAATATAAACGGACGGATTAAATGGTTTTGTGATGCGATTTATGTCCGGTTCAAAAGTGTTTTGTTTCATTTTGATATTATTTCTTGAAATCTTTAACACACACACACACACACATCTATCTATCTATCTATCTATCTATCTATCTATTTATATCTATATCTATATCTATATCTATATCTATATCTATATCTATCTATCTATATATATATATA
>NW_020872560.1:597441-602441 GCF_003789085.1 Penaeus vannamei
TTTATTGTTTATCTTTGTGGCTCTTGTAAGCCTTTTGGCTTTGGTTATCACGATATAATATCTTATGTAGTCTTGTACTCAGCTTGTGATATTCTATACTGTATGTATTTGCTTGCTTTTGGGTCTGTTTTTATTCAAATATGTTTCAATAACTTTAGAGGAATTATTTTATGCACACTAACCTGTTGTAAGTGTGAGTTTTTTTTTTTTTTACAAAAGCCCTCACACTCACGCATAATTAGCCCGGGTCACTGGCTATAAAGTCACCGAACGCGGTGTCTATTCACGAGCATTAAACGACGCCATGCATTTCAGGCATACATATGAAGTTGTCAGGCAAAGTTTCCTGAATATGATAGTGCCTTCCTTCCAGATTTCCTGTTTGAGAGTCGTACCATTTCCTGGTGCTTCTCTGATTCTTCATAGAATATTTACAACGTTAAGCACTATTTTTATTTTTCGCATATCTAGGGAATGGGTATATTTATACTAATTAAAACTAAACCTCTTTTACTACTTCTAGTACAGCTGTCTATGAATTATCTAATGCTTCTTTGTTACTGCACCTCTGTTAGTGACATCTCTTACAATCTAAACATGTAACTGTATTAAATAATAGTTAATTATAATACGAAATTAAATTATATTTTTATGCTCAGTTGTTTCTTTCCTTCCCAGTTGTCTTTCTATATGTTTCTGCTTCCTCTGGTTTACCTCTTGCAGAAATACATACATATAAATATCTGCAAGAACAGGACCCATTCAGTGTCTCACCTTTAAGTTCGCTCTGACCTTTAGCCTTGTATGTTTGTTTATATTCACTGCTAACTTATTGCATACTAATATCTGTACAAGGGAACCGTAACTTAATTATAACGCGTCTCTCTCTCTCTCTCTCTCTCTCTCTCTCTCTCTCTCTCTCTCTCTCTCTCTCTCTCTCTCTCTCTCCATTATGAACCGAGGCTATTTCACGCTGCTTGCATCATCCCCTCCTCTATTTTGAGTCACTCTGCCTCTCTTGTGCTTGCCTTACTAGGTGTCCCACTCTCCGTTCAGTTCTCCTAATTGCAGACATTTTTCTTTTTCTCCCTCTAAGCAGCACAACTGAGTCTTTCTTCTTGCTTCGTCTTTTTTCTATTTTTTATTTTCATTCTGTATTTACTTTCTTCTAGGCTTTACTATCTTTTTCTTGTCCTTATATCTGTTAATTTATATAGTGAACAGTTTTTTGGGTACTCATTCACGAGCATTTCCATTCAGCGATATTTCTAGATGACTAAATAGACAGATGGAAGACATTTACTTATGCATATATATAATCCAAGATGAAATGAAATACACAAAACAATGACAAAGCAATAATCTCCAGCAAACGATTCCTCAATTCATACGCAATTACTTCCGGCCCTGTCATAATGGTCACAGGGCATTGCAGTGTCATAATCATCCTTACAATAAAATAGGTGCGAGTGCTTCTTGCGAGATTCCTTATCTTTCTTTCTTAGTTTGACTGTCTACCTTAGGGCGCATTTTCTCTCTTTCTAAATAAAAGTACTCCTATATTTCCAGCAATAAAAGTAGTAATAGTTATAGCTGGAGTAGTAGTTTTGATAGTAGTAACAGAAATAGTAGTAACTGTAGTATTAGCAGTTGTAGGAGATAAAGTAGTAGAGGTAGTGGTAGTAATTGAAGTAAACATAGTAAGTGGTAGTACTAGAAGTAGTAGTAATAATGATAGAGTGCCAATAAAAGAAAAGCATCAAATAAGTATATGGATGAATTTTTCATCATAAATACCGAATAAGTAGTAAAAACAAAATAAAAAATAACGTAGTCTCGTATGCCGGCCTCAAACCTACAGCAAGAGAGTGAAATAATATCGAAATTGGTCGAGAGCGAGAGAAATAAGAAATCACATGACTGGAGGGGCACATAATGTTCTCGAGTGGGTGGCAGCGGTGGGATGGAAAAGGCTGTCTGCTCGATAGCTGGGATGCTGGGAATGGCGGGGAGATTGCGAGCGCCGAAAAGAGGGATGGGAAAATGGCAGGGGAATGTAGCAAGGCTTTGGGATGAATGAATGGATATTGCCCCCCCCCCCCCAAAAAAAAAAAAGAGGAAAAAGGGTGAGGAAAGGTTGCAAATTCCTATATATATATATATATATATATATATATATATATATATATATATATATATATATATATATATATATATATATATAATAAGAAATGAAGAAGGGAAACACCTGGGAAATTCAGCAAAATTCCCCTGCCCCCAATCCTCTAATCAAGATTAAAAAGTTAGCAAAATTTGCTAACAAAAAGATAACAGACACATGAATAGAGTATGAACGTTAAAGTACCTTTTTATCTTCTTTTTCTGTTTAGTATTTTTTCTTGTTTTCGTTTTTTTGCCTCTTTCTTTCCCGACCAAAACAAACACCTTGGAACACAGGATGGGGCGAACGGGCCATGTTTCTTCGCCTTACAATATGGTTTTTCGAAGAGAGCGTAAGGATAGATAAGAATTTCGAACTCCTTAGGATGGCAAAACACTCAGGAAGGAAAACGGCAATAAAGACTCGAAAAATATAACCTGGAAGTGTTTTCTTGTTAAAAGGGGAAACTAAAATAGAGCTGGAGCCTTGTGACCTGCAGAAAGGTATTAAGTCTAGGAGAAAAAGAGAAGCTAAGAGCGAAAAGAGGGAGAAAGTGATTGGAAAAGAGAAAAGAGGAGAGGGAGAGACAAAAGAAAACACGGGAAAACGACAGAAATCGTAATTCTGGCGTAACGAAAATCATACTTGACTGATTTATCATTGTCAGTAAATCCTGTTTAGGAGAACGGGAGTGGGGGAGGAAAGGGGGCCAAGAGGGGAGAGTATGGAAAGCAGAATGGAGGAGTAGGAGGAAGAGGAAGAACAGGAGGGAAAGAAAAGAGAGAGAGAGAGATGAGGATAGACTGGGATGAGACAGAGAGACTTTGGAAAAAGGGAGAGGGCAGGGAAAATGGAGAAAAAAAGAGTGGAGAGAGGAGAGAGGAAAAGAAGGAAGAACGTGAAAGCGTGATAAAACCGGGAAATATAAAGGAACGCAGTTGAGAGGGGAATGTAGGTCAAGTGATGCCTTGGGTAATTACGAAGAATGGAAGGGGAGAAGAGAGATGACAATACAAAAAATAAAAAAAAATAAAAAAAATCGGAGAGGATTTTTAAAAGATGGAAAAATGGTGAGAGAAAAAAGAAAATTGGAGATGTGGAAAATGGAAGATCAAAAAGATTTATTGTGAATGCCGGTTGAATGGTGCGATAAAAAGACGGTTGATGACTCAGGTGATTTGTGCCAGGGCAAAGTCCTTCCTCCCTTTGTTTACATCTTCCTTTCACTCCCCTCCCTTCCCTCCTCTCCCTCCCTTGACCCGTTTCCCTGTCCTTCCCTCCTTTCCCTTCCTTCCTTCCTTTCCCTTCCTTCCCTCCTTTCCCCTCCTTCCTTCCTTGACCCCTGCCTTCCTTCCCTCCCTCCCCCCTCTCTCTACCCTTAAGTTCTATCCCTCCCTTCTCTCCTTTCCCTCCCTTCCATCCTTTCCCTCCCTTGACTCCTTTCCCTTCTTTCTTTCCTCTCCCTTTCTTTCATTTTTCCACTTCTGTTTCTTCTTCACCACCTTCCCTTTTTTCTTTTTTCCCTCTCTTCGGATAATATCAACCCTCCTTCTATCCCACTCTCAGTCCTTTTCTCTCCTTTCTCCCTTCTTCCTTTCCCCAATGCTCCTTCAATTTCTTTCTCCTCACCTTCCTTCTCGTTTTCCATTCGTCTTCTATTCCATTCCTTTTCCCTTCGTCCTACCCTTTCTCTCCTTCCTTCCCTCTTCCCATTTCTTCCTACTTCCCTTTCTCTCCTTCCTTCTCTTCCCCTCCTTCCCTTTTCTCCTTGCTTCCTTCTCTCCTTTCTCTCCTTCTTTCCCTCCTCCCCTTCCTTCTTCCCCTCCTCCCCTTCCTTCTTCCCCCCTTTTCTCTCCTTCTTTCCCTTTTCCCGTTTCTTCCCCTTCCCCTTCTCCTTTCTTCTTCTCCCTTTCTCTCCTTCTTTCCCTCTTCCCTTCCATCCCTCTTCCCCTTTCTTCCTCCTTCCATTTCTCTCCTTCTTTCCCTTTCCCCTTTCCTCCTCCCTTTTCTCTCCTTTCCCTCATCCCCTCCATCTCTCTTCCCCTTTCTCTTCTTCCTTCCCTCTTCCTGTCCTCCCTCTCACCTATCCTCCCTCTCCCCCAATCTTGTTCTTCATTTGAATTTCTAATTATCCAGCAGATGCCATTTGTTTAATTAGATTTTCCTTAAATAAGGCATGGATAATTGCTTTAACGTCGGCATACAGTAGAGAGATTACCTGAGAAGGAAAGGTTCGTCGGAAAATAACAGTTTACATATTGTTTAAATCTTTGAAAAATATGATAATAATAACAAAAGTGATAGCAATGATAATGAATAAATAAATGAATAAATATATGAATATAATTAGATAAATAAGTAAATGATTAAATAAACAAACAGATAGAGAGATAGCTAGATAAAATAGAAAATGATGATTATCATAATCACTGAGTAATACCCACAGGCGATAGAGATTGTTGCGCTACAGTAGTGTGTTGGAGGGAAGCCGTCTTTCTCGATATGATTGCCATAATGTCGATAGGCACAGTTTAACAATAAAAGCTAAAACCGTGATATGCAAATGGCTAATCGAGATTTCAAACCGGTATTGCATTGCGATTGAAAGGATTGATGAATCCAGATCCACGATCCACGTGTGTATATAACTGCAATTTGTAAATCCCCGGCGCTTACGTGTGCAGTAAATTGATTCATGGGCGGAAGTGCTTCGAAACTGACCCTGAGAGACGTCAGAATAATCAAAGCACACTGAGCGAGGAGCCAGTCGGAGGAAGCCATCGCTGCATGCAGTATGAATATTGGAACGAGACTCGAAAATGTCAGATTTCTTCAGGTT
>NW_020872560.1:627719-630219 GCF_003789085.1 Penaeus vannamei
TTGCTGCAGGTTCATTCAGCTGATCTACTAGAGGAGAACAATGTCGTCTTGCAAATCTTAGGTTGTTTAGGTGTTCGTCTCCCTATTTTGATTACCCTTCCCTTCCCATTCTAGTTTCCTGAATATTTCCTCGAAGGCAGGCTGTAAACAGCTTTGGTGAGATGGTGTCGCCCTGTCTAACGCCTTTTTTAAATTGGTATTTTATCGGTTTCTGTGTGGAGTTTGATCGGTTGCTGTCCCATCTTTGTATATATCTTCCAATATATTACAAATATACCTCCTCACTCCCTGTTGTTGAATCACCTAATACTGCTGGTATTTGTAAGAGTCAAATGCCTTCATAATCGATGAATTCCATACACAGGGGTTTCCTATATTCGTTTACTTTTCTCTCTTATTTGAAGTGAGCGTGTGGATGTGATCTGTTGTTGAGAATCCGCTGCGGAAGCCTTGCTGTTCTCTGGGCTGGCTGGAATCCAGACTGTCAGAGATGCGAGCTGTAATGACTTTCGTGAACATTTGTAAGTAACGAAAGGAGGCTTATGGTCGGGTAATTTTTTAAATCCTTTTTTATCGCCTTTTTTGTGTTTGTAACAAGATAATTGTTGCATTTTTCCAGGCTTTCGGAGTTTTTCCGCTGAGAAGACTTTGTTAAAAAAGATTGGCTAGTTTCACTGTTTGCGATGTCTCCTGCATCTAATATGAGGTCTATACTAATTCCGTCTTCCGCCTGGTGTTTTCCCTCTCTTCATGCCTTTAAGTGCTCTTTTTATTTCTTCTTTTGTGATATTAGGTACGTCGCCTAGTTACCGCGTTTGCTTCTATTTGTGGCTGTTCGTTTGAGTGTATAGATCCCTGTAAAAGTCTCCACTACTTTGATTGATTTCATTCTTGTTATGTGTTACTTCTCCGTCTGGTTTCTTAATTGCATACATTTGATTTCTCCCTATTCCTAGTCTTCTTTTAGCTGCTTTCATTGCTGGTACCTGAAATCACTGCTTCATTTATTATTTGAGTATTGAATTTCCGTACGTCTTCCCTCTTCTTTTATTTTATGGTCTTTGTTAGTTTCAAACCAATTCTATCTTGTCCCCTATTTGACGATACTTTCATGTCTCTACGTTTTTGCATAAGCTGTTTAGTTTCTACCGAGAGCTTGCTGGAGCTTCGATTGTGTTCTTTCCGCCTACTTCAAGTGCAGCTTCTTTTATTATGTCATTGAACTGTTTTATTGATTTGGTCGAATGTTGAGATCTTCGTCGCGGAGGAGTGAATATCTGTTTTGGATGTTTAGGCTAAATTCTGTTGCTCTGATCCTCAAGTTAGCCAAGTTTGGCTGGTTTACTCATTAGTTTGTTCCTTTCCCTTCTGAGATGTATTTTTAATTTCGCCTTCTCACCATTCTATGGTCGCTGCCTACATTTACTTTTATTTATAACCTCTACATTTTTTATTATATCGCGCCTATTTGAAATTTGAAGTCAATTTCGTTTTGACGTCAGAAGGCGACTTCCATGTCCACTTCCGTTCTAGTCTTTTTTCGAAGAATGTATTCTGATACTGAGTGATCGAGCCTCCGCAAATTCGACTAGCATTTGTCCCCTCTCAATTCCTAGTGCCTATTCCATGGTTCCCTACTGCGGTTTCGCCCTCTGTCTTTTTACCTATTTTGGCATTAAAATCCCCCATAATTATTGTGAAATGGGATTTTGTTCTCTCGCTGGGCTAAGTGAACATCTTCATAGAAGCTCTCTATTTCTTCATCACTGTGGCTGCAGGTTGGAGCATAGACTTGAATAATTTTTAAGTTGTACCTAAGTGTTTAGTTTATTGTTACAGAAGCCACTCTTTCGCTGACACTATAGAATTCTACGATGTTCTTTTCTAAGCGTTTGTGTTATTAAGAATCCTACCCCTAATTCCTGTTTGCTACCCAGAGGTTTTCCTCTCCAATAGAGCACGTGTCCCTCATTTAATAACTTCTGCTCTTCACCTAGTCTTCTAACTTCGCAGAGTCCTACTACATCCCATTTAAGGAAGAGAGTTCCTCTAGTAAAGCAGTAAGTCGGATTCAGTTCTCATGGTCCTTATTATTGTATGTGCAAAGGTTCATCAACGTGGGGCGGCCTGTCTTTACCCGGATATTTTTAGCACCCCCTGCCTCCGGAGCGATCCTGATCGCCGCCGTAACCAGGGGCTCCTTCGCCTCCGGGAATGGGGGCCATGGCTGGATGCGGTTTGTTCATGGAGGTGGACAGCCGATTTACCTCCCACCTACTGGCTTAGTGTATCTTGTGGAGGGGAGTAATTAGCCGGGAATGCCATTGATAAGTCCCCCAGCACGTTTGGTCCTACCTGGAGTGGACTTAGGAGCGGCAATGCACGGCCTGCTCACTACTCCCGTGAGCTGGGCTTAATTATCAGAAGTGCATATATGTTTTATTTTATTTTATTTATTAACTTAATTTGTGCGTATGTGCACCTGATGCAGACATATTCA
>NW_020872560.1:659995-669995 GCF_003789085.1 Penaeus vannamei
GATGAGTCCAGTGTAATTTTCGTGTGAGATTTGTTTACGCAATGGTAACATGCTAACGAATAGAAGAGTAAATGCAACACTCGATTTATTTCTTATTGCAATTTATCATAAATTTATCGTTATTTTTTATTTCTTATTGTATTTTATTATATATCTATAAATATATATATATATTTTTTTTTTTACGTAGGAATCACTGAAGAATACCAGATATTATTGTATTGTGCTTAAGTTTGGAGGATAGGTAAGTCGCAATGAAGGATAGATTATAACTATTGTTTCAGAAGTGTGTGTGTGTGCGTGTGCGTGTGTGCGTACGCGCGCGTGCGTGCATGTGTGTGCGCGCGCGCGTGCGTGCGTGTGTGTGCGCGCGCACGTGTGTGTGGATAACCCGGTAGGTTTGGAGGATAGGTAAGTCGCAATGAAGGATAGATTATAACTATTGTTTCAGAAGTGTGTGTGTGTGTGTCGTTAGGTTAAAGATTTATCAACAGATATGCAAGAATACAGATTAATAGATAAACTGATAGCCAAATCAAAATAATAATAATAATGTAGAGATAGAGAAAGAGGAAAAGAAATAAAGGAGAGAGGAGGAGAGCGAAATCCACTGAAATGTTAAACGGCACCACAAAGCCGTGTTGAAGCCGGGCCATGACAGATAAGAAAAAAATATCATAGTTTTCTTTTCTGTTTCTGAAAAAAGAGAGACTAGCCACTCTCGATGGCATAGATTTTTTTTTTCGATAATTTTTTTTGTCTATCCGGAAGCGCATCAGTAAATACGAGTTACATTGTAGATTCTGTGACGAATATTTCAGGGTTGGTTTAGGTGGGACTTTGGATTTTTATATTGTTGGTGTTATTCTTCTTGCAATTTCCACCTCTCACCCTTTCTTTTCTCTTTTTTCTCTGTTTATAGTTATATATCGGATTTTTACCCTCTACATTTCCCTCTCTCATTCGCCTTCTTTTTTATTTTCTCTCAGTCATTCCCAAATCAAAAAAAAAAGTTTAAAAATTTGCAATGTTTTTTTTATAATATTCATTTTCATAAAATTATAACTAGAAAAGGGGCTAGAACCTTTCGACTATAAGAATACTTTTATTTGCCAGTTAAGATATCAAGATTTCTTCACGTAAACATTCCTCTAAATATTTTGGTAGGTACTTACTTCACAGAACAAGTCAACAAAACTGTGAACGACTTACAGAACACAATAGACAGGTGAGGGTACTGCAACTTTAATGGTCTTGAATAAAGCAAAACTTCAGCTCGAATATTAAAGGTTCAAGAGCAACACACGAACAGAGGCTGCGATCAAGGTTTTAAGACAAGGCATAATGGAGACGGGCGCAGCGAAGCCTCAAGAGTGTCACGCCCGCGAGGCCTTGGACGTGCCTGAGGTCTGGCCCGTCCTCTCCAAGTCGTCCTCGAGGGGCATCTGTCAGCGGTAATGACATGTTAGATGGGCAGACGCATGAGGAGATGGGGAAAGGGGAGTGAAGGCGGAAGCAGAAACACACGCTAGACTCTAAACAGATCCTCTATGAACAAATGACGGGGACTTATGCAGGAAAAGTAGGATGAGCCATTGCTTTATCCGCTTATCCTTGAGCATCTGCACAAACGCGCGAAAGGGCGAAGAGAGTTGGTAGTGAAATGTGATGTTCTTCTCCTTCTTTTGTTCCTCTTTGGACTTTAACCAGATTCTGGATCGTTATCTACAACATGACTTATCTGGCAAAATTTGGTGTTATTTAAATTCTTATAATCTGTTTTTTTAAGGTCGGGTATACGTTTTTCAGGTGATTTAAAAAAATGGCATTGAAGAAACACTTGTCGGTAATTATAAAACAGGGTGCTAGCAATTATTAATGAAAAGAGCACTTATGATTAACAGCGTTTGTCAAAACTGCACAAGGCCCGACCTAATCAATATTCGTAAATACAGACATGCCTAATCTAATCGTGTTCTAAGCTGGGAGCAATAGCGAGGGTTGGCAGCGTATGTTCCTTGCGGCTGGCTTGTTAAAATCGTGCGAGGCCCGACCCTATCAACATTCATTGGATCGACATGCATATACACAGACATAAACACATAAATAAATGCATATTTGTTTATTCATTAGATATATTTTTATCTATCTATCTATACGGTAGATATACACGTCTACACAAATAGATATGACCTTATGTCTGTGTATATGCATGTCGATACAATGAATGTTGATAGGGTCGGACCTCGCACGGTTTTAACAAGCCAGCCGCAAGGAACATATGCTGCCAACCCTCGCTATTGCTCCCAGCTGAGAACACGATTAGATTAGGATATAGTTTGATCGACAAATTGTAAGAGACGCCCATTACGGTTGCTGATGTATATAAACTTTTCTAAGATAATAATGATTTGTATTGTCTTTCTTCTCTTACTGCTTTCCTAAATTTCTGAGTTTATGGAGGTCTCTTTCTTAGCAACTTTTTATTGCCTCAATATCCAAAGTCAAACCTTTTAATCTATGGTATTCGAGGTTTTATATGAATATATATAAAGCTAATGTTCTTAATTGTCTTGGTTATTCACAGTCTCCTAAAGATAAGTGCTGAAATCTGACATTCCCGTCCATAAACAAATAATGAAAGTACCATATTCTACTACATTTTCGTCTGTTTTGGCAACTCTATCTTGGCAACTCTGTTTTGGCAACTCTGTCTTGGCAACTCTGTTTTGGCAACTATGTCTTGACAATACTGTCTTGGCAACTCTATTTCGGCAACTCTGTCTTGGCAACTCTGTCTTGGTAAATCTGTCTTGGCAACTCCGTGTTCCCAGGGCAGTGTCTTGTACTGAAGGATATCTACCAGTGTCTTGAAAGCTACTGTGAGTATAACATATATGTTCACCAAGTGTTTACATTCTTAAGTATGCAAATGATGAAGATCGGGTTTCAGGATAAGATTTTTTAATCTTATTTTATTATCTCAGCACCTTTGTAATAGAGTATGCGATAAGGAACACCTTGCACACTATGAGATAATTCCTTTTTATACTATCCGAACAATTAAACCATCAAAACCATTACTTTTAGTATGTTTCCTTACTTTATAACTTCATAGTTTTTTATCATATAGTTAGAAGGATAAAATAAAATACTTAAAACCATAGAGAGTGACCAGGACAAATATGTACACTCACTCTCTCTCTGTCTCTCTCTCTCTCTCTCTCTCTCTCTCTCTCTCTCTCTCTCTCTCTCTCTCTCTCTCTCTCTCTCTCTCTCTCTCTCTCTCTCTCTCTCTCTCTCTCTCTCCTCTCTCTCTCTCTCTCTCTCTCTCTCTCTCTCTCTCCCTCTCTCTCCCTCTCCCTCTCCTCTCCCTCTCCTCTCCTCCCTCCTCTCCCCTCTCTCCTCTCCCTCTCCCTCTCCTCTCCCTCTCTCTCTCTTTCTCTGATGTAGCGAAACCCAAACAGACACTGCCTCAAAATACAGAAGCCGCGCTAGTTCCTCCCGTCGCAGAGCGCCCTTGCACAACTGTCGAAAGGGGCGTCGCTAATCAACGTAGGCACTTAGCACTTATTTGCACTGCTTCATTTGCATTTATAGGCAGAAAGCGATAGCGCAATATGGCAGAGGTACCGAAAAGCGAGAGCTCAGGTAAAAGTCGCCGTAGTTCTCGTGGAGAGACAGAAGGAGCTGAGTTCGACGAAGGATGTTGTCTCGAAGGCACGGAGGACGATGGGGAGGGACGGTGAACGAAGGAGAGAGAGAGAGAGAGAGCTGACAACCTTGGGGGCGGACGGGGGTGGAGGGAATCCAGAGGGCTGAGAGGGGCGTCAGAGGCGAAGGGGGGGTCCAGTAGGAGGGAGGGTGTTAGGCAAGATAAATGGAACGCATCCCAAGAATGGTAGGAAAAAAGAGAAAGAAAGAAGATGGAGAAGGAGAAGCATTTTAAACAGAGCATACAAGTACATACATGCATGTATACGTATAGGGAAGAAGGAAGAGAGATGAATAGATGGGTACGTAGACTGACAAATAGACAGATATGAAGACGTACCGAAGGAGAAATTGAAGAGGAAAGCAAATAAAATGAAAGACAAACACATAAGCAGGAATTAAAGCTTATCAAGGGGATTTCCAATGTAAAGCCTACAGGGACTTCTGCAGGACTGGTAGGAGAAGTCTTCTTTTGATTCACTCACCTATCATTTAGTTTATCCTAATAATAACAAAAAAAAAAAAATGAAATGTTAATGCTGGGTGGACAATAATACTGATAATTTGTTCGGATATTGATTCATAATCATATCACCCTTTTCTTCTTCTCTTTCCCTCTCCCTTTTCCTCCCCTTCTTTTTATTCTCAAAACGTTCCGCCCGAACAGGGACTCGAACCCTGGACCCTTAGGTTAAAAGCCTAATGCTCTACCGACTGAGCCATTCGGGCATCGGTAAAATTGTATTATTAATCTTATTAATTGATCATCAAAATGTGTCTTCTAAATAAAAGGGAGTCCCGTGTAAGTATACAATATATATACTCTAAAACGAGAATAAGGAAAAACATATACCTCTACACTCAGGACTATATTGTATGACAGACACATTTTAGGGAAATATGGCTGATGTTTTGAAAGATAAAAAATGGATACGTGAAAGATATTAAACATTTTAGGGAGGGGATGTGCATGGCTGATGTTTTGATAGATAAATCAATGAATAGCGAAAGGCCATAGTAAACAGGGTGAGAGGAGGCGCCCTTGTACAGCTTGCCCGCCAGCCTCGCGACCACGGCGTCGTCTGCGTCCACTCGGCACTGCTCCACTTGGGCCGCGATCACGTCCACCAGGCCCTGGACGTGTCTGTAGATCTGGTCCGTCCTCTCCAGGAAGACCAACTCGTCCTCGTGGAGAGACTGATCGAAGCTCAAGGGCGAGGGCGTAGCGGCAGCGAAGAGTAAGCAGTTGCTGGAGCTCACTGCTTGAGTGGCAAGAATAAAACAGATTAATATCAACGTTCTTTTCAAGCCCGAATGGCTCAGTCGGTAGAGCATTAGGCTTTTAACCTAAGGGTCCAGGGTTCGAGTCCCTGTTCGGGCGGAACGTTTTGATGAGAAAGGAGGGAGATCTTTCTCAGGAGAACGCCCCTCAGAAACGTTATCTCGGTCTTCGTGTCATATCTTGAGGATTTTATTTATCTATTTATATATTTCTAACATTTTTGTAGATGCACGCGGAATGATACGGTCAACACAAAACACTTAAGTGTACATGCATACATATATACATATGCATTCATATATACATATACATATATATATATATATATATATATATATATATATATATATATATATATATATAGTTGACGGAAAGGTTTTCAGACGGAAACGATCATAATCGTCTGACTGGAAAATCGACAATTTGCTCAAAAATTGACAAAATTTCAAAAAATTGTCAAAAAATTGACAAGCACCTTAAGCCTGTCCCTTGTTTCAAGATAAAATGGATGTGGTGAGTGAGGTGCGGTGTCCGGTGGACCATGGTACTGGTAAAAAAAACTGTGTGCGTGCGTGCGTGCATGCGTGTGTGTGTGTGTGTGTGTGTGTGTGTGTGTGTGTGTGTCTGCTTCTTCCTAAGTCATAATTAAATCCTTCTGCTCTGCCTCTTACTCTTTCCTTCCCATCTCCTTCCTTCTTTCTTTTCAAAAAGTTTCGTCTGAACTGGGACTCGAACCCTTAACCCTTAGATCGCATTTTTGACGGGAAACGCAAGCAAAGGTTTCGTTCGGTTTGCTTCGTCTTGCCGAGTTTGTCAAATCAGTACCAACATACAGCTTGTTCTAAAAGTAAATAAACAATCACAATATGTAAAGATTTATTAAACCGTAGTCGGTGACAGGAGTTATCATAGAAGAAACATACCAGGTGCTATTAGTATTTAATAGCGATAAAAGAAATAAGAATTTCAAAAAATCTTTTACATGTATAGCACAAAAAGTTATAAATTACTAGAAAAGAAATCGTCAACACTCTACAGGGCAACGGTTTAAATCTGCTATTGGATAGCTCTTCCAAACAGAGTTTAGAATTAAAATAACAAAAGCAAATAAAAACGCTCTTCGAACACCCCAAGGATGGCAGCTAGAATTTATCTTCTAGAGAATAATATAGAAATTAATATAACCCAATTGCTGCTTCTGGTCGGTCATAGATGTCCACAGCTTGGTAGTTTATGATATCATCTATTAGCGACAGAGTCAGTAATTTAGTAAGACTTTCATCGAAATCGCTCATTTCTGTCGGCCATGTTGGCGGTTTGTTTACAACTGTGACGTTTTCAAACTACCTCCTCTGGAGGTAGTTTGAAAACGCTTGGTTTGGGTGCGAAACCAAGATATCTGACCAAGATGTTCCGTCAAAAACAGGGATGAACAAGGTTTCAATATTTTAATAGAAATCTTGAAATATCTTGCCGTCAAAAGTGCGCCCTTAGTTTAAAAGCCTAATGCTCGACCGACTGAGCCACTCGGGCTTGGAAATATAGTCATTTTTTAATTTCTTTCATGACACTAAAGCTGTGCACCTGATGGTCGAGGAGCACCAGCTCAAGGGCGAGTCCTTGATGAGAGTTCGGCGAAGGATGTTGTCTCGAAGACACAGCTGACAGCCTTGGGGCGGGCAGGGGGCATAGGGAGCCCAAAGGAATGAAAGGGACATCAGAGGCGAAGGGAGGGACAGCGAGGTTCAGGAGAAGGAGGAGGAAGTGGCGCAGGCGGCGAGGAATGGAAGGAGGGCGACCAGCACCGAGTGGGATTTCCAAGACCGACCTGGAGGCAAAGACCACATTCGTCGAAGCTTCACTGGATGGACAATGATCAAAGAGTGATAATAGAAAATGCTATGAAATTTGATTTGTAGAGGAGTGAAGAAGACCTAAAGAATGGGAGAAAAAATAAAAAAGAAAGACAGAAATTACGGAAGAAAGACCCTTACCCATCACTGCAAGAGAAACGTCGCTCTTAAAGCAAGCAAGAAATCTGAGGAGCTTCTCTCGAGGAGGAGCTTGTGATCAAATAACGTCTCTAGTCCTTTCCTATAGCTTGCTCCCACATGGTCACTCGGCCTATAATGCCACAATGAAAAGGATCAATTTTGGCGACACCGTTCTCGGAAAACGCCCGCGGGGGACATCATCTCTGGCTTTGCTGTCAAATCTTTAGTTTTTATGATTTTCTTTTATGTATATATATATATATATATATATATATTATTTTTTTTTTTTTTTTTTTTTTTTTGGGGGGGTACGTGTTGATTGATGTGGGCGACGCAACACACCCATACGTGTATATATATATATACCTATGTAGAGAAAAAAGAAGAATGAAAATAGGTCGATAGACAAACAGAATAGACACGTGGAAGAGGTGGAGAGAGAGAGGCAAATAATATGGGAAGACAAACTCAAAAAGAAATTAGAGCTGATCGAAGGGATTCCCAGCGGAAGGACTTTGAGAATTCCTACAGGAATGGGAGCCTTTTGCTTCCTCGTTTCTTCACTCGCTCGTCCTTCCGCGCAAGCAAAGGAGAAAGACAAAGCGGAGGAGGCGAGTGAGGCGCGGTGCGGGGGATTATGATACTGGTATGAGCTGTGTGTGTGTGTGTGTGTGTGTGTGTGTGTGTGTGTGTGTGTGTTCGCTTCTTGCTATGTCATAATTAAATCCCTCTCCTACTCGGACTCTCACTTCTTCCCCTCATCTCCCTCTCATCAAAACGTTCCGCCCGAACAGGGACTCGAACCCTGGACCCTTAGGTTAAAAGCCTAATGCTCTACCGACTGAGCCATTCGGGCTTGAAGATTATGTTTTTTTATTAATATTTTGATCGATCATTAGGTGTGCAGCTACTAAATTAACGAAAAACACATGAAAATTACTATTAGTTGAGTCCTTACCGTGAGGTGTAAATAACGCTGTGAACTTTAAAGGACAAATAAGACCTTGATTTTGGCACATTTCCCTGGGTGCGACCTTTTATAATGCTCTTTCTCTCTATCTATCTATCTATCTCTCTCTCTCTCTCTCTCTCTCTCTCTCTCTCTCTCTCTCAAAGCATCCATCCTACTCATTTATTCATTCCCTCGTTTTCTCTCAGATTTTCCTTCTTCCATCCCATTTATTAGTTCGCTTTCTTTTATTCTTCGCTAACATTACATTTACTTCTTTCTATCCCTCATTCCTTTATTCAATCGTTCCCTCTCTCTCCATTTTCTGTCATTCTGGATGAATAAACATCATCTGCTTGATCATCTGAATTTTCTGCCTCAAGCCAATGCGGTTCCACTCTAAACATGCTCGGTTTCACCACGACATGCTCGTTTTTCACACACACACACACACACACACACACACACACACACACACACACAGCTTCACTTTTGTTTCACTTCGCTCATCGTACGAGAGAGTCCGTCTGAAAAGTGAAGCAGCTCTGGAGAAGTGTCCGTCAATTCCGCATCAGATGCAATTGCAGCTTCCATCAGTCGCTGGCTGTGACGTCATCATGGCTTCCCGCGTTTTTCTAGGATGCACATTTGGGTCTGTGGACGGGACCAGCTTTTTCCCGAGAAAACTGCCTATTAGATTAAAGGCTTTTGTTTATGAACATTACCAAACGAAACTGTACCACATAACAGATTGTGGTAAAGGCAAACGAGTCAAAAACTTTAACTTTCATGTGTCAATTTCGAGCACATGTAGAATATATTTGTGACAATACTAACTGTTGCGTATGAACCTTTTGTATATGTAAGAAGTAAGACTCCATGATGAGTATGTATAATAACATATGCTCATCTATATACTTCTTAGGTAAAGCTGAACATCGGGAAAAGTGTAAAAAGTTTTAGTAAAAGAATTGTGCATTATTGATAGTTAATAGAAAACAATGCATAATTTAAGGCTCATAATAAACAGGGTGAGAGGAAGCTCGACTACAACACACTCCTGATGTAGCGAAGCCCCAACAGACACTGCCTCAAGGTGCAGAAGCCGCGCTGGTTCCTCCCGTCGGAGGAGGCGCCCTTGTACAGCTTGCCCGCCAGCCTCGCGACCACGGCGTCGTCTGCGTCCACTCGGCACTGCTCCACTTGGGCCACGATCACGTCCACCAGGCCCTGGACGTGTCTGTAGATCTGGTCCGTCCTCTCCAGGAAGACCAAGTCGTCCTCGTGGAGAGACTGATCGAAGCTCAAGGGCGAGGGCGTAGCGGCAGCGAAGAGTGAGAAGTTGCTGGAGGAGCTCACTGCTTGAGTGGCAAGAATAAAATGGATTAATATCAACGTTCTTTTCAAGCCCGAATGGCTCAGCCGGTAGAGCATTAGGCTTTTAACCTAAGGGTCCAGGGTTCGAGTCCCTGTTCGGGCGGAACGTTTTTATGAGAACGAAGGAGGGAGATGGAGGAGTGAGAAGCAGAGCGGGAGAGAGGAGGAAAATAGTGATTAATCATGTCTTGTGAGAAGTCTACACACGCCCAAACACACACACACAGATTTGGGACCGACGGAGGGCGGATGGAGACCAGAGGGCCGAAGGGACGACAGCGGCGAAGGGAGCGAGGACCAGTTAAAAGGAGGAAGAGTTAGAGGAGGAGGCACAGGCGGCGAGGAATGGAAGGAGGACGACCAAGGCCCGAGTGGGACTTCCAAGATGACCTGAAGAAAAAGACCACATTCGTCGGAGCTTCACTGGATGGACAATGATCATACCACTTAAAGAGGAGTGAAGTATGAAAGGGGAAAAAAAAGAAATACCGCTTACCCACCACTGCAGCGGAAACGTCGCTCTCAAAGCAACAAAGAAACCTGAGGAGATGCTTCCAAGGAGGAGCCTGCTCTTATCAGACGACGTCCTTGGTCTCTTGTTATAAATGTCTCCCACATGGCCACCCGGCCTTTTGGTCAGCAGGATGAGGATGAGTCTTAGCGACGCCGTTCCTCGGGAGGACG
>NW_020872560.1:672495-679995 GCF_003789085.1 Penaeus vannamei
CCTAATATGGCAGAGGCACTGAAAAGAGGCCCGATGGAAGACAGAACTCACGTAAAAGTCGACGTAGTCCTCGAGGAGAGACAGAAGGAGCCGAGTTCGACGAAGGATGTTGTCTCGAAGATGCAGCTGACAGCCTTGGGGCGGACGGGGGCGGAGGGAGTCCAGAGGGCCGAGAGGGACGTCAGGGGCGAAGGAGGGACAACAATGTCCAAGAGGAGGAGTTAGAGGAGGAGGCGTAGGCGGCAAGGAGTGGAAGGAAGACGACCAAGGTCCGAGTGGGACTTCCAAGATGACCTGGGAAATAAATGCCACATTCGCCTGCGTTTCTCTTTATAATTTCAGATGGGGTAAGGTACAGCAACATTATTATAAATGATCATGAAAAATGAAGTATAGTCAAAACTACTCTCACTGTACATCAATATAAGATTTGAGAATGATTAAAGGAAACCGCATAAAACATTTAATTAAAGACTAGTAAAAGTGATCGCAAGCACAGAAAAAAAGAGAAAAACGGTTGGAAAAAAAGAGAACCACTCACCCATCACTGCAGCGAAAACGTCGATCTCAAAGCAAGCAAGAAATCCGAGGAGCTGCTCTCGAAGGGGAGCTGGTTCTGTTCAGGAGACGTCTGTGGTTCCTTCTTATAGCTGTCGGCCATCAGCTCATCCTCCTTGTGACGTCAGCAAGAGGAGGACGAGTTTCAGTGACACCTTTTCGCTAAGGAAAGGCCCGGGGAACGTTATCTGGCGGTTCACTATCGTATCTCTAGGACGAGATTTCTATCATTGTATTTTTCTTCAGATAAGTGTGGACAGATATGGTTTAAGCGAAGCACATAGATCTACATATATCCATACTTAGAGAAAGAGAGATGAATAAATAGATATGACGGATGGAAAGAAAAATGTGCCAAAGTAGGGAGAGGAAGGTGAAAAAGGGAAGACTGACAAATGGGAGTAAAAACTGAACTCAGCGGTTCCCAGTGTGCAGTCTGCAAGGATTTCTGCATGAAGGATAGGTTAAACTTTCTCTATCGCATTGTCTCAGCCACTTATCCTTCACCTTATCCAAGATAAAGAGGAGGTAGTGAGAGAGATTAAAGGGATGATAATACTAATATATATTTACTATTTTCAGAAACCGTCATAGTTAAATCACTCTTCTCCTCTCCCTTTCTTTCTCTCACCCTTTCTTCTCCCTCTCCTTCTTTCTTATCAAAAGGATTCGCCCGAACAGGGACTCGAACCCTGGACCCTTAGGTTAAAAGCCTAATGCTCTACCGACTGAGCCATTCGGGCTTGAAAAACTTATGTGTTAATGTCATTTATCTACCATGAGGAGGCTGAGCATCACCTAAATGATCAGATGCCCCACTGAAGTAGATAAGAGAGCTTTGCAGGCTTAGAATACGAAAAATATCCAAACACACACACACACACACACACACACACACACACACACACGCACACACCACACACACACACACACACACACACACACACACACACACACACACACACACACACACACACACACACACACATACTGAAGGGCTATAAATCAACCCTAAGAAAGAGCTGCACTGAAAGACGGCGGTCATAGCCCACGCAACGCCTCTTTCACATGTAGTCCTAATTGTATTGGGTATCTATAAGATATCAGAAACCCTATGCATTATAGAGCAACCCCGACCATTCCTATTACGTCACAGGGTTGGGGCGGGGCCTGACTTCCCGTCTCTCCCCCGACCGCTAGAAGGTTTTGTCGGTTTTGTCGTCGGTAAAAATGACTCAAGTTCAATGGTCTCGGAGGCAACTTACGCAAAAGCAAAGTGGCGAGCTTCATGGAACAAATGAATGCTTCACTCTAGCACTCTTCTTTAATCGTTATCATTTTCTTAACATCTTAATGCAAGTAGAAATGGCCCTGTGAGTGAGGACTGCATCTTGGAGCCTCAGAGAGAAATGTTGCTCCGTGATCTCCCGAAGGAGAGGCGGGAATGCAGTGTGAAAAGGAACAATCAGTAGGCGTGAATCATGTGTTGAACGTCCTGACAGGGGGTACAGAGTTAAAGTCAAAACACTTTATTCCATTATATTACAACGGTTATTCTTTACATAAATTGATTTATATTTACAGTTGATTCTTTAAGAGTTGTTCTTTTAATTTCGTTTCGAAATAACAGCTGTTGATGTCTCTTGTATATGGTAGCACGTTCCATACCTTGCGTCCAGGTATTTCCATTTGTCGTGCCCCTGTATCGGTATTCGATCTCTTAACATAAAGAGAATTTACTTGATGTGTCTGGACACCTGATGTGTTCCTTACAGTTTACAAGGGCTTAACCATTTCGGATAATTCCCATGAATGAATTTGTAAAAACTTACACATGTGTCATAACTGCATTTAGAATGGACTTTTAACGATTATAATTTTTAGATATGTCGAGTGATGTGATCAAATTCACTTATATTACCTAATGCAACTCTTATAGCGAAATTTTGTAATTTTTGTACTTTTTACATCTGTGCTTTGTTAGTCGAAACCCAAATATCCGAACAATAGTTTGCACAACCATGATTCTAGTTTCAGTAGTGATTTGATTTCTTATGCGATAAAGATATACAGGGTGCCCACTACTTTCCTGTGTATTTTGTCAACGTGTGGTTCAAATGTCATGAATCTGTCAAAGTGTGCTCGTAGATTATTCACTGAAGTGTTCGGTTTGATAGAGCAGCCTTCAAATTCTATGGTTGTGTCATTGGGAATTTTAGCCGACTACCTATTAATATACATCTTTATGTGGATTAAGTTTCAGGCTATTAGTGTCAAAATATAATTTTACTTGTGTAAGAGTATGTTGAGTGTTTCTTAATAGTGTATTAAAGTTGTTTACTGAATCATCGGCGTACTACACTAGAAGGCAGTTATGGGCTATTGGTGATAAATCATTTTTGAAATGTTTAAATAGAATCAGACCTAAAATAGATCCTTGTGGTACACCAAAAGGTACTTGTTGTTTTGATGATATACCATTATTGGTTCTTACCGATTAGGTCCTTGTATCTAAAAGACTTTTCAGACAAAAAGTATCAATTTTAGGATTTACTAATTTATCAAGAATAATTTCATGGTTGGCTCTATCAAAAGCTTTAGAAAGGTCGCACAATGTGAGCAAATTTACCTGATTTTTGTTTGTTATTACAAATCTCATCAGTAATTTGTAGTAAAGCTGTTATAGTAGATAACCTATTTTTGAAACCATGTTGCGTCTTACATAATAAGTTAATGGTCTCCAGGAAATTCGTCAGATGATTGGCTTTTTTCAAGAATTTTGGATAGTATATTAATAGGGCGATATTTATTCACACCGTCTATATCTCCGACTTGAAAGCTGTGGTCTCCAAAGCGACTGAAAGACACCAGTGACCAGGGAGGTGTTAGTAATGACCGTCAAATAATGAGTAGTTGCAGGTAGACTATCTCTGATAAAGCCCAAAGCAATACCCTCTGCTTCTGCAGCATTTATTTCCCGAAGATGTTTTATCACTAAGATGTTGTGGTCTGAAAAAGTAGTAAGCCTTGCCCGATCTGTTTTGTTGTAATGTAAAAACAGTTGTTTCTTCATAAGTTAGGTCAATTTATGAAAAGAAGTCATTCAAATGCTCTGTACTTTGTTTGTGGATTGTAGTCACTAATGAGATGTTTGTTGTGAGGCACTAGTGTTTTAACAATTTTCCATGTTATATCAGAGGTGTTCATATATTGTGAGATTTCTGCTGAAATACAACAGCAGCATCAGCCAATTGCCTATCGTGACGTCATGACAGCTTCCCGCGTCTTTTTGGGTCACCGTGTATAACCTTAATAAAATTCTTATTTCCGAATGGATGTAGCATTCTTGTGTGATAGTAGTAAGTGAACAGCAACTGGAGTAGTGAACTTACCTTGCTTGTGTATATTTTGACATGACTTGTGTTGCCCTAGACTGTACATGAAAAGATTCCAGAATGCCAAGGGGCCAAGCCATAGGTTTGATAAACCCTATACTATAGTGGTTGGAAAAGTAGAATATCGAGGAGGGTGTAAAAAAGTTTTTTGAAAAAAAAGTTTTAATAAATACGACAATGCACAATGAAAAGACGGAGGAGGCTCGACTACAAGAGGCTCGTGATGTAGCGAAGACCCAACAGACACTGCCTCAAGGTGCGGAAGCCGCGCTGGTTCCTCCCGTCGGAGGAAGCGCCCTTATACAGCTTGCCCGCCAGCCTCGCGACCACGGCGTCGTCTGCGTCCACTCGGCACTGCTCCACTTGGGCCACGATCACGTCCACCAGGCCCTGGACGTGTCTGTAGATCTGGTCCGTCCTCTCCAGAAGGTCCAACTCGTCCTCGTGGAGAGACTGGTCCAGGAACACCAGCTCGAGGGCGAGGGCGTAGCGGCGGCTGAGAGTGAGCAGTTGCTGGAGGAGTTCCTCGGGCTGGGGGGAGGTCGAGGGGGGCGAGGGCAGGCGAGGGAGGACCTGGTCGCACTCGAGCTCTTGGTCGCACACAAGCACCAACTGAGCGTCCACTTCCGGACTGAAAATGGCGTCCATCACAGCCCAGCTGTTGCTGAACTTCTCCTGCGCCTGAAAGGGGCGTCGCTCATTAGTGTTGGCACTCCTTCATTTGCATTTATGCCTAATATGGCAGAGGCACTGAAAAGAGGGCCGATGGAAGAAAGAACTCACGTAAAAGTCGACGTAGTCCTCGAGGAGAGACAGAAGGAGCTGAGTTCGACGAAGGATGTTGTCTCGAAGATGCAGCTGACAGCCTTGGGGCGGACGGGGGGCGGAGGGAGTCCAGAGGGCCGAGAGGGACGTCAGGGGCGAAGGGAGGGACAGCAAGGCCCAGGAGGAGGAGTTAGAGGAGGAGGCGCAGGCGGCAAGGAGTGGGAGGACGACCAAGGTCCGAGTGGGACTTCCAAGACGACCTGGGAAATAAAGAACACACTCGCCATTCACTAGGTAAGCTGCTTGGAAAATAAGTGTGAAATGATCATTGGAAAATCAAAATATAACTCGAAATGCATGAAAAAGATCCCAAGAATGGTAGTAAATAATGAACAAAAACGAAGAGCCACTCACTCATCTCTGCGGCAGAAACGTCGCTCTCAAAGTAAGCAAGAAATCCGAGGAGCTGTACTCGAGGAAGAGCTTGTTCTGACTCAGGAGACGTCTGTGGTCTCTTCATATAGGTGTCGGCCATCGGCTCATCCGGCCTATGACGTCATCAAGAGTCCCGCCGAGAAGACCCCGCGGGAACGTTATCTGGCCGTTCAAGTGGTCCGTCTCGATGATAATACCAATCTTACGCAAAACACATGCGTATTTCTACAGTATAGTCTTGATACACGATTGCACACACAGATAAACGAAAACGTACCTACATCCTCCCACAAAATAAGCACAAACGTTCCCTAGTACAAGACAGAAGCTAAAAAATGACCGACAGGAACGTTATTTGACATCCTCGTTTTATGTTTTCGTAGATCCGTGTGGAATGGAACAACAATATACCTCTCCCTCCCTCAGGCATACACATTTATGTCTATACTGTATGTCTGTCTATCACAGAGGGAGGAAGGGAGAGTGAGAGGGAAGGAGGGAGGGAAGGAAGGAAAGAGAGAAGGGGGTAGAGAAAGATTTTTCTTTCTGAGTTGGGGGTGAGGGGAGGGGAGTGGGTGGAGAGGCAAAGGGAGAGAGGATTTGTAACAAGAAAGAAGGGCAGAGACAGACAGATAGACAAGCAAAGACAGAGACGAAGAGAAAAGAAACACATCCGCAGTCATTTCAACAAACCGTCAAAAGCTGATATAGGGTCGTAGAAATGATCATGCATATGTATCCTTTCCACGACCGAGACTAAACATACAGAATAGCCATATGCAATTTATTCTTTGACTAAACTGAACTACGAAACGAGCCTCAATATCCCCTAAAAGCCCTGATTTGCAATTGCACGGGGATGCAAAGAGAGGGAAAGGAGACAAAGATTTACAGACAGAGCGAGACAGACGCGTAAATATAACTATCATTTAAGTCCTTCAATCCTCTTTTATTTATTAAATTTATTTTTTTCAGTCATTTTCTTCTCTTTTTCTTTAGATATAGTAATTGTTATCGTCGTCATTGTTGTTGTTTTTATTGTTGCTCATTATTGCTGCTACTTTTTATCCTGTCGTTGATGTTATTATTCTTGTTGTCAATACTATCATTATTATCATTATCAGTATTATTATTATTACAATATCATTATCAATGTTGTTGTTTTGTTGTTGTTTTTGTTGTTTTTATTATTATTATTATTATTATTATTATTATTATTATTATTATTATTATTATTATTATTATTATTATCATTATTATTATTGTTATTAGTATTAGCATTAGCATTATTGCTCTTATTATCATTACCACCATTATCATTATTTATTATTACTATTATCATTGTTATTCTCACTATTATTATTTTCATTCTTATTAATGTCATTATTCTTATTGTCATTATTGCCATCATCATTGATATCAGTATTATTACTACTATCCTCATCATTATCATTATCATCATTATTGTTTTTCTTGTCATTTCTGTTGCTGTTAAAGATGATAATTTTACAGAATCATTAATATAATTTCTATGAATACTATCATTACTAATACTTTTTATGATTTTTTAAAATTCTGTTATTAATACTGTCGACATCATACCATTATCATTACAATACAGTTATTGCTACAGTCATCTTCATCATTTGCAGTTATTCTTTATTAGTATCGATAATTAAATTCATTCTAATAATCACATGTCACTATCATTACCACCACCACCATTATCATCATTACTCCACTCATATTTTGTTGGCTGTTTTTCCAATAGTGTTTCTGTATATTTCAATTTTGTCTCTCCATGATAAAGGTTGGTGTATAAAACAGTTGGATATCTCATTCGCTGTTGATAATTGCTGTCAATAGTGGTCTGAAGGTTTTATGATATATTTCAGCAGTAGCTGGTTTTATTGAAAAGTTTTATTAAAACGGTTATGTATGCTGCAGTTTCGAATGTACATTTTCCCCTTCCATTTCATCGTGGTCTCACTCCCTATCTACCTATCTGTCTGTTCATCTCTCTCTCTCTCTTTCTCTCTCTCTCTTCATCTCTCACTCTCTCTCTCTCTCTCTCTCTCTCTCTCCTCTCTCTCTCTCTCTCTCTCTCTCTCTCTCTCTCTCTCTCTCTCTCTCTCTCTCTCTCTCTCTCTCTCTCTATCTATCTATCTATCGTATCTATAATCCTCTGTCAGTCTTTTTCCCTTCCTCCTTCCCTCCTTCTCTCACTCTCTCTCCCAGACTCTCCTTTTTCTCTCGCCTTGCTCTCTACCTCTTCCCAAGAATCTTATCAATGTAATGGTCAGGTGCAACGAGCCTCGCAAAGCCTTGTTGCTTATCATTTGCATAC
>NW_020872560.1:689995-699995 GCF_003789085.1 Penaeus vannamei
CTCCGCCAAGGCATTAAGGTCACTGATGCAATAAAAACATTCACACTTGAAGGATTACTGATGCAATCACTCAGAAAAATCCTGGATCTGAATCATGATCACCACCAAAATTTAATGAAAAATCTGTTCATATCGTCTTGAGTTACCCCGCTAACAAATGAACAAAGGAACAAACTAACTAACCAACGCGACCAAAGATATAACCTTCTTGACGGAGGTAATAACCTGGTATTGCATCAGTCACTTCTTAAAGATTGTCTTTCATCTTCTCGCTAGTTTCTTATTATTCTCTTCTCGCCTTTTCATCTCTCGTTTTCTGTCTGTCCTTTTGTCGACACCCTGTGCTTTCTCTCTCTCTCTCTCTCTCTCTCTCTCTCTCTCTCTCTCTCTCTCTCTCTCTCTCTCTCTCTCTCTCTCTCTCTCTCTCTCTCTCTCTCTCTCTCTGTCTTTGCTCTCTATATATTTCTTTCTTCTCTTTCTTTCTTTTCACCCGTTTTTCATACTTTTACTTGTGCCTTACTCTCTTACTCTCATTCCTTCCTCTCTCTCTCTCTCTCTCTCTCTCTCTCTCTCTCTCTCTCTCTCTCTCTCTCTCTCTCTCTCTCTCTCTCTCTCTCTCTCTCTCTCTCTCTCTCTCTCTCTCTTACTCTTCATCTCCCTTCCTTCCTCCTCCCTTCTTTCTCTCTTTTTCCCTTTCCCTTTATAAGAACAACCGTGACGAAGAGAGAAGGTATATTCCAGATTCCAGAAATTCTCCGGAATAAGAACATCTCCCCACACACCTGTCAAAGTAAATGGAATTTCTTGACCTTCCTTGACCTCCCTTGACGTTCATTGATCTTTCACGTCGGTCGGCAGTTCAGGTCAGCCTGTGTCGTTAAATAAGCAAGATGTTTTATTTGATTTGTCCAAGTAACCTTACTCTGCTTACTTCTGTGTTCATTTTATCTTTCTCTTTTGTTCCTCTCTCTCTCTCTCTCTCTCTCTCTCTCTCTCTCTCTCTCTCTCTCTCTCTCTCTCTCTCTCTCTCTCTCTCTCTCTCTCTCTCTCTCTCTCTCTTCTCTGTCTGTCTCCTCTCTCTCATCTCTCTCATCTCTCTCTCTCTCTCTCTCTCTCTCTCTCTCTCTCTCTCTCTCTCTCTCTCTCTCTCTCTCTCTCTCTCTCTCTCTCTCTCTCTCTCTTAGTCTCAAACGCCCAGCTGTTGTACTTTTAAACATCACGACACCTTTTCTTAACTAAGAGTTAGACTGGAAGAGGAAAAGAGAGTGGGTAAGAAAGAGTGGGAGGGGGGGACGACGGAGGGATGAATGAAGGGGGGAGGGACAGAAGAAGGAAGGAAAGTAGGAAGGAAGGAAGAGGGAGAGAAAGGGAAAGGAGAGTGTCCGTTCAGACCGCTGTGTGTGAGCATGCATGCGTTTTCTGTAAGATTAGCTCATCGAGACGGACCACTTGAACGGCCAGATAACGTTCCCGCGGGGTCTTTTCGGAGGGATTCTTGATGACGTCATAGGCCGGATGAGCCGATGGCCGACACCTATATGAAGAGACCACAGACGTCTCCTGAGTCAGAACAAGCTCTTCCTCGAGTACAGCTCCTCGGATTTCTTGCTTACTTTGAGAGCGACGTTTCTGCCGCAGAGATGAGTGAGTGGTTCTCCGTTTTTGTTCATTATTTACTACCATTCCCTCCGCCCCCCTTCCTAGTCTTTAATTAAATGCTTTTATGCGGTTTCCTGTAACCATTCTCAAATCTTATATTTATGATGTACAGAGCTCAGAAAATGTACACCGTTTTCGCTCTACTTCATCTGACCTATCACAGATGATTTTCCATGATCATTTATAATAATTTTGTACCTTACCCCATACTAAAATTATAAAGAGAAGCTCAGGCGAATGTGGTATTTATTTCCCAGGTCGTCTTGCAAGTCCCGCTCGGACCTTGGTCGTCCTCCTTCCATTCCTCGCCGCCTGCGCCTCCTCCTCTAACTCCTCCTCCTGGGCCTTGCTGTCCCTCCCTTCGCCCCTGACGTCCCTGTCGGCCCTCTGGTCTCCCTCCGCCCCCCGTCCGCCCCAAGGCTGTCAGCTGCATCTTCGAGACAACATCCTTCGTCGAATTCAGCTCCTTCTGTCTCTCCTCGAGGACTACGTCGACTTTTACGTGAGTTCTGTCTTCCATCGGCCCTCTTTTCAGTGCCTCTGCCATATTAGGCATAAATGCAAATGAAGGAGTGCCAACACTAATGAGCGACGCCCCTTTCAGGCGCAGGAGAAGTTCAGCAACAGCTGGGCTGTGATGGATGCCATTTTCAGTCCGGAAGTGGACGCTCAGTTGGTGCTTGTGTGCGACCAAGAGCTCGAGTGCGACCAGGTCCTCCCTCGCCTGCCCTCGCCCCCCTCGACCTCCCCCCAGCCCGAGGAACTCCTCCAGCAACTGCTCACTCTCAGCCGCCGCTACGCCCTCGCCCTCGAGCTGGTGTTCCTCGACCAGTCTCTCCACGAGGACAAGTTGGTCCTCCTGGAGAGGACGGACCAGATCTACAGACACGTCCAGGGCCTGGTGGACGTGATCGTGGCCCAAGTGGAGCAGTGCCGAGTGGACGCAGACGACGCCGTAGTCGCGAGGCTGGCGGGCAAGCTGTATAAGGGCGTTTCCTCCGACGGGAGGAACCAGCGCGGCTTCCGCACCTTGAGGCAGTGTCTGTTGGGTTTTCGCTACATCAGAAGCCTCTTGTAGTCGAGCCTCCTCCCACCTTGTTTATTTCCGTCTTTTCATTGTGCTTTGTCGTATTTATTAAAACATACTTTTTCTAAAAGCCTTTTTACACCCTCCTCGATATGCTACTTCATCAGCCACTATAGTATAGGGTTTATCAAACCTATGGCTTGGCCACTTGGCATTCTGGAATCTTTTCATGTAGTACAGTCTAAGACAAATCATGTCAAAATATACATATGCAAGACAAGTTCGCTACTCCAGTTGCTGTTCACTTACTACAATCACAAAAAAATGCTACATCCATTAAGAAATAAGAATTTTATTAAGGTTATACACGGTGACCCAAAAATATGCGGGAAGCTATGATTGCATCACGACAGGCAATTGGCTGATGCTGCTGTTGTGTTTTAGCAGAAATGTCTGATATTTTCTCAATTTGCTTAACTTTCCGAACGAAATTTCAGCAACATATTCACAGAATATATGAACAATATATGTTCAAACACTTGTGCCTCACAACAAACATCTCATTAGTGACTGTGCAAGTCCTATACAAAGCACAGAGCATTTGAATGACTTCTCCTAAATTGGAGAACTTATGAAGAAACCACTTTCTACAAAACAACAAAACACAGATCAGGCAAAGCTTACAACTATTTTTTCCAGACCACAACCATTGGACATAGAAACAATCATCTTGGTGATAAAACACCTTCGGAAAACAAATGCTGTAAGAGCAGAGGGTATTGCTTTGCGCTTTATCAGAGATAGTCTACCCGTAAGTGTACATGATTTGACGATCATTACTAATACCTCTCTGGTCACTGGTGTCTTTCCGTAGCTTTGGAAACATGGTATAGTAACACCAATTTCCAAGTTGGAGGATATAGACGATGTGAATAATTGTCGCCTTATTACTATACTTGTTACTATCCAAAATTCTTTTTTTAAATTTAGCAAATCATCTGACGAGTTTCCTGGAGACCAATAACTTATTATGTAAGACGCAACATGGTTTCAAAAATAGGTATCTACTATAACAGTTTTACTACAAATTACTGATGAGATTTGTAATAACAAACAAAAATCAGGTAAATTTGCTCACATTGTGCGACCTTTCTAAAGCCTTTCATAGAGTCAACCATGAATTTCTTATTGATAAATTAGTAATTCCTAAAATTGATACTTTTTGGGTGAAAAGTCATTTAGATACAAAGAACTAATCGGTAAGAACCAATAATGGTATGTCATCAAAACAACAAGTACCTTTTGGTATACCGCAAGGATCCATATTAGGCCGGATTCTATCTATAATTTTCATAAATTATTTATCAACAATAGCCCATAACTAACTTCTAGTGCAGTGTAGCGATGCTTCACAGTTCCTTCATAGTGACAGTCAACAACTTAAATATTTTATAAGGAAACAACATACTCTTACACAAGCAAACTTATATTTTGACACTAATAGCCTGAAACTTAATCCACATAAAGCACATTAATAGGTAGTCGGCTAAAATTCCCAATGACACAACCATAGAATTTGAAGGCTGCTCTATCAAACCGAACACTTCAGTGAATAATCTACGAACACACTTTGACAGATTCATGACATTTGAACCACATGTTGACAAAATACATAGGAAAATAATGGGCACCCTGGTATATCTTAATCACATCAGAAATCAAATCACTACTGAAACTAGAATCATGGTTGCACAAACTATTGTTCAAATATTTGGTTTTCGACTAATGAAATCCAGTTGTAAAAAGTGCAAAAATTACAAAACTTTGTTGGAAGAGTTGCATTAGGTAATATCAGTAAACTTGACCACATCATCCCGCATATCCAATTGAAATTAAAATAGTTAAAAGTCCATTGTAATTGCAGTTATGACACATATGTATTCATTTACAAACTCATTCATGGGAATTATCCGATATGGTTAAGCCTTTGTAAACTGTAGGGAACACATCAGGTGTCCAGACACATCAAGTAAATTATCTTGATGTTAAGAGATCGAATACCGATACAGGGGCACGACAAATGGAAATACCTGTTCCATACCCAAGGTATGGAACATACTACTACATAATACAAGAGACATCAACAGCTTCTGTAATTTCAAAACGAAATTAAAAGAACAACTTTTAAAGAATCAACTGTAAATTTAAATCAATTTATGTAAAGAATAACCGTTGTAATATAATGGAATAAAGTGTTTTGACTTTGACTCTGTACCCCTTGTCAGGACGTTCAACACACGATTAACGCCTACTGATTGTTCTTTTCACACTGCGTTCCCGCCTCTTCTTCGGGAGATCATGAAGCAACATTCTCTCTCTGAGGCTCCAAGATGCAGTCCTCACTCACAGGGCCAATTCTATTAGTACTAAGATGTTTAGAAAATTATAAC
This sequence comes from Penaeus vannamei, assembly GCF_003789085.1. Lineage (NCBI taxonomy): Eukaryota > Metazoa > Arthropoda > Malacostraca > Decapoda > Penaeidae > Penaeus > Penaeus vannamei. The sequence continues at coordinate 695,132 of NW_020872560.1, forward strand.
AAATAAAAGATTGCCAAAGTCAAACATTCATTTGTTCCATGAAGCTCGCCACTTTGCTTTTGCGTAAGGACTTGCCTCCGAGACCGTTGAACTTGAGTCATTTTTATTGACGACAAATCCGACAAAACCTTCTAGCGGTCGGGGGCGAGACGGGAAGTCAGGCCCCGCCCCAACCCTGTGACGTAATAGGAATGGTCGGGGTTGCTCTATAATGCATAGGGTTTCTGATATCTTATGACCGCCGTCTTTCTGTGCAGCTCTTTCTTAGGTTTGATCTATAGCCCTTCAGTATGTGTGTGTGTGTGTGTGTGTGTTTGGCTATTTTTCGTATTCTAAGCCTGCAAAGATCTATTATCTACTTCAATGGGGCATCTGATCATTTAGGTGATGCTCAGCCTCCTCATGGTAGATAAATGACATTAACACATAAGTTTTTCAAGCCCGAATGGCTCAGTCGGTAGAGCATTAGGCTTTTAACCTAAGGGTCCAGGGTTCGAGTCCCTGTTCGGGCGAATCCTTTTGATAAGAAAGAAGGAGAGGGCGAAGAAACGGTGAGAGAAAGAAAGGGAGAGGAGAAGGGTGATTTAACTATGACGGTTTCTGAAAATAGAAAATATATATTAGTATTATCATCCCTTTAACCTCTCTTACTACCTCCTCTTTATCATCGATAAGGTGAAGGATAAGTGGCTGAGACAATGCGATAGAGAAAGTTTAACCTATCCTTCATGCAGAAATCCTTGCAGACTGCACACTGGGAACCGCTGAGTTCAGTTTTTACTTCCATTTGTCTGTCTTCCCTTTTTTCACCTTCTTTTCCCTACTTTGGCACGTTTTTCTTTCCATCTTTCATATCTATTTATTCATCTCTCTTTCTCTAAGTATGGATATATGTAGATCTATGTGCTTCGTTTAAACCATATCTGTCCACACTTATCTGAAGAAAAATACAATGATAGAAATCTTTTCCTACAGATACGATAATGAACCGCCAGATAACGTTCCCCCGGGCCTTTCCTTAGCGAAAAGGTGTCACTGAAACTCGTCCTCCTCTTGCTGACGTCACAAGGAGGATGAGCTGATGGCCGACAGCTATAAGAAGGAACCACAGACGTCTCCCGAACAGAACCAGCTCCCCTTCGAGAGCAGCTCCTCAGATTTCTTGCTTGCTTTGAGATCGACGTTTTCGCTGCAGTGATGGGTAAGTGGTTCTCTTTTTTTCCAACCGTTTTTCTCTTTTTTTCTGCGCTTGCGATCACTTTTACTAATCTTTATTTAAATGCTTGTATGGGATATCCCTTTATCATTCTAAAGCCTTGTATATAAACTAACACAAATGATTTTCCATGATCATTTATAATAATTTTGTTGTACCTTACTCCATACTAAAATTATAAAGAGAAGCTCAGGCGAATGTGGTATTTATTTCCCAGGTCGTCTTGCAAGTCCCGCTCGGACCTTGGTCGTCCTCCTTCCATTCCTCGCCGCCTGCGCCTCCTCCTCTAACTCCTCCTCCTGGGCCTTGCTGTCCCTCCCTTCGCCCCTGACATCCATCTTGGCCCTCTGGACTCCCACCGCCCCCCGTCCGCCCCAAGGCTGTCAGCTGCATCTTCGAGACAACATCCTTCGTCGAATTCAGCTCCTTCTGTCTCTCCTCGAGGACTACGTCGACTTTTACGTAAGTTCTGTCTTCCATCGGGCCTATTTTCAGTGCCTCTGTCATATTAGGCATAAATGCAAATGAAGGAGTGCCAACACTAATGAGCGACGCCCCTTTCAGGCGCAGGAGAAGTTCAGCAACAGCTGGGCTGTGATGGACGCCATTTTCAGTCCGGAAGTGGACGCTCAGTTGGTGCTTGTGTGCGACCAAGAGCTCGAGTGCGACCAGGTCCTCCCTCGCCTGCCCTCGCCCCCCTCGACCTCCCTCCAGTCCGAGGAGCTCCTCCAGCAATTGCTCACTCTCAGCCGCCGCTACGCCCTCGCCCTCGAGCTGGTGTTCCTGGACCAGTCTCTCCACGAGGACGAGTTGGTCTTCCTGGAGAGGACGGACCAGATCTACAGACACGTCCAGGGCCTGGTGGACGTGATCGTGGCCCAAGTGGAGCAGTGCCGAGTGGACGCAGACGACGCCGTAGTCGCGAGGCTGGCGGGCAAACTGTACAAGGGCGCCTCCTTCGACGGGAGGAACCAGCGCGGCTTCCGCACCTTGAGGCAGTGTCTGTTGGGTCTTCGCTACATCAGAAGCCTCTTGTAGTCGAGCCTCCTCCCGACTTATTTATTGTTATCTCCTCATCGTCCGTTATCTTATTTATCAACACATTAATCATACAGTGTACTGTGTTTGCTTAAATATATCAATATCAACTAGAACCTATTTATAATACAGTATATCAAGTACTTATCTAGCATTTAGCATGTCTCTCGGGACTCAGTCACGGACCACGGCCACTTTCCATTCAAAAGTTTATACCGATATTTACCTAAACAAACACCCGCACTCCTGCCTGTGGTCCGTGATTGAGTCTCTCTCGACACACACACACACACACACACACACACACACACACACACACACACACACACACACACACACACACATATATATATATATATATATATATATATATATATATATATATATATATATATATATATATATTATGTATATATGTATATATATGTGTACATATGTATATTATGTTTATGAATCAATTACAGTTTATACAGTTCCTATTTAGTTTTTGCTTTGTATTAGGGTATTACTAACAATACATTTAATTTACCCCTACATCATGTACACGCGTCACCTTCCGACAAGTATGTAGACTACTAATCCTACCTCATGCATGATGTTAATTAAAGAAGCAGCTTCTTACAAGACAGCGTATAATTAACCATGCTATTGAAGGTTATAAGAAGATCCAACGTTGTAAAGTTGGCGACGAATACGGGATTACCGCAAGGCTTAATTAGGGCAACAAATTTACACCTTGCAGGTTAGTATATGGATTAATAATGAAATAGAAGATGTGCATAAGCAAAGCATACACACACACACACACACACACACACACACAACACATAATATATATATATATATATATATATATATATATATATATATATTATATATATATATATATATATATATATATATATATATATATATATATATATATATATGTGTGTGTGTGTGTGTGTGTGTGTGTGTGTGTTGTGTGTGTATGTGTGTGTGTGTGTGTGTGTGTGTGTGTGTGTGTGTGATATATATATATATATTATATATATATATATATATATATATATATATATAATATACATATATATATATATATATATATATATATATATATATATATATATATATATATATATATATATAAAACATATCTCTCACTCTCTGTCTATCTTTTCTCTCCCGTCTCCCCTCTCTCTCTCCCTTTCATTCTCCCTTTTTATCTCTCTCTCTCTCTCTCTCTCTCTCTCTCTCTCTCTCTCTCTCTCTCTATCTCTCTCTCTCTCTCTCTCTTCTCTCTCTCTCTCTCTCTCTCTCTCTCTCTCTCTCTCTCTCTCTCTCTCTCTCATCTTTCTTTATCAATCTTTCTCCATCCCTCACTCTTCCTCTCTCTTTCTTTCCTCTCCCTTTTCCTCTAACCCCTTTCTGTCTCTCTGACTCTTTGATAACCAATTACAAACCACTAGTTATCACGGAAAATCATTACAAACACACCAGGTAGTTTTTTTGCTTTTTACTAATTGAGATACCTAAATGAAAACTTACATATATGTACGACGAAATACTTTGTTCATGTAACAGAGGAGTGATAGCAATAAACGATCACACTACTGGAACATGGATTAATACTACAAATTACATTTATTGCGCAATCTAACATGGAATCATTTCGTAATAGCCGCTAACACCCTTTAGCTAGAAGCACTCAGAGAACGCATACCTCCGCCAAGGCAATAAGGTCACTGATGCAATAGAAATATTCACACGAAGAATTATATTGCAATCCCCTTTCTCAAGCACACAGGAGACGTCAGTAAACCCAACCTCCTTTAGAGGCGAGGCAGTAGGGCTAATGGTGCAATAATTCAAAAATTCCTGGATCCGAATCACGATCCGAATCACCACCAAAATCATATTTATATTCATATATATGTAGTGGAATCTAAGTTAGGCTTAGATACGCCTCGGGTAAAATTTTCATAAAAATCTTTTCAAAACAAAGAGTAATCCTGTTAACAAATGAACAAATAATATCGGACACCAGAATTTAATGACATCTAAGGTAGGCTAAGACACACCTGATAACTCTATAAAATCTTTGAGTTATCCTACTAACCAACGAACAAATAACTAACCAAAGCGACTAAACACATAATCTTAATTACCAACAAAAAGATTCCAGATGGCTACCAGATGGCCGAATGTTATGAGTTACTTTTCGATTCCAATTTCAGATTTAAATTATTCATAGCAGTCTTTTAAACTCACCATCAAATGTTACTCTCTTACAGGGCAAAGTGACGTAATGGTCAAGCATTGTATAGGGAGAAACAGGCATCTATCTGAAATATTGTCATATCACTTTTTTTTAATAATGACATTTGGTACAAGCACTAATTTTACAACATCTTCTGTGCCAGGCTTTAGTAGAGATACGCAGCTATTCCCTATTCAGTAATGATTAATTTCCTGCGCTTCTGATGGTTATAAGGGTTGTTTTAGGCCCTGCTCCTGGATCGTGACGTTCACGTCCATTCTTAATTGGCTGCGGCGGTGCTGGGTCCTCTAGCTCAGCTATGGGGCTTTCCAGAGATTTTTTAACGTATAGTTAAGTGCCTGATATCATTG
>NW_020872560.1:704995-714995 GCF_003789085.1 Penaeus vannamei
GTATCCTGACTTATTGAGGACTACACTTGGTCTCTCTTATGGACCGTCTGTACATTAAGATCATGACTGACAAGAACTGATGGAATCGTGTGTTATTGCATATGATGTACAGCTTGATACATAAAAGAATAGCCATGACCTAAATACTATAAAAAAAGCACACACACATAACTTTGTCTGAAGTTGAGGATCCTGTCTAATTTTCATGTTTATATATCGTATTGAAAACCAATTTTTTTTTTTCAGAAATTAATATACCTTATACCTGTTGTCCCCCTGACCTGTTGAGGGGTGTGGTCATCCCTCTCCCGAAGGGGAAAGGGGATCAATGGGACTGCAGCAATCACCGAGGCATCACACTGCTCAATATACCAGGCAAGGTTCTCGCCCACATCTTTCTGAGACGTATCAGAGACCACCTACTATCAGAGGCATCAGAGGCCAGAGCAATCTAGATTCGCTCCTGGTAAGTCCACAATAAATCCTGAGATTGAGAGGAATTCCAAAAAGGATTACTGGACTAATAGCAAGCCTATATACTGGTACTGAAAATACTGTAAAGTGTACTGGGCCTGTTGAGCTTCTTTCCTGTTAGTTCAGGAGTGAGGCAAGGCTGTGGCCTTGCACCAACACTTTTCAACACTTGCATGGACTGGATACTGGGCAGAATTACCGTTCAAAGTCATTGTGAAGCAACTTTGGGCAATATCAAAGTTACTAACCTTGACTTTGCTGATGATAATGCTATTCTATCTGTCTTTGGAAACCTTAGTGGTGGCTCTGGATACATTTAGTAATGAAGCGAAGCCCTTGGGTCTAAAGGTATCCTGGACCAAGACTAAGATCCAGGACTTTGAGGACTTGCAAGAACCTGTTTGGTCATACATGCTTGCGGCGAGGACATTGAATTCACAGAGAGCTTTGCATACCTTGGTAGTGAAGTTCATAACACTGGGCTGTCAGACCAGGAAGTCAGTAGAAGTATTGGCCTGGCAACAGAGATCATGAACTTTCTCGACAAGAGTATTAGGAGATGCCGTTACCTGTGCAGGACAAAGCTATGCGTTTCCAAGGCCCTGATAATGTCAGTTTTAATATATGGTAGTGAAACCTTGACATTATCCTGTGCCTTGTTATCTCGTCTTGATGCCGTTTGTAATCGGATCATGGAGTACAGTTGGCGGGACCATGTGTCCAACCAACACTTGCACCATGAGACTGGCACATGACCTGTTACCTGTACAATCCAGGATCGCCAACTCAGGCTATACGGCCACATGGCTCGCTTCCCACAGGATGAGCCTACCCACCAGGTTGTTCGAGTCAGCCCTGGATGGAGGAGGCTTGTGGGACGATCTAGGAAGTCGTGGCTTGGGCTGATCGATCAAACCCTGTCGTGAGGAGCTCGATATGGACCGAGTCCCTGCCTGGTGACTTGTCATGAGGGACCCTCTTAGTTGGAAACAAAGGGTGGATGCAGCTGTGCACCCCCGTCGGCGTTAGCTCCCTCATGATGATACTCTAAAAAAGTACATGGAGAAAGTCTGCCACTTTAGCTTGGAGCTCGTTTATCTCATGTGCATATATATATATATATATATATATATATACTATATATATATATATATATATATATATAGGGAGTCCTCGGTATACGACGGTCTCGACTTACGACGATTCGTGGATACGACGCTATGAATCATGTACAGCATTTACAGTTTGTCTTCCATGTGTTCCTCTATCCCTAGTTATTTTCATGTACGTCATAGAAGTGTCTTGTTCTATTTTAGATTATGACTTTAATACATGTATACATACTGTATTAGCATATGTGAGTGACCGATGCTTATATACATGTACTGTATTTAGGTGTGATCAAACTTACATCAAAATCTGTGTTACAGCTTCGTAGGAACGGACCCCCTATGTATATATATATATATATATATATATATATATATATATATATATATATATATATATATATATATGTGTGTGTGTGTGGGGGGGGGGTGTACTGTATATGTACATATGTGTGTGTATATATACTATGTGTATGTGTATATATATATGTATATACATATGTGTATATATGTATATATATACATATATGTGTATATATGTATGTATATACATATATGTGTATATATGTATATGTACATATATATACTGTTACGTAACACCGACAGATTCACAAGTGTGCCTCACACAACCCACCCTGGCAGGATGCTGCACTTCTTTAACTGCCTGTCCCACGGGGTTCGGTGAGCAGCCTTTGACGAGTGTATTCGCACTCAGGGCACTAAATGAAGTTGGCGGGGTGAAGGACAAACAGGTAGCAATCCACGGTTTATTGGCAGGCCACAAAGTTTATTTACAGGAACAAATCACTTCTCACCAGGGAAAGGAGGTCAGCTCACACATACGCACAGCTTAAACACCTTATTCCGTCTCTGTGTCCTCCTTAGAGAGAGCAGCGCAATCGAGATCGCAGCTACCGTCACGGACCGTCCTCCTCTTCCAGATCTCTTCTCGAACAGCCGCCACTCCCCTCTCGAGCCAATCACGATGCCGGATTCTCGTCCCGCCTCGCAGGCAGCCAATCACGCAACGGCGTGATTGGCACTTTTTCTGACATAATACACTTTTTGTAACAATACATATGCATTTATATATATATATATATATATATATATATATATGTATATATATATATATATATATATATATATATATATTTCAATTTGTTTAGCAACATTGCAAAAATATAATTTTGGTTATTAGTTGCAGGGTTATTCCAGTAAAATTCAGGATAGACTTTAACCTGGAAATGTACATACAATAGAATATATTCCATATGTTAGATATCTCTTAATTCTTAAGTATAAGTATAATTTAATCACTTGAGTAAATAATACACCATACACAAATTCAGTTTCGAGTAATTATAGACAAATAATACATTTAATTTCACAATACCTTCCATCACTAGTGAGCCATCAATTATTTTCATCTGTGACAGCAACTGTAACTTGCATATAATTTTACTATACTACATATGAATATATAACAATATACCAGAAAACATTTAAATACAGAATTATATCTAACATATATATCTCTCATACTTATAACCATCCCATATTAATTAGGAAACCTATCATCCATGAAATATACCTGTACTTAAATTAAACAATATAAAATATTGAAACGAACCACGCCCGCTGTTGAACCTCTGCACGCATCAAATCGTCAGCAAAGCGCTGGCCAAGGAGCAAACTGCCTTACATGCGAGTGACGAGTTGAGAACAAACTAACGCCATCTATTGGCAGAGCGTAGAGGATGCTTTCATTCTCTCTGAATATTGCAAAAACCATTAGACAAAATAAACGAGTTCAGATATATTTAGAAAACATTATTACATAACAAACAAATAAATACATAGTATATTTGAAATAAAACATACAACACAATAATTATAAACATGATTCTTATCTATTGTCTCTGACGATATCTTACTGTACCTATTTTTCTGTGCAGAAAGTTTGTATTGCTTGACACATTTGTTAACACAAAATTTTGCGATATCTGGCCAGCTTAAATGAAGACGTGACAATTCCTGGTTTGATTCCTGCTTATTGAAATTTGAATAAAATGGTCTATAATGTAGAGATTCCATATCCGAACACATTTTTATAGACAAAAATTCTGTACAAGTTCCACCACAATAATGCTCTTGCTTTTTAAATTATTTTTATAAACTATATTTTCATTTTGGATTTATTCATGCAAACTTTCTGTATGGCGCAGATATACCGAAACAAATCGTAATTTCTCATTGCGTCATGGTGAGGCTTTTCAAATTCGCTTATTTGTAAAAAAAAAAAATAATAATAATAAATAATAAAAAAAATAATATATATATAATATATATATATATATATATATATATATATATATATATATATATATATATATATATATATATATATATATATATATATATATATATATATATATATATATATATCTATATATAATATAATATATATATATATATATATATATATATATATATATATATATATATATATATATATATATATATATATATATATATATATATATATATATATATAATATATATATATATATATATATATATATATATATATATATATATATATATATATATATATTATATATATATATATATGATAAAATTCATTCATAGATTTGTTTTACTAGTTTCGGCAACTTTTGGTTTCCATCATTTCAGAAAGCCTGACCACTAGAATAGCGAACTCGCGCCACGGTTGCAAGCATCAGGTGCCAGCGTGGACACGACTTCACGGCTAGGGTGAGTCAGTGGTACCGGGATTGACTCGAACGAATCTTGGAAGCAGCTGAACACTAGACCGAATCTGAAGAAGCACTGACCCTTGTTTAACCCTTCACTTCTATGTGCACACACACACACGCATACACACATATGTGTGTGTGTGTGTGTGTGTGCGTCTGTTTCCACAAATGTGTAAATCAAAAAGAGAAGATATATATTCATGAATTTTTAGAAGTATTTTGACGTCTGACAGGGCGGAGTCGTGTTCAACTCGAAATTAATTTAGTTTCACTTTACTTTTCTGACACAGCGGTTGGGGGGGGGTAGGTGAGGGAAGCAGAAAAGGTAGGGGGCATGGGGGGGAGGGGGGGATTTCGGACTTTCCATCCTCTGTTTATAATTGCTTCGTAGCGCGAGAGGGGGAGGGGGGACATAAAGAGAGAGAGAGCATGGAAACGCAGGAAGGAGAAAGATGAGGAGCGAAGGGGAAGAAAGGGGGGCGGGGAAAGGGAGGGAAGAAAGCGGAATAAAAGGGAGCAAAGACAAATAGGCCAAATAGGGACAAACATACAGAAAGAGACAGAGAGAGAGGGAGAGACTGATAGGAAGCAAGAGAAAAATCTACTACGTGTCTGCGTCCTCTCCCGCACCCTCTTCTCTTCTTCCTCTCCCCCTCTCCTTCTTTCCTCTCCCTCTCTCTCTCCCCTTCCTCTCCTTTATCACCCTCTCTCTCTCCTTCCTCTCCCTCTCTCTCCCTCTCCCTCTCCTTCCTCTCCCTGTCTCTCCCCTTCATCTTCTGTAACGATGTTGGAGGCGTTTCCCCCACTTATCCTTCTTCTTGGCGTGTGGTGGGTACGTGGCTGAGCGGTAAGTGTACTAAGTAAGGGACAGGTCCTGGCGGTGCAGTTCAACGTGTCGCTGGTTTTGGCTTTGTTGCGGGAACTGGCGCAGTGGGCGAGGTAGGGACGACCAGGGGGGGGGGGGCGTCCTGCCGAGCCCGCGAAAGCAAGCGGTCTGGGCGTAGAGCACAGGAATTGCAATGGACAAAGTTCGTTTTGAAACAATATACAATGGGAAACATGAAAGAATATGAAGGATCGCAAATTTAGAGACGTCGGTTCACATGACCGTTTCGTGATGAAGGAACAAGTGTATGGTTTACGTAAAATGGGTACGTTTTACAATCCAAACATTGAAGTTAGGGGACAGATTGGCTGACTACTCATGAAACATAGAACATTTGAATATCAATTATAAAAGCAGTTACATTCACAGTGATTCAGAATCAGCAATTCCTAAGGATCATTTTAAGTATAAACATGACATATTTATACATGAAATAAGAATAAAAGCCTGGAAAATGTATGCGAGCTATAAAGGTTGGATTAGCGTGTTCTACGGTCACTTCGTCAACGTCATCTCGTTCGGGACGAAGAGCATTTTGGAATCTTGTGAAATAAACAACCCTTGGCTTCTGTGGTCTGCGAGGCCTGAGCGACGAGGGGAGCAGGTCGCTAGGCCCTCTCTCTCCTCCTCTCGGCTCTCTCCTCTCTCTCTCTCTCCTCTCTTCTCCTCTGCCTCTCTCTCCCTTTCCTCTCCCTCTCTCTCCCTCCTCTCTCTCTCTCTCCTCTCTTTCCTCTCCCTCTCTCTCCTTTCCTCTCCCTCTCTCCCTTTCCTCTCCTTCCTCTCCTCTCTCTCCTCTCTCTCCTTTCTCTCTCTCCTCTCTCTCCTCTCTCTCCTCTCCCTCCCTTCTCTCTCTCTCTCTTCTCCTCTCCTCCTCTCTCATCTCTCCTTCTCTCCTCTTCTCCTCTCCTCTCCCTTTCTCTCCTCTCCTCTCTTTCTCTCCCTTTCCTCTCCCTTTCTCTCTTTCTCTCTCTCTCTCTCCTTCTCTCCCTCTCCTCCCTCCTCTCCCTCTCTCCCTCTTTCCTCTCCTCTCTCTCTCCTCCTCTCTCTCCTTCCTCCTCTCTCTCTCCCTCTTCCTCTCTCTCTCTCCTCCTCTCCTCTCCCTCTCTCTCTCCCTCTCCTCTCTCCCTTCCTCTCTCTCCTTCTTCTCCTCTCTCTCTCCCTCCCTTCCTCTCCCTCTCTCTCCCTTCTCTCTCTCCTCTCTTCTCTCTCCTCTCTCTCCTTCTCCTCCCTCCTCTCCCTCTCCTCTCCCTTTCTCTCCCTTTCTCTCTCTCTCCTTTCCTTCCCTCTCTCTCCTCTTTCTCCTCCCTTCCCTCTCCTTGTCTCTCTCCCCCTCTCTCTTCTCCCTTTCCTCTCCTCTCTCCTCTCCCTTTCCTCTCTCCTCTCTCTCTCCTTCCTCTCCCTCTCTCTGCCCTTCCTCTCCTCTCTCTCCCTTTCCTCTGCCCTCCTCTCCTCTTTCTCCCTTTCCTCTCCTCTCTCCCTTTCTCTCCCTCTCTCTCCCTTTCCTCTCCCTCTTCTCCCTTCTCTCCTCTCTCTCTTCTCCCTGCCTCTCTCCCTTTCCTCTTCCTCTCTCTCCCTTCCTCCTCTCCCTCTCTCCTCTCTCCCTTTCTCCCTCTATCTCCCTCTCTCTCTCCTTCCTCCTCTCCCTCTCTCTCCCTTTCCTCTCCCTCTCTCTCTCTCTCTCCTCCTTCTCCTCTCTCTCTCCCTTCTCTCTCCTTTCCTCTCCCTCTCTCCTCCTCCCTCTCTCTGTCCTTCCTCTCTCTCTCTCTCCCTTTCCTCTCCCTCTCTCTCTCCTTCCTCTCCCTCTCTCTCCCTTTCCTCTTCCTCTCTCTCCCTTTCCTCTCCCTCTCTCTCTCCTTCCTCTCCCTCTTCTCCCTTTTCCTCTCCTCTTCCTCTCCCTCTTCTCTCTCTCCTCTCTCTCTCCTTTCCTCTCCCTTTCTCTCCTTTCCCTCTCCCTCTCTCCTTCCTTCTCTCTCTCCCTCTCCTCTCCCTTTCCTCTCTCCTCTCTCTCCTTTCCTCCTCCCTCCTCTCTCCTCTCTCCTCTCTCTCTCCTTCTCTCCTTCTCTCCTTTCCTCTCTTCTCTCTCTCCTCTCTTCTCTCTCCCTTTCCTCTCTCTCTCTCTCTCTCCCTCTCTCTCTCCTCTCTTTCTCTCTCCTTCTCTCTCTCCTCTCCCTTTCCTCTCCCTCTCTCTCCCTTTCCTCTCCCTCTCTCTCTTTCCTTCCTCTCCCTTTCTCTCTCCTCTCTCTCCTCCCTTTCCTCTCCCTCTCTCTCCTCTTCCTCTCCCTCTCTCTCCCTTTCCTCTCCCTCTCTCTCCCTTTCCTCTCCCTCTCTCTCTCCTTCCTCTCCCCTCTCTCTCCCTTTCCTCTCCCTCTCTCTCTCTCTCTCGCTCTCCCTCTCCTCTCCTCTCCTTGCCTCCCTCTCTCTTCTCTTCCCTTCCTCCTCTCCTCTCCCTCCTCTCCCTCTCTCTCCCTTTCTCTCTCTCTCTCCTTCCTCTCCCTCTCTCTCTCTCTCCTCTCTCTCCCTTTCCTCTCCTCTCTCTCCCTTTCTCTTCCCTCTCTCTCCCTTTCCTCTCTCTCCCCTCTCCTCCTCTTCCTCTCCCTCCTCTCTCCCCTCTCTCCCTCTCTCTCCCTCTCTCTCCTTTCCTCTCCCTCTCTCTCCCTTCCTCTCCTCTCTCTCTCCTTCCTCTCCTCTCTTCCCTCTTCCTCTCCCTCTTCTCCTTTCCTCTCCCTTCTCTCTCCTCTCTCTCTCTCTCTCTCTCCTCTCTCTCTCCTTCTTCTCTCCTTCCTCTCCCTCTCTGTCTTTCTTCTGCCCCCTCTCTTTCCTTCCCCTCTCTCTCTCCCTCCCCTCCCTCCTCTCTCCTCCCCTTTCCTCCTTCCTTTCCCTCTCTCTCTCCTTCCTCTCCCTCTCTCTCTCTCCTTCTCTCCCTCTCTCTCTTCCCTCCTCTCCCTCTCTCCTCTTTTGCTCCTTCCTCTCCCTCTCTCTCCTTCCTCTCCTCTCCCTCTCTCTCCTCTCCTCTCCTCTCCCTCCTCTCTCTCTCCTCCTTTCCTTTCTCTCTCCTTCCTTTCTTCTCCTCTCTTTCCTCTCTTCTCTCTCTCCTCCTCTCCCTCTCCTCCTCTCTCCCTTCCTCTCCTTCTCTCTTCTCTTCTCTCTCTCCTTCCTCTCCTTCCTCTCTCTCTCTCTCTCCTTCCTCTCCTCTCTCTCTCTCTCTTTCTCTCTCTCCTCCCTCTCCCTCTCTTCTCTCTCCTTCCTCTCCTTCTCTCTCTCTTTCTCTCTCTCCTTCTCTCCTTCTTCTCTCTTTTCCTCTCTTTCTCTCTCTCCTCCCTCTCCCTCTCTCTCTCTCCTTCCCCACCCCCTTTCGCTCCTTCCTCTGCTCCCAGACGGGAAACCTTCTTTCATGCACCGGCAAGTTATTCTCAAAAGTCGTAACTTGCCCAGTTAAATTTTCAGTTTGTCTAAAAATGCCCCGTTCGTTGTTGCATGACTATTGTTTTGCATTATGTAACATTAGTGATGAATGATACATTATATATACATCGTAAGTTTAATTAATATTTTTTTTAGGTCTACAAAAATTTATTGGGACGATCCACGTTGTGCGGTAAACAGGCACTTCGAAAAGTTTCCAGTCTGGCTCTGCCCCCTTTTCTTTCCGTCTTCCTCTCACCCTTCTTCCCATTCTCTTTCCCTTTCCTTTCATTTATCTCTCTTTCTCTCTCCCCGTTTTTTATTTCTCTCTCCTTCTCCCCCCTCCCTTCTCTCTCCTTCTTCTCTTTCCTTTTCTCTGTTTCATTCCTCTCTCACTTCTTTATCTCCCCCCCCTCCTATTCTTCCTCTCTCTCTCTCTCTCTCTCTCTCTCTCTCTCTCTCTCTCTCTCTCTCTCTCTCTCTCTCTCTCTCTCTCTCTCTCTCTCTCTCTCTCTCTCTCTCTCTCTCTCTCTCTCTCCCCCTATTTCCCCTTCCCCCAACCTCTCCCCCACTCCCCGCTTACAGCTGTTAATGAGTCTGAAATAATTCTCCAATTTTGCAGCCAGATATTTAATCCTCCCGATATTGCAAATCATTCACTGCAATTGACCAGCAGTTCACCAAACTCACAAATTGAAACATTTTGAGCATTTGTCTGCGAAAAGTTCAATTATTTTGATTACCTTGCTAATTAGATTTTGTATTCATAGGAAAAGTTATTCTAATGTATACATTTCTTTCTTATCTTTGATGCTAATGGATTATTGTCTTTCGTTCACTTGCGACAAAGAAAAACCAAATGATTATGATATTTGTGGATTATCCGGCGATAAAACAGAATTGTATTAGTTCTGATATACAGCACAACCTTCATTCCCGGGAGAGGTCCTATGGCTTAGTTAAATGGCTACTCGTTTTATATTTACTTTGCCCGATATCCCACATACCTCGGGGTAAAGAAGACAATTGCAGTTATTTCGGTATATATTCACAGAAAGAAAAAAAAACATACCAGCAATGCCTAATGCAGCTGCGGAAAGGCACAGACTGCTCTTGGAGCTCCCGTGAGCGTCCTCTCGCTTTGACACACATTAGAGGTCATGTCAAGAGGACCAAAATAACTCTAGAAATTCAACTAAAACCAAAACCTATTTAGCTATGAATATTCTGAAATGTTTATCTATCATCATCCTTTAGCTATCCGCCCAACGTTCAGACCTCGTCTCTCTAACCAGTGTGCCACATCATGAAATGTTTTACGGAATTCATAACTATAGGCCTTTCCTCGA
>NW_020872560.1:724995-727495 GCF_003789085.1 Penaeus vannamei
ACATATATATACATGATGATGGTGGTGGTAATTGAGATGATGGTGATGATTAACGAAATACATGACCATCCTCACAGTGGTAGTCAGCTGGGGCCTTTCCGCAGAAATACGAGGATTTGGTATCTTCTTTGAAAACAAGCATATCATTTTGGCACACTCCTGTTGGAAGGTAAATTTTGTGAGCTGTCCTTCGTTTTGGTTTCTTTAGCTATTGTTGTTGGTGTTCTTTTTGTTACTGTTGTTGCGTTTTTCGTTGTTATTGTTGATGTTTGTGTGTGTGTTTATGTGTGTGTGAGATGAAGGTTGTAGAATAGGAAATCTGAACACCAAATATTTGAGTTGTGGGTATTCATGTGGGAGAGTATTGTTTATCAATTGGTATTTGATGTATTGGGCTTTAACATATACATACATCAACTTTTGCCTGTTAAAGTACAAAGGATTACAATCATAAGCAATCTGTATGTATTTAGATTATACTGGATATTGGGACTATTCAGGTCTATATATATTTAACTAAACAAACAAATTCATATAAAATTAGAAGGGAAGGGAAAAGAAAAAGAGGAGAAAGAAGGAAAGAAAAATCTGAAGAAGGAGGAGGGAAAGAGGGGAAAGGGAAAAGAAGAGAGTATGAGTTTGAGACAAAAAATAGGATGACAGAAATAACAGAAGACGGAGGAGGAGGTTCACAAGGACGATAATAATAAAAAGAAGAGGAAGATTCAGACCAAAAGGAAACAGAAGACCCATCACCAGCAGACCCGTTAAGACAACAACAACAACAATGCCATACCCAAGCTCGAAGGTCCAACAAGCTCATTGCTGATATGCTGGTACCGGATATGGCAGATGTTGCCTGCGGAGTCGTCGAACTGCACCTTGTACTCGCACGTCTTGGCCTCGTTGTAGTAGCTCGGGTAGTCCGTGGAGAGAACCAGCGTGTTGTTCCGGGTGACCGTGCCGCCGCAGCCCGTCAGAGTTACTGTGGGGAGGGAGAGGGTGAGAGGGGGGGAGGGGGAGGAAGGAATGGGGTGAGAGGGGGTGAGGGGAGGAAGGAATGGGGTAAGGGAGGGAGGGAGGAGGGGAAGGGGGTGGTTAGGCGATGGGGAGGAAGGAAGGGGTAAGAGAGGGAAGAAAGGAGGGGAAGGGGAAGGTTAAGCGACGGGGAAGAAGGAATGGGGTAATAGAGAGAGGGAAGGAGGGGAAGGGGGTGATTAAGTGATGAGAAGAAAGAAGGGATGACATGAGGAAGAAAGAAAGTAAAAAAAAAGGAAGGAAAGAGTCACTGAGGCGCGGGAAGGAGAAAGGAATTATTTTGACGAATTTATCACGGCCGAATTACGACCCTGTGGCGGCCAAGAGTTTTTTTTTCAAATTGATGCTTCAAATCTGTCATTCTTTGTACAAAGAGTGTGGTATTGTGCCGATGTTCGATACGGAATTCGAATCAAATTTGACTTGATCTTGACCGTGACTGAACAAAAGGTGCGTAACCGTGTCTCGAAGCCACGTTGGGAACCGTGTACCCATATATATATTTATATGAATATACATACTCACACACAATTACTCTTGAGTGCTCTCTCTCTCTCTCTCTCTCTCTCTCTCTCTCTCTCTCTCTCTCTCTCTCTCTCTCTCTCTCTCTCTCTCTCTCTCTCTCTCTCTCTCTCTCTCTCTCTCTCTCTCTCTATCTCTATCTCTCTCTATCTATCTATCTATCTATCTCTATCTCTCTCCTTCTTTCATTCGTTCCTTCCTTCTCCCTCTTTCTCCTTCATTGTTTATCTATCTATCTATTTACGTGGCAATCTATATATCTGACTATATATCTATATACCTGTGTCTGCTACCTTTCCATATAACTATCTATCAGTCTACCCATCTGTCTATCTAACAATCTACCTACCTACCTGCTTATCTATCCACCTACCTATCTGCCTATCTGCCTATCTACACACCTACCTATCTACCCACTATCTAACCACCTGCCCATCTACCCACCTACCTATCTACCCACCTGCCCATCTACCCACCTACCTATGTACCCACCTCTCTACCCACCTGTCTATCTACCTACCTCCCTATCTACCTATCTGTCTATCCACTTGTTTACCTACCTACCTACCTGCCTGTCTACCTACCTACCTACTTGCCTATCTACCTACCTACTTGCCTTTCTACCTACCTCCCTGTTGCCTTTCTACCTACCTACTTATCTACCTACCTACCTACTTGCCTTTCAACCTACCTACCTACCTCCCTGTTGCCTTTCTACCTACCTACCTATCTACCTACCTACCTACCTACCTACCTACCTAACCTACCTACCTACCTACCTACCTACTTGCCTTTCTACCTACCTACCTACCTACCTACCTAACCTACTTGCCTTTCACCTACCTACCTACCTACTTGTTGCCTTTCTTCCTCCTACCTATTACCTACCTACCTACTTGCCCTCTACCTACCTACCTACCTGTTGCCTTTCTACCTACTT
>NW_020872560.1:732495-737495 GCF_003789085.1 Penaeus vannamei
TTATATTAGTTTCAACAAGAAGTAGCCATATCAAACGTCACTATAAAATCCACACTATTGTCATTGTCATCACTTTTTTCAAGGAAAAATACACATTAAGTCACAACTGAATATGCCGTAATAATCATCATAATAAATCATTAAAAAAATAATCACCATCAAAAAAGAAAGAATGAAACCCCAGAAGCGCAACACGCAGAGCGATACCTTACCTGGAGCCTAGAACTACCGCTTCTGGTCAATAATTCCAGATTTACCGTCCCTCTATGGTTCCTGATTCGCTCTCTCTCTCTCTCTCTCTCTCTCTTTCAATGGCCTAAAATAAAAAAAAAAACAAGCCAAGTCCCATATATTTTCGTCTCTTTACAAGGTGAAAAATGACGTCCGGTTGAGCGATGTGTATCGGTTTGACGGTGTTGTGGGGTCTGTGACTTCTTTATAAGGGGGAGGGGGGTCTAATGGGGGTTGGGGTGGGGTAGGGAACATCATTTTTTTCCCTCCTGTCTACGGGTTACCTGTGTGTTTTTTTATGATGTTAATTTGCGTTTAGTTGTCTACGTCTTTCATTACTATTATCGTGTGTATGTTGTTCGATGTTTGGCAACCGTATCGTTCTCTTTATTCTTTGCCTATAAGCCTAAAAGTAGCCTGGGAACATGGCAACGAAACAGCGTAAATAACACGATGAAACCTGACACAATTTGTAACTACAACAAAGACATTATATTTGTAGAAAAAGACAACAATGATAATAGAATTAATGATAGCAATAACAATGCATCAACTGTCAGTTTTATGATTATTGGTTATTGCTATAATATATTACTAATGATATCACTGTTCTATCTACTATTCCTAAAATCTATATTCTGATAGAACAGAATATAGATGCAGAGAGAGAGGGCAGGGAGATATAGAGAGAAAGGGAAACAGAAGGAGGGGGTAGAGGGAAGGAGAGAGAGAGAAAGAGAAATGGAGGGGGGAGTGAGGGCGAGAGAGAAATAGAGAGAGGGAGGGGAGAGAGAAATAGAGAGAGAGGGGGGGGGAGGAAACATGCCATCCAGGCCCAGCGTTCTACAAGGTAGTTACCGTAACCTCTGTTTATGGAACACTGAGGCTTACACATGCTTACATACATTTACATATGCTTACATGGCGGGTATCACAAACTTTGTGTAGGGAAGACAAGAATTTAGATAATAATTATTACTATTATCATATTAATAATGATAATTTTTATCATTGGTATCATTATCCCTGTTATTGTTATTATTATTATTATTATTATTATTATTATTATTATTATTATTATCATTATTATCATTATCATCGTAACTGTTATTCTTATAGATGATAACGATGATGATAATAATAACAATAAAGTTTATCATAATATATACAAAAAAATAGAGTATAAAGTTTCCAAAGCGACGCTCGGCATGAATCCTCTGCCAGTAAACCAGCTGATGATACTGTTTCGAATCTTTCCAGATCGACTCCATCTACATCACGCCATGCTACTTGTTTACACTTTTCTGTTGTGTTGGCATTTAATTCCGTGATGTAGTCTTTGTTCTGTTTTTTACCTACTGTGCCTGTTCTACGTTTTTGTTTAGTTATATGAGTGCGTTGGAGTTCATTTCAGAAGTATTCATTAGTCATATCTTAGAGAGAGAGAGAGGGGGGAGACAGAGAGAGAGAGAGGGAGAGGAGAGACGGGAAACTGAAAAAGAGAGGGGATCGAAAAGGGGAAATATAGGAGTAAATATAAAATGAATATCATAATTAACATTTCATTATCATTACTATTATTATTATTATTATTATTATTATTATTATTATTATTATTATTACTATTACTATTACTATTATTATTATTATTATTATTACCATTATCATTATCATTACTATTATTATTATCGTCATCATCATCATTATTATCATCATAATTATGTAAGTGTGTGTGTGTGTGTGTGTGTGAGAGAGAGAGAGGAGAGAGAGAGAGAGAGAGAGAGAGAGAGAGAGAGAGAGAGAGAGAGAGAGAAGAGAGAGAGAGTGAGTGTGTCTTTCCCATTCGACCTCTAAATCTTTGAATAGGTTTCGCGCCATGTTTATATCTGGGAAGTGATATGAAAGAGAAGCGCGCGTGCGTGTGTGTGTGTGGGTGTGTAGCGTTGATCTTGAATCTGATTGTGAAATTGAAGGATTTAATAGGATACATGCGGTACTCAGGTGTGGGAGGCACTACTTCGACGACCTTCCGTTCGAGAAATAGATTCTTCAAACCAAATTACGACTCACTATTTCTTTCTCTCTGTGCCTCTGTCTCTGTTTCTTCTCTCTCCCTGTCTCTATTTTTTTCTTCTCTCTCTCTCTCTCTCGCCCCTCCTCTCTCTCAGGCTTTCTACTTGTGCATTTCCCTCTGTATGCATTTATCTACACACACACACACATGCACACACACACACACACACTTACCATATATATGTCACCACCACACACACACACACACATATATGTATATATATATATATAATATATATATATATATATATATATATCTGCTGTCTGATTGTCTGCATGTCTAATTGTCTTTCGATCTATCTACCCCCTCTGTTTCTTTTTCTCTTTCCCTCTCCTCCTGTTTCATCCTCTCCCTCTTCTCTTTTTCTCCTCTTTTACTCTCTCATGCTCTTCCTCCATTTTCCCTTCCCTCCGTGTCTCTTTCTCCCTCTTCTTTTCCCTCTCCCTCTCAGTTCTGCTTTACTCGCTGGCTCGGTCTAAACCCTCCCTTTATATCGCGATCAAAATAGATTCTCCGGAGAATTAATTATGAATTTTGTATGATCATAAAACCCAAATCAACAGGTCATGATTGATTTCATTTTTTTTCTTCTTTTTTCATATTGCAGTGATCTGGTATCGCATAAAAATACATATTGCAAAGATGAACAATTTCGGCATCAAATTTAGGTCATTAAACTTTAGGAAACATGATATCAAAGGCTTTATAACGAAGGCAATTATATAATCGTTATCTTTTTAATGTGATTATCTGGATGCATAAAAATGCTTGGAAACGCAGATAATTTATATTCTGTATAAATTTGTTTTCATTTTTTTTCTTTTTTGCTTTGCTTTGTTTTGCTTTTTTTTTGTTTGAGTATTGTTGTTGTCTTTTTTACATAATATTGTGTGGTACATTATTCAGTACGATAAGATATGTTTGTTGATTGTACAACTAGTAATGTTTTCGTTATGATTATCAACACAATTATCACTATTACTACTTCATCACCATCATCAGTTGAATTATTACCATCACTACCTACATCCCCATGATCGAAACTAATATTTGATTATGATTATAACAATAAAAACAACAACCAGAAAAATATAAAATTACCATCATTATCATACTTATTATTGTCTTTTTTCCTTTTTCTTTTTTAAAGAGAGATCAAAGAAATATCATTTGATTTTTTTCATATCATTATATCTGTTTTAGAGACATCAAAGAAATGTTTGATTTTTCCCTTTCTTAGAGATATCAAAGAGATATTTGATGATAAGAGATGTTTTATGGTGTCCATTTTGTAACATAGAAAGTCTGATGATAAGAGAGCTGATTAAGTATCAAGGATTAAGGATGAGGATAGTTAAGCTGATTAAGATGAAGAAATCGTGACTATAATACATCAGATAAATTATGCTGTCCATTTTGTAACATAGAAAGTCTTATGTTTGATTTCTTCATCATGGATCAATGTCGTATGTCTATTTTTAGGTTATTATATATCAAAAGAAAAAATGGAGTCTGTAAACACTGCATGAGTGTGTGTGTGTATGTATGTTGTGTGTGGTGTGTGTGTGTGTGTGTGTGTGCTGTGTGTATATATATATATATATATATATATATATATATTATATATATATATATATATTACATGTATATATATATATATATATATATATAATATATATATATATATATATATATAATATATATATTATATATATAATATATATTATATAATATATATATATATATATATAATATATAGTATATATATATTAATTATAAATTGTGTGTGTGTGTACGTAGACAATGTAACAAAAACAAAATAAAGAAAAATAAATTATGATAATATAGTTTGCCAATAATTAGAAAAAGAATATCACAATCCCAATTACAATTGTTATTAATCTTGACCATACTATTTCTATTACTGCTACTACCACCATTACAACAACAACTACAACTACAGTTGATAAAACTATTTTACTTTTGCAATAAAATGAGTGCTTCCCACCCCTTCCTGCCTTGTCTGCGCCTCCATTAGAATATGCAAATTAGCCTGTAGTTGAAAAGTCAATCTTAGAAACGAACATATGGAGATGATTTACTATTCCTTATATGGTTAATATTACTGTTATGGCTACTGTGGTTGTTTTAGGCCAGTTCTTGTGTTTCTTTTTTCTATAGTTTTTAAATATATTTTTTAATGAGCTATTAACATTTTCGTTGTATAAGTTGTTTATGTGTGCTTAAGTAATTTATATATTAATATATATAATATACTATATAATAACAGATAAATATAATATTATATATACTATATATATATATATATATATATATGATCGTAGTGTGTTGTTTGTTGTGTGTGCTGTATTGAGTGAGATATTAAATGATGTGTGTAATGATCTAAATTTGTAGTATGAAATAATACACCAATAAATAATAATAATAATATACAAAATTTAATAATAGTAAATGTCAGATGTAAAGTGATGTGTCCGATGTGAGTACGTGCTATGTTGATGTGTTGATATTACTCCTTATATTTCCCGCGTGTTCTGATGTCCCTCTCTCTTCATTCCCGTCCCTTCTCCCTCTCTCTCTCATCTCTCTCTTGGGCTCCCCTCTCTCTCGCTGCGTTAACACATATAGTGAACTTATATGAGATCATACCCCTCTTTCGGAATATTAAACCTCC
>NW_020872560.1:750862-753362 GCF_003789085.1 Penaeus vannamei
TAGGGAAAGGGAGAGGGAGGGAAGAGGCATTTGGGAAGGGAGAGGGAGAGAGGGAGCATTTAGGGAAGGGGAGGGGAGGGAGAGATTAGGGAAGGAGAAGGGAGGGAAAGAGGCATATTGGGAAGGGAGAGGAGGGAAGGAGCATTAGGGAAGGGAGAGGGAGGGAAGGAGCATTAGGAAAGGAGAGGGAGGGAAAGAGATTAGGAAGGGAGAGGGAGGGAAAGAGCATTAGGAAGGGAAGGGAGAGGGAGAGAAGGAGCATTAGGGAAGGGAGAGGGAGGGAAAGAGCATTAGGGAAGGGAGAGGGAGGGAAAGAGCATTAGGGAAGGGAGAGGGAGAGAAGAGCATTAGGGAAGGGAGAGGGAGGGAAAGAGCATTTGGGAAGGGAGAGGGAGAGAAGGAGCATTAGGGAAGGGAGAGGGAGGTAAGAGCATTAGGGAGGGAGAAGGAGCATTAGGAGGGAGGAGGAGAGAAGAGCATTAGGGAAGGAGAGGAAGGGAAAGTGCATTAAGGAAGGGCTGGGGGAGGAGGAGCATTAGGGAATGGGTGGGGGGAATAGCAAAGGGTGGTGGAAGGGTGGATGGTTCAGTGGGGTGGGTAAGGGGTTTATAGCTGCGATAATGATGATAATGAGGGTGATCATAAATGCTAATAATTATAGTAAATATAAGAATGATAATAGTAAATCCAATAATAAGTATACCATCAACAGCCAAAGCAACAAGAACAACAACAACGCAAACCGAGAACTGCGACTCCGAGAACTGCGAGTCGAGGTCCTCACCGGGTAGAAGCAGATGGACGGGTTGCGGTACATGGCGGAGGACGTGAGCGTCGGGCACAGGATGGGGGAGAAGGGGAAGGAAGGGTCGTTCACCAGGTTGAGTCTCCTGCCCATCGGGAGTCTCAGGACGTCTGTCGGGCCGCCAATACTGGTTGTTTGTCTGGGGGAGGGGGGAGAAGGGGGGGAGCTGGGGCTTCTGTGTTGCGGGAGGGAGCAGGAGGAGGGGGGGTGAGCTGGGCTTCTGTGTTGCGGGAGAAGGGGGAGGGAGCAGGAGGAAGGGGGGGGTGAGCTGGGCTTCTGTGTTTGCGGGAGGAAGGGGGGAGGGAGCAGGAGGAGGGGGGGGTTGAGCTGGGCTTCTGTGTTGCGGGAAAGGGGGAGGGAGCAGGGGGGGGGGTTGAGCTGGGCTTCTGGTTGCAGGGAGCAGGAGGGGGGGGGGTGAGCTGGGCTTCTGTGTTGCGGGAGAAGGGGGAGGGAGCAGGAGGAGGGGGGGTTGAGTGGGCTTCTCTGTTGCGGGAGAAGGGGGGGAGCAGGAGGAGGGGGGGGGGTAGCTGGGCTTCTGTGTTGCGGGAGAAGGGGGAGGGAGCAGGAGGAGGGGGGGGGGGTTGAGCTGGGCTTCTGTGTTGCGGGAGAAGGGGAGGGAGCAGGAGGAGGGGGGTGAGCTGGGCTTCTGTGTTGCGGGAGAAGGGGAGGGAGCAGGAGGAGGGGGGGGGGGTTAAGCTGGGCTTCTGTGTTTGCGGGAGAAGGGGGAGGGAGCAGGAGGAGGGGGGGGGGGTGAGCTGGGCTTTCTGTGTTGCGGGAGAAGGGGGAGGGAGCAGGAGGAGGGGGGGGGGGTTGAGCTGGGCTTCTGTGTTGCGGGAGAAGGGGAGGGGGAGCAGGAGGAGGGGGGGGGGGTAGCTGGGCTTCTGTGTTGCGGGAGAAGGGGGAGGGAGCAGGAGGAGGGGGGGGGGTGAGCTGGCTTCTGTGTTGGGAGGGAGAAGGGGGGGGGTAGCTGGGCTTCTGTGTTGGGGAGAAGGGGGGGGAGCAGGAGGAGGGGGGGTGTAGCTGGGCTTCTGTGTTTGCGGGAGAAGGGGAGGGAGCAGGAGGAGGGGGGGGGTGAGCTGGGCTTCTGTGTTGCGGGAGAAGGGGAGGGTGAGGGAGAGGATGGGGGGGGGCGTGAGCTGGGGCTTCTGTGCTGCGGGAGAAGGGGAGGGAGCAGCGAGGAGGGGGGGGTAGAGCTGGGCTTTCTGTGTTTGCGGGAGAAGGGGGAGGGAGCAGGAGGAGGGGGGGGGGATGAGCTGGGCTTGCTCTTGTGCGGGAAGAAGGGAGGGGAGCAGAGGATGGGGGGGGGGTGAGCTGGGCTTCTGTGTTGCGGGAGAAGGGGGAGGGAGCAGGAGGGGGGGGGTGAGCTGGGCTTCTGTGTTGCGGGAGAAGGGGGAGGGAGCAGGAGGGAGGGGGGGGGGTTGAGCTGGGCTTCTGTGTTGCGGGGAGTAGGGGGAGGGAGCAGGAGAGGGGGGGTGAGCTGGGCTTCTGTGTTGCGGGAGAAGGGGAGGGAGCAGGAGTGAGGGGGGGGGTTGAGTGGGCTTCTGTGTTGCGGGAGAAGGGGGAAGGGGAGGAGAGGGGGGGGGTTTGAGCTGGGCTTCTGTGTTGCGGGGAGAAGGGGGAGGGAGCAGGAGGAGGGGGGGGGGTGAGCTGGGCTTCTGTGTTGCGGTGAGAAGGGGGGAGGAGGGGAGGAGGGGG
>NW_020872560.1:768362-773362 GCF_003789085.1 Penaeus vannamei
TTATTATTATTATTTTCTATTATCACTATTATTATCATTATTATTTCTATATCATTATTATTTTCTATTATTATTATTATTATTATTTTCTATTATCATTATTATTATTATCATTATTTTCTAATATCATTATAATTATTATTACCATTCATGTTATGATTATTGTTATTATTATTATTACCATTGTAACTGTTATTATTGTTGTTATTCGTTATTGTTATTATTGTATTTATTTTTTATCATTACTACTATTGTCACTGTTATCATTATTGTTGTCGTTCTTAATTATTATTATTAATATTATCATCATCATCATCATCATATTGTCATTATCATTATTACTATCATTATTATTATTATCCTTATTATCATCAGCATCATCGGCATCATCATTATTATTATTGTTATTATCATCATTACTATTATTAGTATTGTTGTTGTTGTTCTTGTTATCATCATTATTTTTACTATCATTAATTTTATCGTTACAACTGATAACAATGATAATAAAACAATGATAACAGTAACAGTGATAATAATATTGCTAAATGACATAATATGATAATAATGATAACAATAATAATAACAATAATAACAATAATAATAATGATAATAATAATAATGATAATAATGATGATGATAATTATTGTTATTATTATTATTATGAAAATGATAACGCTGATGATAAAGAAGATACAGATAACAAATATTATCTTTATTGCTGTTATTATTTCTGACATTATGATCAATATTTCTACTACCATCATTATTATTACCACAATTAGAAGTAGTTTTGTTATTATCATTATCATTATTATTATCATCATTATTATCGTTATTATTATTAATGTTGTTGTTGATGGTGTTGTAATAATCATAACTGTCATCATTATGGTTATTATGGTTGTTGTTATTATTGTTATTTTTTATCATTTATTTTTTCATTATCATTATTGTTATTGATATTATAAGTATTAGTATTATCATTATTGTTGTTATCCTCATAATTATTGTTGTTATTATCATATTATCATTATTATCATTATTGTTTTTATTATCATTATTATTATTATCATTATTATTATTATTGTCATTATTATTATTATTACCATCATCATCATCATTGTTACTATCATTATCAATTATCATCAACTATCATCATTATTATATCATCACTATCATTATCATTGTCATAATCATTATCATTATAATCATTATCATTGTCATAATCATTATCATTATTGTTATTAGCATTATTATTATTACTGTTTTGTTGTTGTTGTTGTTATCATTATTATGCTTATAATATAATCATAATTATTGTTATCATCATCTTTATTTTTATTATCATTATAACTATTATTATGATTATTATTATTATCATCATTATAACTATCTTTATCATCACCATCGTTATTATCATTGGTATTATTACTATTATCATTATTATTATTGTTATTTTATTATCATTTATATCATTATTATTACAATTATTGTTGTTATCATTATCATCATCATTGTTTTTTTTTGTTATGATGTCATGACTACTATTATTATTATCATTATTATTAATATATATTATTATCATTATCATTAATATTATTATTATTATCATTATCATTATCATCATTATTATCATCATCATTATTATTATTATCATTATTATTATTATCATTATTATTATTATCATAATTATTATTATTATTATTATCTTTATCATAACAATCATTAATGCTATTATTATTACTGCTATTATCATTACTATTGTAATCATTACCATTATCATTATTACTATCACTGCAAGCAATAGTAGTAGTAGTAGTTTTTATTGTTATTTTATTATCATTTATATCATTATTATTACAATTATTGTTGTTATCATTATCATCATCATTGTTTTGTTTTTGTTTGTTATATAGTATTATTGCTATGATTTCTATTGTCATCATAATTATCGCCATCATTATTTTCATTGTTACTATCATTATCATCATCATTGTTGCTATTTCCATTGTTATCAATATTGTTACTAGTATTTTTTTATATCAGTGGCACTCATTACAGTTATTATTACTCAGATTTTCATTATCATTACAAAGAATATCGTTATTGGCATCGAGGCAATTGTGGACATTAATATTTAATACCATTTATCGTTATCTTTATTTTTTCGTCTCTTTTAATATCTATTTTCAATAAGAGGAATATATAATCTTTATATTATTTTCATTATCAATTTTATTCATGTTGATATCATCATTAGCACTATCATTATCATGATCTTTACCTTCCTCATTATTGTCATCATTATCATTATCGCTATAACTTTAATTTTCATCATTATTGATACTATTGTTGTTCTTGATATGAAAATCATTATCGTATCGTCATCATTATCATTATTATTGTTAAGGATATCACCATTGTTAATATCAACCATATTTTCGTTATTTTTATACTATATATCGTTATTGTAATAATTACCTTCATTGTATCGATATCTTTAGCATTGGAATATATAATGATGATAAGAATATTAGTTAAAGTATATGCAATATATAGCTTAACTAGAAGCTCTCAGAGAGCGCATACCTCCGTCAAGGTAACTGGATCACGGATGCAATGAAATTATTCACACAAAAAATTACATTAAATCACCTTTCTCAAGTACACGGGTAACGTCCGTGTTTGTCTGCCTCGCAAGACTAATGAATAATAAAAACCTGCTCATAACTTTTTTTTTAATTATCCTGCTCAGGATCCAGATCATCATCAACATTTAATAACATCAAAAGTTGGGCTAAGATACACATTTGACAAAAAAAAAAAATAATAATAAAAATAAAAAAATAACCAAGAAACTAGTCAACGCTATAAAACATGACCCCTTGGCGGAGGTAATAGTAATGATAATACTATTGTAGTAATAATAATAACAAAAACAATAGTGATTATAACACTGATAACAGCAATGATAATAATAGTATTATAATAATGATAACAATAATGATAGTAATGGTAATGATAATAACAATAATGGCATTAATTAGTATAATCATAACAACAATAATGATGATGATAATAGTAGTAATTATAATAATAGTAAAGAAAATAATGACAATGATAATAATAACAATGACAACAACAACAACAATACTAATACTACTACTACTACTACTACTGCTAATAATAATAATGATAATAATAACAATAATAATAAGAAGAATAACAATAATGATAATTATTATTATGATGATAATAATAATAATGATAACATCAATCATAATCATGATTATAGAAATAGTAATAATGATAATGATAATTATGATGATGATAGCCATAATGATATTAATAACATTACCCTCAGTGATGTCATTGTTATTATCTACATCATCATTATCATTATCATCAACATCATCTTGGCTGAGTGGTTTAGGTTCCCAATTCGAATCTGCGGTCGCGACTTCGAGTCCTCTTAAGGAAAGATTGTTATTATCATTATTATCATTATTATTATTATTATTATTATCATCATCATCATCATCATTATCATTATTATCATTATTATCATTATTAATTATCATTATTATTATCATTGATTATCATTATTGATATTATTGGTATAATTACTATTGCTGTTGTTGTTGTTATTCTTGTTATTATTATTGTCAGTATTATTGTTGTTTTGCTGTTTTACTCATATCGTTCGTTCATCTTATTTCACACCGTGTATACATATGTATACATATTCAGTGTCCTTGTCTGACAGATAGACGTTAGAATGCAAAAGTTCAGGTATTTTTTCTTTTTTGTGTGTGTGCGTTTTTGGAAAATATGCTGAATTGCGTAAAAAGGAAATCGTCGATCTTTTTATCAAATAAAGATATATGTGAGTATAAATGTGAATTTCTATATATACATATGTGAGTATAAATATACATGTCTGTGAATGTATATATGTGTTTCTGAAACAGTAACAACGAAGGGAAGGACAAAAAAACACACGAATATGGCGAAGGCCTTTTCGGTAATGCTTCGTCAGGGCACACATATGCCTTCGGCATATTCGTGCGTTTTCTTGTCCTTCCCTTCGATGTTTCTGTTTCAATCTGTTCGTCATGAATTCTACATATGTGTTTCTATGTGAGTGTATATATGTTTCAGTGTGAATGTATATGTGTTTCTGTACGAGTATATATGAGTGCTTCTGTTTGAGTGCTTAGCGATTACTGTCATCTATACCAGTGTCTTAAACCTTTTCGGGTGCGATCCTAAAGGCAGTTTTAGCCTGGGCTAGCGACCGTAAATGTGCGAACATGTAGTAATATATCCAGCCATTATTCATGATAGTTATACTTGCAGATGTATATTAACTTACGTTGTTATGTACTTTTATAGGTTTATATTACCAGCACATTGAATTACAATAAACAAATGTTAATAAAAAAAATCTTTTACTGACACATCCAGCTACTTTTAAAACCCTTTGGCGACCCTCAGAAAAACCCTGGTGACCCTCATCTGGATCGCGACCAAGGGTTGGGAACCGCTGATCTATACCAGTGTTGTTCTTGTTGCTTAGTTTCGTTGTTATCATTACTGTTATTATACCACTCCCTTCTTTGTTTATTCTACAGCCTCCTTCGCTCTCGGCCTCTCACATCTTCGTTTTTCCCTTAACTTTATGCCCACAAAAACAAACATACTCGGAACCTAGCATTCACAAGCATATAAACAGGGGGAAATAGAGGATCGGAAAAGGAAGGGATGAGTGAGGGGGATAAGGATGAAGGGAAGGAGGGAAAGAGGGAGGGAGGGAGGAAAAGAGAGACAGACAGAGACAAACATAGAGAGAGAGAAAGAGAGACAGGGGGAGAGGGAGGGAAGGAGGGAGGGGAAGGACGAGGGTAAGAAGAGAGAGAGAGAAGATTGAAACAAACAGAAAAAGACAGAGAGAGAGAGAGAGAGAGAGAGAGAGAGAGAATAAAGGAAACACAGAC
>NW_020872560.1:780862-783362 GCF_003789085.1 Penaeus vannamei
CATATACATATATACATATATGTATACATATTGTGTGTGTGTATGTGTGCGTGTGTCTGTGTGTATGTGTGTTTGATATCTGAAGTCGGGATAAAAAATTACTAGTGCAATCCAGTGCTTGTCATGTCCCAAGATTTAAATCCTTTATGAGACGCCTGCCAATGCGCCACGCTCTTGGATCTTTTTCCCTTTTTCCTTTTAAGTCGAGTCAGTGTGTTGCAAGCAATGACAAGGAAAGGCCTGTATTATTTATTTCTTGCAAAGTATTATACCCTGCAACTCCCTATCCTTCCTTAAGAATACAGGTACTAACCTTTACAGAGCTTTTTTTCCGATATGTTTTTTTAAATGCCGATCCCCACGCTATCTGGCTGACAGATCCCTCACCGCTGTACAAGGTAACTCTCTGGGGTCTCTTAACGATGGAGAGGAATTTGCCCGGTGGAAGGAAAGAAAGACGAGAGAGAGAGAAGGCGGATAAAAAGGGGCGAGAAGGAGATACGACAGACCTCTCCTTCTCATTGCTTGTAATACACTAATTGAACCGTAGAAGATCGTGCAGTAGGTTGCTTTACTGTCCTAAGATGCTGCGTCGACAGTAAATGTAAATTCGGTTAAGTGCTCAATGGCTATCATTATCGAGTGTAAGATTTGTTTATAATTTTAGGTTGACTTCTGTTTACTATCCATCTTTTTTTATTTTCAATGTCATTATGACGCTTTTTATTTCTAATGACTATGACTATCCTTAGTGATATTAGTGTTACTATTGTTATTTTAGGCATTGCTTCATCATCATTACTGAGAAAAAAAGAAAGTGCATGCCATGTACGTCTATGTTTGTTTGTTTTTTATTACTATTAGTATCATTATCACGCTGTTACGATCTCATTTGTCCATAAGATAAATACTTTGATAACACATGGCACGATTAAACTAGTAAGAAAATGTAAGTAATTACTATGTTTATATTCCGCCGCACCAATAATTTTAAAGTTTTCCTGTTACAGACTTTTCGGACATTTAAGAGAATGGTGTTTCTTCCATTATGTCTTGACATATAGAAGATGAGTAAATAAACGAAAGCCTTTTACTTTACTTTACAAAGTGCGTATCTGAAAATATCCTGTGACCAAAAATATGAAAACCTATTGACATTGCTTCCTCATAACCATACGCACATCAATGAAAGTCAGTTTAGAATTTGTTTCTATTTATTTATGTTTTATCATTATTTTTTTATTCTTTATCATTTTCATCATTTCATTATTTTTTTATCTTTATCATTTATTATCATTATCATTATTATTATTATCATTATTGTTGTATAACACATTATTATCATAATCATTATTGTTGTTGTCATTGCTGTTATCATTGTTAATACAAATCTGTACTTGCGCATTCTTCTAAATCTAGATTTATTGTAAACAATTTGAATAACTTACTGACATTTTTCCTATTCTCTCCTTTCTCCCTCTCCGTTTCCTACATGTTTCTCTTTCCCCAATTATCCTTTCATACTTTCTATTTTCTTCTTGTACTTTTTTCTTTTCATTTTTCTTCTTCTTTTCTTCTTTTAACTTCCTCTATTTCCTTTATTTTCATTATTATTATCATTGATATCAATATAACTATTAGTTTTTCTACGTGATTATGGAGTTCTCAACAACAGTAGTCTCCTTGGCGAGTCCCCCTCAGACACGAGCACAGGACCCCAGTAAGCGGGTCGAGCGGGTCCCTACAAACAGGATTTCAAGATGTAATCGTTCAGTGTATCAAGCTCAACGCGATACAGCAATGCCTTACAGAGGACAATGAAACCTGACTGTGCTGGGAATGTATTGGTGCTTCCGCCTTGAGACCAGGAGAGGGCGAATCTTGGGGGACCAGACGCAGGTTTAGGGAAGGAAATGTGGACCTGTCCTGGCGACTCTCCGCTGGGGGGAATAACTGCAGGTCGTTTCTCAGACGGGCGAATGGCGGAACGGTGATAATGCATAGGAAGCAGAGACAGGAGCGAAGAATGTAAGAAGCAAGGAAGGAAAAAAGAAATAAGTAAATGGAAAGGAGATATAGCAGTGCCGATAAAAGAAAGAGCGAAGGAATGTAGGTAAAATACAACCAGTATAAACCAGTGGGTCTCAAACAGGGTAATTATTCTTGTGGAGTAATGGAGCCGTTTCTGGGGTGTAACGAGGTACTTTCTAAAAGTAACAGTTGTTTGGAGCAAAATAGGTAATACTAAATTAACATATCAATCAGTTAAATAAATGATAAGCACATAAATATTTGAGAAGCAAGTAAGCTTCTGTATCATTCATAAGTAAACCATATACTATTGCACTGACCGTGAACAGGGACAGATCGACAGAGCTCGAATTTCTTTTATTAATAGGGGATCAAACCCAGGAATTGGATTACCTTTATCCGAGCGAAGAGTTGGCAACCTCGGGGCCTGGATGGAGAAGGAATATCCCATTTTCTCACAGAGTTCCTC
>NW_020872560.1:800862-803362 GCF_003789085.1 Penaeus vannamei
TTTTCATAATCGATGAATGCCATACACAGGGGTTTCCTATATCGTTTACTTTTTCTCTTATTTGGGTGAGCGTGTGGATGTGATCTGTTTGTTGAGAATCCGCTGCGGAAGCCTGCCTGTTCTCTGGGCTGGCTGGAATCCAGAACTGTCAGAGATGCGAGCTGTAATGACTTTCGTGAACAGTTTGTAAGTAACCGAAAGGAGGCTTATGGGTCGTAATTTTTTAAAATCCTTTTTATCGCCTTTTTTGTGTAACAAGATAATTGTTTGCATTTTTTCCAGCTTTCGGAGTTTTTCCGCTGAGAAGACATTTTGTTAAAAAGATTGGCTAGTTCACTGTTTGCGATGTCTCCTGCAGTCTAATATGAGGTCTATACTAATTCCGTCTTCGCCTGGTGTTTTCCCTCTTCATGCCTTTAAGTGCTCTTTTTATTTTCTTCTTTTGTGATATTAGGTACGTCGCTAGTTTACCGCATTTGCTTCTTTCTTCTATTTGTGGCTGTTCGTTTGAGTTGTATAGATCCCTGTAAAAGTCTTCCACACTACTTTTGATGATTTCATTCTTGTTACTGTGTTACTTCTCCATCTGGTTTCTTAATTGCATACATTTATTTCTCCCTATTCCTAGTCTTCTTTTAGCTGCTTTCATGCTGGTACCTGAAAATCACTGCTTCATTTATTATTTGAGTATTGAATTCCGTACATCTTCCCTCTTCTTTTTATTTAATGGTCTTTTGTTAGTTCAACCAATTCTATCTTGTCCCTATTTGACGATACTTTCATGTCTTCTACGTTTTTGCATAAGCTGTTTAGTTTTACCGAGAGCTTGTGGAGCTTCGATTGTCGTTCATTCCGCCTACTTCAAGTGCAGCCTTCTTTTATTAGTCATTGAACTGTCTTATTGATTTGGTCGATGTTGAGATCTTCGTCGCGGAGGAGTGAATATCTGTTTTGGATGTTTAGGCTAAATTCTGTTGCTCTGATCCTCAAGTTAGCCAAGTTTGGCTGTGGTTTACTCATTAGTTTGTTCCTTTCTCTTCTGAGATGTATTTTAATTTCGCCTCTCACCATTCTATGGTCGCTGCCTACATTTACTTTATTTATAACCCTCTACATTTTTATTATATCGCGCCTATTTGAAATTATGAAGTCAATTTCGTTTTTGACGTCAGAAGGCGACTTCCATGTCCACTTCCGTTCTAGTCTTTTTTCGAAGAATGTATTCATGATACTGAGTGATCGAGCCTCCGCAAATTCGACTAGCATTTGTCCCTCTCGTTCCTAGTGCCTATTCCATGGTTCCCTACTGCGGTTTCGCCCTCTGTCTTTTTACCTATTTTGGCATTAAAATCCCCCATAATTATTGTGAAATGGGATTTTGTTCTCTCGCTGGCTAAGTGAACATCTTCATAGAAGCTCTCTATTTCTTCATCACTGTGGCTGCAGGTTGGAGCATAGACTTGAATAATTTTTAAGTTGTACCTAGTGTTTAGTTTTATTGTTACAGAAGCCACTCTTTCGCTGACACTATAGAATTCTACGATGTTCTTTTCTAAGCGTTTGTGTATTAAGAATCCTACCCCTAATTCCTGTTTGCTACCCAGAGGTTTTCCTCTCCAATAGAGTACGTGTCCCTCATTTAATAACTTCTGCTCTTCACCTAGTCTTCTAACTTCGCAGAGTCCTACTACATCCCATTTAATGGAAGAGAGTTTCTCTAGTAAAGCTAGTAAGTCGGATTCAGTTCTCATGGTCCTTATATTGTATGTGCAAGGTTCATCAACGTGGGCGGCCTGTCTTTACCCGGATATTTTTAGCACCCCTGCTCCGGAGCGATCCTGATCGCCGCCGTAACCAGGGGCTCCTTCGCCTCCGGGGAATGGGGGCCATGGCTGGATGCGTTTGTTCATGGAGGTGGACAGCCGATTTACTCCCACTACTGGCTTAGGTGTATCTTGGTGGGAGGGGAGTAATTTAGCCGGAATGCCATTGATAAGTCCCCCCAGCAGGTTTGGTCCTACCTGGAGTGGACTTAGGAGCGGCAATGCACGGCCTGCTCACTACTCCCGTGAGCTGGGCTTAATTATCAGAAGTGCATATATGTTTTATTTTATTTTATTTATTAACTTAATTTGTGCGTATGTGCACCTGATGCAGACATATTCATTCCCGCACATGCTCTAAGTACTACGCATATGCTCATTCCCACGCATATGCATATGCAAGCATACACATTTATTCTTGTATCTATGCTTATGGATATGGATACTTATTCTTACGTTATAAGTAACTACATACATGTCCATCATAGTCTGACCTAGTCATATGTTCACATCGCCTGTCCGTTTGTGCGCTTGTTATATGTTATTGATAAGTGAGTGAGTATACATGAGTGTATACTCACTCGTGTATATGTAAACACCCCTTTTTGCATACCTCGCAAACCTACCTATCATTATACATACGCATGTATCTATCCCTGCATGTGCTCACATCCGTA
>NW_020872560.1:813362-820862 GCF_003789085.1 Penaeus vannamei
ACAGACAGCCAGATAGGAAGACACACACATACACAAACAGACAGACAGATAGATAAACGAACATTCAGACGAACAGACATAGAAGTACATCTTAGTGTAAGCATGTGCGTATTCGTGTGCACATGTGTCTTTGCCCGATTTTTTAATCAATCAATTTATTTTACTTTATTTTATTTTATTTTATTTCTTTCTTTCTTTCTTTCTTTCTTTCTTTCTTTTTTTTTTTTTGTATATCCATCCATCTAATCACCCCATTTTCGAAATTATCAACTTGTCCGCTTATCAAGACCCAAAGTCATAGATTTTACGCATTTCCTTTGTCTGTAACTAACATATAATCAGAGAGACAACAGCTCTGACGTGCACATACTCACACACGCCCACTAACCTACAAAGCAAGACTGTGGCAAAAAGACATTTATTTCCCCCTGTCAAGGTATCTGGCCATCTTTTTCCCTGACTGTTTGTCATCCTGTCTGTCATGTCTCATTATCATTATTACCGTTATTTTATCATTATTATATTGTTAGTAGTAGTAATAGTAGCGGTAGTATCATAATCATTAGTATTATTACCATTATTATTATCACCCTCATTATTATCATTATTGTTATCATTATCGTCATTATTATCATTATCATCATTATCAGTATTATCATTATCATCATTATTATTAGTCTTATTATTGTTATTATTACTACTATCATTATCATCATCATCATTATTATCATTATTATCATTATTATTATTATTATTATTATTATTATTATATTATTATATTACTACCATTATCATTTTTTTATCATCATCATCATCATTATTATCAATATCAGCCTCATTGATATTATTATTTCCATTACTATCATTATAGTTTCATTATCATTTCATCCTCCTAATTATCATTATTGTATTAGTATTAGCAGCAATTGCAGCAGTAGCAGTAGTAGAGTAGTTTTCATAAATATCGTTTTTATTAGGAATGCTTCATAATTGTTATTAATAGAGTACAGCTACTGTTACTGCTGCTATCATAAACCTTATTGTTGTTCTAACTATTCATATGATGGTATTTATATCAACATTAATAACAATATTTCTGGTTGTTAATCCAATGTTAATGCAAATTAAGATAACACTGATAATAATTTCAAAGCTTCAAAACAGTGCAGTTACTGTGAAATATCCTCCTTAGATTATCGACGTGAAAGCTATCACATGCGAATACCTGCCTTATATAAGGAGGGCGTATGGTTGCCTATTCCTTAAGGGTCGAGCTTCCGGAAAGGAAATATGAAAGGGAATATGTGGCATTTCGAGAGTCGAGTTGCCAGGTAGGATTTTTGTCCATTTGTGTATGTGTGTATGTCCGTTTGTGTGTGTGTTTGAGTGTGCGTGTGTGTGTGAAGAGAAGCACAAACACAGTAAGGTGTATATGAAAATCAAAATTAAACAAGAAAGGGAATTGACCCATGACGTTTCTTGGATGTCAGGAGTTCCTCATCAGGGCCCTCATCCACGAAAGGCCTCAGGCAATTCTGAGACTAAATTTGAGAAGTGTCGGAGGAAAAAATAGGTCCGTTTGGTTTTGCATCATTTGTCGGCGCTTATTTAGTTATTTCATATTGATTAATACATAAGAATGCTTGCAACATTTTTTTTTCTTTTTTTGGCAACACTCTCATTCGTACTGGCCCTTTTCTGAAGCAAAGCATATTCTCTCTTATCTTCTCGTCTCTTCACACTCTGTCTCAAATGTACGACAGGGTCGCAGGCGACTTGTCTTTCTGAGATAATAGATCTTTCAGACTGTTTTCACTCGTAAAGTATACTGGCTTATGTTATTTCGCTATATCTGTTCCATATATGTGCCTGCAACAAATTATTTATACTATATATACTATTATTATTATTACCCAACCCATTCTCCTTTCCCCTCCATTCTCACTCTACTATATTATACTATCTATTTATATATAATACTCTATTATTTCCTATCCCTCCTTTTACTGGTGTGTGTGTTTGTGTGTGTGGTTGTGTGTGCTTGTAATGTTTGGTGTGTGTGTGTCTGTTTGTTCTCGTGTGGTGCGTGTGTGTGTTGTGTTGTAATATATATAATATATATATTATTCCATATTACTCATTATATATTCAACTATACTTCTACCTCATATACTACTATCATCTGCGCGAGTATAGGGAGACCTAGTTGGACAGAAGAGGAACATTATCCTAATTTGACGGATAAACGCGTATTGCATCTACGAATGGATGCGGAGGATGTTTATTGGGAATTCCTCAGAATAATTAGCGGCGACAGTAAATGGTGTGACATCATCATTATTACATTTTTGTTGTGTGTGTGGTGTAATGTTTATATAATATGTATAACATATAATATCTACGCATAATTATAATATCATATGCAGCAGTTTCTGCGCACTCCCCCATATTTCCGGCGGACGTACGAGTCGCCAGGGCCTCGCCGTCACCTATCTTGGCGCTTGACGGTGCTGGGTTATTATTTATCATACTCACCTCCATTATCTATTCATTATCTAAAAAAAAAACTATCAGGTGTATCATCATTATATCAAAAATTATCATTATCATTATATCAAATTATTATATTTAGCTTCAGTTGGCTGAGAGTTCGTCTGCCTCATTCCTTCTCGTTCATTTTACTGAGGCTGGCATCTGTCGTCTCTTCAGTGCTTTTTAGCTGCGTCTGTCGCTCTTCTGGGCTCCCGACTTCAGTCCGCACTTACAGATCCTTCCGCAAGGACTCCCTCCCTCTGTCTCCAACGCTCGCTGTGGCGGGATGTGAAGTTCCGCCTTTGCTTGGAGAGCTCAGTGAATCGTGCGAACGCCCTCTTCCTTGCCTATGGGTCTCTCCTCCTGAGATTTCGGTCGGAGTGCTCAGCTCTCGTTCTTTGTATTTCGTGTTGCCGTGAGCTGGCGTACAGTTCCGTGTCCTCTGCTTCGGTCCTTCCGCTGGCGAGCTGCGACGCCAGAAGGTCCTTAGACTCATTCTCGCTTTCTTCATTCCGCGACGCACCCTATTTACTCGCTTTTCCTGATATTGTCAATTTTCTCTAGTGCTGAATGACCTTCGCCTTCGCTAGCTCTTCTGGGCTTCCGCCCCGCGCGCTTCTTCATTCTCTTTCTCGGGTTCGCTGCCGCCGCATTTGGCTGAGCTACCTGCAGTTCTGGCAAAGCCAGCATTTCCTTAGCTTCGCGGGTTCACTTCGTCGTTCTCGTCCCCTTATTTCTCCTGTGTTGGGTTGCATTTTGCGGGCCCGTCTCGTCCTTGGGTGGGCCCTAGCGTTCCGTTTTCGTTCCTCTCCGTCTGGGCCCCGTCGGGCACGAGGCGTCAGTGCCCGATTTCGGAATCTCTCGGCCAGCATTCCGCCGTTGATTGCGTTAATGTGGCATACCTATGTGCCTGGCTGCAACGTTCAATTCGGCACGATCCTGGAAGTCGTCTTGTTATTATTTTTCTTTATATTATATTTTCATCTCCCATTCCATCCTTCTTATATCTATATATCTATATATATACTCCTATAGTTACTATTAATACATATTAATATACTTATTGCTCTTATATTTGTCTTTATATTACTTATCATTCTATATATATACTCAATAATTATATCGTTATATATATATACTATACTATATATATATTATACCCATTCTATGCGTGCTGGCGTGTGTGGTGTGTTGTGTATATACTGTACCATATATTATATAATATATAATACTATTACATACATTCATAACACCTCTCACATACACAACCACACACACACTCAACCACACACCACAGCATACTTCACACCACACACTTTCCATACAGTTTGATTCCACACCACACTACACACATCATATTGTGTGCACCCCACACATCATCAGCTATATATATATTATATATATATATATATATTACATTTGTATCTATCTTTTATATATATACTATGTTATACATATATATTTCCATATCTTCATCTACATGATACATATATCTTATTATTATTATTTATTCTCTACTATCCTATAACTATATATATTCTATTATTCATTCTTTCCTTTATATCTCCTTCTATTCTTCTCATTTCCCCCGCATATATTTATTTTTTTCTCCTATTACCATCACTTCATATCACTTTTATTTATTATCTTCCCTTTACTCACTCTTTTCTCTTCTCTTATATCATATATCTTTATTATATTTATACTACTCCTTCTTTCTTATATTTATATGTATTTACATATATCTCTTACTACTACATTATACCCTTTACTACCCCATTCTATTATTATCTATATTTAATTGTTCTCCCTCATATTCTCTCTTGCAATATATATCTTCCTTTATCCCCTTCCCATTCCAACTACATATATCCTGATTGTTGTGTTGCTATATATATTTATATATATATTACCTATATATATATATTTATATATATTCTATATATATACTTCTATATATCATATTAATATACTGAAACATATCCTTATATGTGCTGTGTGGTGTGTAGTGCGGTATACATCTATATCGTTTATGTGTACCTATTTATAGCTCATTATATATTTTGTACAATCATTATATATAGGCTACATATATTATATAATATATTATATATATTTATATATTATCTATTACATCATATCATATCATTATCCTTCCTTTTTCCTTTCCTTTTTATTTTTATCCCCTCTTGTATATAATATATCCCCTCTCCTTGTGGTATTTCCATTTCATAGTATATTATTCCCTCCTATTCTTATATATCTATTATATATATATATCATACTACAACATTTTCCGTTTCATTCTCTTTTATCTCCCGCACCATTACTTTTTTTTCCTTCACCCTCCCTTTCCTCACAACCCTACTCCTCTCACACTACTCTTACATCACTATTTACCTCCTCTTTTTCTTTTCTTCCTCTCATCCCTTCTCTCTCTCTCCCCTCCTCCTCTCCCCTCCTGCACACATCACCACTACCCATCTACACACTTCCTCTTTCTCAACCCACAACACACTACACTCACTACACAGCTCACCATATCATCTAATATATAACCTATCTCCTTACTACTTCTTATATTTATCCTATCCTCATCTCCTACTTCTATATAACAATTTTTCAATAACATAATTAACTTATATAATATTTGTATTTAGTATTTATTATATTATATTTAAATATTATAATATAATATCATTAATTAATTAATATATTATGTATAAATAAAATATATTTATTATTAAATATTATTATTTATATTATAATATAATATAATTAATATTAATTTATAATAAATTTCATATTAAAATAATAAAAATATTATATATTTAATAAAATTCCCCCCTATTCGCTATTTCATTCTCAAACTCCTTTATCCTCTATCATAACTTACCCTCCATTTATATGTACTATATATATATCCCTTATTATATATTTCTCCCAATTTATTTACTCATTCCCACCCTATTATTTACTCAATTATTATATATTTCCCCTTACCTCTCCTAACTCATTACCCTATATATATGTACCTATACCCTATTTTACAACTTTCTTATCTATTACCCTTTTATATCTCCTTTAAATCCTCTATGTATGTATTATCTACTACTACTTATACTTCTATTAATCACTACATACTATTTCTTTCCTTACCCCTATATATATATACTTTACTTTTATAATACCTCTTCTTGACGATGTTGCAATATTCTTCACTTCTTCGTTTCAACTCTGCTCTTCAATTATGTAAGACAGGGTCGCTGATGTCCTGTCGTCCTCCTCACCTTCTTTCATTTGATCGAAATCGTCTCGCAAGAGCTTTCATAACTTTCGGTATATAGGCCTATGTATTTATATGCCGCATTTGTGGTGTGGTCTCGAATATCTAGGATTTATCGAAGCTGTCTTGTATACTCTGCAGTATTGTGTTGTGTGTTTATCTTGGCTTTATCATACATGTACTGTGTCATTCTGTTTGTGTGTTTATTAGATTATCCATAATATTTATTATATCATATTATACCTCACTCTTCCCACCCCCACTCTCCTTTTCCCACTCTTTTCTTCCCAACTTCTCTCCACTCCTATATATATAATCCCTCTTGTTCCTTATTTTCCTCCTTCTATATATATATATATAATACTCATACTATATACTATACACATCAAAAAACAATACATACTACTCTATATCCCCTTACGCACATATGTCATATACAGACCTACTATGGCATATACACACATATTTCTATTTGTTCCACACATATATTTGCGCATATACTCCTTCATCCTAAGCCTTATTTAAATGTTTCTTCTGCCAACCTGTCTGAGTCTTTCTCCTCTAAATCTTTCGACAATCTCTTGCTGATCCCCTCTCCTCGTTTTTTCTTTCCGTCTTACATTTGTTGACACCTTTTTGTTAGTTGAGACACCTTAATAGCCTTTGATCTTTTTGATCTCATGTTTTCGCTTTCCTATGTTCATAGGCCATCTTCTCCTTCCTTCATGCTGCGCTTTTGCTTTTTTTTTGTTTTTTACTTTGTGTATCTTCTCTCGTCATTCTTTTGGATTTTTGCCGCCTTGTTCCTTCAGTTTTGTGTTTCCTTCTAGTTCACGATATCTCGCGTATTTGCTCGCCAATATACTCTCGTTTCTGCTCTCTATGCATTCTTATGCTATCACTCCCCACTACCTGCACAATACTTACTAGGTAATAATTCGTCCCGCTACAATCGCATGCTCATTTCAACAACGTTCCGGACTGCTCTTTTCTTTTTCCCCGGACACTTCTAATTTAGTCTTCAGAATTGTCTTGAGACTTTCGTGGTATTCCGGCCAGATTTGAATTTCAAACAAAAACGAAATCGGTTCTCATTTCGCGGTATCATTCTCCTCCTCGCTCCGTCTGGTGTATTTGCTGGCTGTCTTCCCGTCTTCATACACATTTATCAATATATATAGTATGCATGTTTGGTTGTGATTATAATATATCACTTTATCTACTATTTTATATCTATATTACCTTCTATTATATTATATATATATTATATTATTACTTTATACTCATTCCCTTCTTCTATATATATCCATTATATTATCCCTACTTCTATCTGCTCTTGTATGGCTATATCCCCCACTCTTCATATTTTTGTATTATATATATATCTTCCCATTACTATGCTCCCTGTACCTGTATATGTATCCTCCTTTGTTTTCATACTATATATTTACTGTCTATATACTATATTCACACTATCTATATATATTATATTATAATATATATATGTGTGTGTGTGTGTGTGTGTCGTGTGTGTATGTATGTATTGTATGTATATACTTCGTATATTTGCCACTCATATCTTATTCATATTATATTCGTTTCTATTTTAACCTTTGCTATATATACCTGTATACTTCTATATTCATCATATTTCACATTCCCACATACTATTTATTTCATAT
>NW_020872560.1:833362-835862 GCF_003789085.1 Penaeus vannamei
AATCTAATCCAATATACCGTAGTTTTGATAATACATTTTTTTTATTAAAAGAGAAGCAAAGATGCATCAGATCAGTAACTTTCTAAATGCCCCTAAAGATTATTATGCTTATTCCACATGAAAATAATGTCTTTAAATCATAACAACATCAAGTATTTGGATGGTATTTAAAGATACCATTTATTGGCATAGATTTACAAATGCGGCGGTATAAATCCCAATTTACGTTGTAGAACTTTTTTCTCGTATACAAAAATAGAAATAGTTGTGAGTAGAAGTAGGAATACATGTCTAAATCATTTTTTTATTCCTTGTGTTTGTGTAATTAGTGTATCCTCCATGTAAATGCGTGACAATGAATGGCAGTATTAAGGTGTATCATTTTATTTTCTTGCTTTTCCCTTCTTTCCGTCGTTATGGAAAAAGAGAGTCTCCTGTTTTGCCGCTGCGCTTTTTAACTCGCGGTTTCCGGAGGTAATTTGCTCCATTCTCGCGCCCCGGAAACAACAATCGCATTAGTCAGCGCTTAATTACCTCTCTTATTAGGCCAAACAACTGTGAAAACCAGCTGCACGCGGAGGATTATCATGAGGGAGAGAAAGAGGAAGACAGAAATAGAGAAATGTCGGAGAAAGAAAAATGGTTTAGGCTCGTAGATCAACGAGAATCCCAAATTGTCAAATACATGCACAAAAGAAACTTGAAATACGAAACACGTTTTGTTTTATATGCCGCTGTAAGAAATGAATGTTTTTTTAAAGAGGAGAGAGCGAAAGAAAAATAGCAGAAAGGATTTCCAGGTGAGAAATATTTTGCGCTTGTAGTTCACGCGTTTCCGGTTGCAAATGAGCACCTTTATTGCTTGCTTAAACGAACGCTGCCAAATAGTGGAACATTTCTTTCTATTTTCCTGTCTTTATGTAGACATTTGCTTCTTTAATCTGTTCTTATCTATATTCATTTTTTTCTTTATTCGTTTTTTTATTTCAATTAAGATGTTACGATGATAATGACACATTTTTTCATTCTCATTCATACCTCGTATAATTAGCATTGGTGTTACTATTATCAAAGTAATTACCGTGATATTGTTGTTGTCATGATTCACAGG
The DNA here is from genome assembly GCF_003789085.1 of Penaeus vannamei. NCBI lineage: Eukaryota > Metazoa > Arthropoda > Malacostraca > Decapoda > Penaeidae > Penaeus > Penaeus vannamei. The sequence continues at coordinate 834,474 of NW_020872560.1, forward strand.
GAGGGAGAGAGAGAGAGATCTTTTCATCGTTCATCTGGTAGGAAAAGAAGGAGAGAAAAGAGAGAGAGATAGAGGGAAGAAACACAGAGGGAGAGAGAGAGAGGAGGGGGGGGGAGGGGGAGGGGAGGGGAGAGAGAGAAAGAAGAGGAGAGAGAGAGAGAGAGAGAGAGAGAGAGAGAGAGAGAGAGAGAGAGAGAGAGAGAGAGGAGAGAGAGAGAGAGAGAGAGAGAGAGAAGAGAGAGGAATGGGAGAAATAGCGATGGGGCGGGAAAGGAAGGATGAGAGAGAGAGAGGGGGAGGAAAAGAGAGGAGAGAGAAAAAGAGAGGATTAATAGAAAGAGAAATATCACAAGCGCATATTAGCGATTAAACCATGATCAGTGATTTCCAGGAAAAAAAAAAAAAAAAAAAAAAAAGAAACAGTAGAAGAAAAAGTACATTTGTCAACGAATTTTCCCTTTTCCCTGTTATGTTTCTCGCAAAGCGAAAAGGGAATTTTTTTTTTTTTTTTTCCGTTTTATCTATTTCTGACTCTTTCTATAACTGTTCTACTTCTCCGTATCAAGCCAGGCATTTTTTTTATCTATTAGTACCTCTCTTTATCGCTCACTCTTATCTCTCTCTCTCTTCTCTCTCTCACTCTCTCTCTCTCTCTCTATACTATATATATATATATCTATATTAATATATATATATATATACTTATAATATATATACTATAATATATATATATATATATATATTATAATTATATATATTTTCTCGCTCTCTCCCCCTCTCTCTCCTCTCTCTTTTCCCATTCTCTCCCACCCCCTCTCTCTCTCTCCTCTTCCTCTCCCCTCTCTCTTTTTCCTCTGTCTCCCTTTCCTATTTCTCCTTCCCATCTCCTCATTTTCCCTCGCTTCCCTTCTACCTCTCTCTCTCCCACCCCATCTGTCTTTCGCCTATTTATCTCTTCTTAGTTTTTTCTCTAAAATGAATGATAATACTGTTTCATGAACCGTCTTCCGGAGCAAGCGAACCGATTCGAGAGGACCGTAAATGGATTCCGACTCTCCTGGTTACATTCGGAGGGTAAAGGATTTCGTCGCTTATAATCCCATATAGCGTGAAGACAAGGAATTTTAAGTGTCTCACGCCTCTGTATATCAAACTGTATGAACTGACAGGCAGACATAATAGAACGTAATTTGTGGAAATAAATATCATAAAGACTAAATTGTAAAATCGCTGAAATTAGCAATTATGGCTGACTACTTTATTAACACTATATGTGGTATGCTAAATACGTTATCCTCATTTGTTTTTCTTTGTAGTTAAGCTAGATTAAAGTTAAAAGGTAAATAACGGAGTCAAAATTGTATAAATAAGAATGAAATTCAAATTTAA
>NW_020872560.1:866548-874048 GCF_003789085.1 Penaeus vannamei
ACCCGACTTCCCGACGCCCTGCGCAGCCGAAAACCCGAATTAACAACGACCTGCGCCTCCAGAGATCCGATTTCCCGACGACCTGCGCAAAACGAGAACTTGATTTTCAGATGACCTGCGCATAATGAAAACCTGAATTTCTGACGACCCGCGCAACCGAAAATCTGAATCAACAACGACCTGCGCTCTCCAAATACCCGATTTACTGCCGACTTGCGCAAAACGAAAACCTGAATTTCTGACGACCTGCGCAACAAAAAACTTTAATTCCGACGACCTGCGCAAAATGAGAACCTGAATTTCCGACAACTTGCGCAAAACGAAAACCTGGATTAACAACGACCTGCGCAATCCATGACCTACGCCAATGGACACCCGCGATATTCATGATCATTAATCTTTTCACAAAGTAAGTACTCACAAAGTACCCATTCCTCTTTTCACAAAGTACTAACAAAATAACCGATGTCTCTTCCCACAAAGTACAAACAAAAACACCCATTTCTCTTCTCAGAAAGTAAGCACTAACAAATAGGTACTAACAAGATAGTTCTTTATACCGGCCTCCCGTATCGCAGAGGACTACTCATGGTCTGATGAGGTTAACACCAGGGTCCGAAACGTCATTCATAATATCAAAATTCCCATGAAATAAGAGGTTCGTGTGATAAAAAAAAGAGAGAAAAAACTGTTCAGGTGGAAAAAATGAGATACGATGTTGTTATTATAAATGTGATTCACAGCAAAAGTTTTTTTTTTCGGAATAGATTGATATATTTAAGAGCTGGTATGGATGGTAACAGCTGGTATGTATGTGCGCAGAGTTGGTATTGTTTTTTTTTTTTTTTTTTTTTGTTTTTTTAATTTGTATTTGAATGCGCGTTGTTATTCACACAAACATATACTCAAAAACACGCACACACGCACGCACGCACACAAACATACACTTCGACCCCACTCCCACGCACACACACACACACATACCATCGCGCGCACCCCCCTACCTACCTACCCCCTGCCCATCCAAAACCCGTGCCAACATCCCCCCCGCCCCTTCTCGTCACAACCTCCCTCCCCCTACAACGCCCCCCCCCTTCTAATCACCTGATCCATTCACCGATAGCGAGGAAAGAAGCCATTCACGTCTCACAGATTTTAAATCAGATTTATTAAGATTTATGTTTTTTTTTTTTTTATTTAATTTGTTGGCAATGGATATTCTTTTTTGCTGTGACATACTGTCTTTTTTAGTTTTTGCTTCTAAGAAAATGAAAATTATATGAACCGAATGAACTATCTCAAAATTCAAAGAAAAAAATGAATAAAAAGAAAGAAAGAAAAAAATGTATATATATATATATATATATATAATATATTAGTATATATATTATAAAGTATATATATATAATTAACTGAATGAATATTTTCAATTCAGAAGAAAAAAGTTATATGACTGAAATGAATCATTTCAATTTTCCCGCAATAATAATAAAAAATAAATAAATAAAAATAAAAGGAATATAAAATAAAAAGGAATTTCCCCCCTCCCCTTCCTTTTCCACTAACTCTTCTCTCTATTGCTCTTTGCTTTCGCCCACTTTTTCTTTTTGGGACCTCTTTCTCACTCTCACTTTCTTTGCGCCCTAAGTTTTCCGCTTGCTATCCTCTTCCTCCCTTCTCTTCTCGTCTGACCTCTTTCGTGCTTTTCTCTCTCGTCCTAATTTCTTGCTAATTCTCTCTCTCCTTCTCTTTTCCTCGCCCCACTTTTCTTTTCTCACCTCTTCTCATCCTCTTCCTCCTTTCTCTTCTCTCTTTCACCCCATCCTCTCATCACCTCTTATCCCCGTTCTCCCTTCTCTTCTATCGCCCCACTTTCCTCCTCTTTCTCCTCTCTCATCCAGCCCTTTCCTCTCCTTCTCTTTTTCGCGCTTTTCTTTTCTTCTCTCGGCCTCAGCTTTTCCTGCCTCCTCTTTGTCCTTTCTCTTCTCTCGCCCCATTTTTCTCTCCTCCTCTTCTCCTTTCTCTGTCTCGTGCGGCCGGCACTTTCCTCTCCTCCTCTTGTTTACCTTTTTTTTTGTCTGCTCGCCCCAACTTTTTCTCCTCCCATTTCTCGCTATCTCATCTCAGCCCTTTTCTTCTCCTCCTCCTCATTCCCGCTTTCTTTCTCTCCGCCCCACTTTTTTCTCCTGCCTCTTTCTGCCTTTGCTCCTTCTCCATGCGCCAACCCATGTTGTTCTCTCCTGCCGCTGGCTTTCTGCGCTCTCTTCTTCTCAGTGCGCCCCCACTTTTTCTCTCGCCCTGTTTTCCCTTTTCTTCTGCCTCGGCCGCCACTTTTCGTTCCTCGCTCTTTCTCCTCTCGTCGGTTCTATCGCCCCACTTTCCTCCGTCCTCTTTTTCCTTTCCTCTCGTCTCGCCCCACTGTTTTCGTCGCTCTCTGTTCGTCGCTCGCTCGTCATTCAGCCCTTTTCTTCCTCCTCTTTTTCGCTTTCTCTTCGTTCTGCGCCCCACTTTTCTCTCCTCCTCTTTCTCCTTTCTCTTGGCTCGCCCCACTTTTTCTCTCCTGTCCTCTTTCCTCCTTTCTGCTTCTCGGTCGCCCTGCACTTTTCTGCTCCTCGCTGCTTTCTGACCTTTCTCTTTCTTTCGCCGCGCACTTTGCCTCTCCTCTCTTTTCTACGCTTTTTTGTCTGCCTGGCGCCCCAACTTTTTTCTCCTCCTCTGTTACTCCTTTCTCTTGCTCTCGCACCCACGTTTTCCCTCCCTTTCTCCTCTCTCTTCTGCTGCGCACGCAGCTTCTTTCTGCGCTGCTCTTTTCCTGTCCTCTTCTTCGCCCCCGACTTTTCTCTCCTCTTTCTCCTCTCTCATTCAGCCCTTCTCCGGCCCGGGGCGTTTCGAGGGAAGCGATCTAGAACTGGCCTGCTTGGAAAAGGTTCAACGCGTTTGTTGTTTAGGAGTAATAAAGATTCTTATTTTTTCTCTTTCGCTTTTTTTTATCTGCCGCCAACATTTATAGGCCTTTTGCCCCATCTTCTGGCTCTCCCCTGCTTTTCTCTTTGCCCCTCCCTCTCCTTCTTCTTGCTTCTGTACTGCATCTCTCTCTCTGTCATTTTCTCCGCTTCCCTACCGTATATGTTCCTCTGTCGTGATCTCGGCTCCTCCTCTTCACCTCTCCACCTTAACTTTCCTTCTCCCCTATCTTCCTCTCTGCAGCATTCACATCGCTGCAATTTTTCTCTTCCTCCTCCCCTCCCTCTCCTGCGCTTCTGCTCCATCTCCACCCAAGCTTTTCCCCCTCCCTAGTCCTCGCCCCGCTCTCTTACTCTTCCTTCTCCGCTCTCGCGCTCTTATTTCTTGTTCTTCCTCCTCCCTGCCCCTGCCCATCCATCTGCGCACCCTAGCTTTCCCCTTCCGGCCATCCTGCCCCCGCTCTCTTTTCCCTTCCTCCGTTCCCCTCCTCTTGACTCTTTCGTCCTCCCCTCGCCTCTTATGCTTCTGCCTTCGCCCCTCTCCTCCTGTAACTCTTGCGTCCTCCGCTTGCCGTCTTTGACTCTTCCGTCTCCCCTCCCTCGTTACTGGCTTCCTCGCTCCCCCTCCCTGCTTACTCTTCGCTCGCTCCCCTCTTTACTCTTCCTCCTCGCCTCCCCTCTTGACTCTTCGCTCCTGCCCGCTCCCTCTTTCCTGTCCGTCCTCCCTCCGCGTTCTTTGAGCTCTTCCTCGCTCCCCTGCCCCTCGTTGACTCTTGCTCCTCGCCCGCTCCCTCGTTATCTGTCCTGCCTGCCCTCCTTCTGTACTGCGGTTTCCTCGCTTCCCTCTGCCGTCTTAAGCTCTTCCTCCTCCCTCCCTCTTACTCTGTGCCTCCTCCCGTCCTCGTTTGCCCTCCTCGCTCGCCTCCCGTCTTAACTCTTCTGCCTCCGCTCCCTGGCTTACTCTTCCTCCTCCGCCTCCCTCTTTCCGGCTTCCTCCTCCTCGCCTCGTTTCCCTTCCTCCTCCCCTCCGCTCTTACTCTTTTGCTTCCTCCTGCCCACTGCCTATACCTGCCCCCCTTCACGGCCCCGGCCCCTCAATTCCCGCTTCTCGCCCGTCGCTCGCTTCACCGGGAAGCCCTATCCCAACCAGACAAAACCATTTCAAGTAAACCACATTTCAGTACCAACAATACCAAACATTTATTTTTTCTTTCACCGTAAACGCACTTTCACAACCGCAACCTTTTCACTGTTAAAAATATATATATCCCCTACACCCACCTCAGCGTAAAACGGATCTTACTCACCGAATCTATTTCACCGTAGAATAAATATTGATCTTATCTCAGCAGTAACCCATCTCAGCATAACCCATAGACCCATTTGCATAAAAATAAAAAATCTCATCACGGCATAACCCATTTCACTGTAGAATAAATATTTCTCTCACCATAACCCCATTATCATTTGTAGATAAATATTATATCACGCATAACCCATTTCACAATAAATAAATATTTCTCTCACCATAGACCTTTCACCGTAGAATAAAATGATTCTCTCACGCAATGAACTCATTTCACTGTGAGAATAAAATCTCTTCCCATAACCCAATCTCAGCTCGTAGAAGTAAATATTTCTCTCACCATAAGCCCATTTGCACTGTAGAATACAAAATCTCTCTCACCATACCCCAATGTTCTACTGTAAAACGCCGATTTTGCGTCAAGTGCAACACACAGACCCACATTCCACAACAGAGCACAACTGTCGACATCAGTTCAGCACGATATGCACATTAGAAGTCTTGAAAGTGGAAATTCAAAATAATTTAATATATGTGACTCGAAAAAAAGCAATATAATTTATTTTTTTTCCTGTTATCTGATTGGCCAAGGAGATCCATGACGGTGACAGACAAACTGACGAAACATATACAATTTTATTCTTTCTTAAGACGAAGAAGAAGAAGAAGAAGAAGAAGAAGAAGAAGACGAAGAAGAAGAAGCAGCAAGAAGCAAGGAGAAGAAGAAGAAAAAGCAAGAAGAGGAAGAAGAAGAAGAAGAAGAAGAAAGAAGAAGCAAGAAGAAGAAGAAAGGAAGAGGAGGTGGAAATTAATGTAATGATGATGAATGATGATGAATGATGATGATGATGATAAGGGAAATACGGAGGAGGAGGAGACAGAGAAGAAAGGAAGAAGAGCTGTAAAGCCAAAAGAATAAGAATAAAACCAAGAAGATGGAAGGAGGGGGGAAGAAAGGAGCAAGGAAGATCAGAAGGTGAAAAAGGCAGAAGAAAGAAGAAAAAAAAAGACGAAGAAGAGGAAGAAAAAATATGAAAAGGAAAAAGAAGACGAAGAAGAGGGAGAAGGAGAAATAGAAGAAGAAAAAGAAGACAAAAATGAAGACGAAGAAAAAGCGGAAGAAGAAGAAGAATGAGAAGAAAAGCAAGAACAGGTGAGGCCTAGCACAGAACTGTCACTCGCGGAAAAACACTCCACTTGGGGAACGAAGAGAGAAGAGAGAAGAGGAAGAGGAATAAACAGAGGAAGAGGAAGAAGAGGAAGAGAGGATGAAGGAGGAAGGAACTGAGGATTACAGGAATAAAGGCAATAATAACAATAAATAAAACAAATAAAAAATAACATATAATAATAATAAGGATAATAACAATAATACAAATATCAACAATTATAACAAAATAATGATAATAAAAATGATAACAAAAATCTTAACAATAACAATAATGTAATGATGATGATAATGATAATAAATTAATAATAATAATAATAATAATAATAATAATAATAACAACAACAAAATAATAATCATAATAATAACAATGAATTAACAATAAGAGAATGAGAAAGTCTGAGATAGAGATACATAGAAAGAAGAAAAGAAGAGAGAGAAAGAGAGACAGCGAGAGCGAGATCGAAAGCGAGATCAAGAGAAAGAAAGACTGAGAAAGAGAGACATCCAAACAGACAGACAACCAAACCGAATAAGACAGACAGACAGACAGACAAACAGACAGACAGACGGATCCACAGAGAGCGAGAGCGCGCGGTCTGGGCGGCTTAGGATCGAACCATGAATCACACGCGCATTATGTAAACACATTAACACACTTCTGTCAACACGAGAGGCCGAGGCTGGCGTTCCTCCGAAGCCAATCGGAGCAAAAATTTCCCGAAGAAGGAGATAGAGAAGAAGAAGAAGAAGAAGGAAGAGGAGGAGGAGGAGGAGGAGGAGGAAAAGGAGGAAGAGGTGATGGAGGAGGTGGAGGAGGTGGAGGAGGTGGAGGAGGAGGAGGAGGAGGAGGAGGAGGAGGAGGAGGAGGAGGAGGAGGGAGGAGGAGGAGGAGGAGGGGGAGGAAGAGGTGGAGGAAGAGGTGGATTAGGAGGAGGAAGGTGGAGGTGGAGGGAGGAGGAGGAGAAGGAGGGGAGGAGGAGGAGGAGGAGGGGAGGAGGTGGAGAGGAGAAAGGAGGAGGAAAGAGAGAAGGGGAGGAGGTGGAGGAGGGGATGAGGAGACGAAGACGGAAGAATAATGAGGGGAGAAGGAAGAAGTAGAAGTACAAGGAAGAAGAAGACGAGAATAGGAAAAGGATGAAGTGGAATATAATAAGAAGAAGAAGGAAAAAGAAGAAAAAGAAAAAGAAGTAGAGAAAAAAAAAACAACCAAAACAAACGCAGAATTTTGGCATTCCGGAAACCAGTACCTGCCTACCTGACGTTTCTACTTCTTCCTTCGATTTTATCTTTATTCTTCATTTTCCACTCCTACTCCCTCCCCCTCCCCTCCCTCTGCCCCTGCCCCTCTTCCACCGACCGAAAGGGACTTCAGATCTAAGGAGCAGGGGGGGGGTAGGGGGGGAAGAGGAATGCTCTTTCTCCTTTTCTCTCTGTGTCTCTTATTCTCTTTCGATCTCTCTCTCTCTCTCTATAGGCCCCTACGTCGCTAAATTGATCTGTTTGTCTGTCTGCCTATTCATATGCATATATATAATCACACACACACACATATATACAGAGAGAAAGAGAGAGAGAGAGAGAGAGAGAGAGAGAGAGAGAGAGAGAAGAGAGGAGAGAGAGAGAGAGAGGAGAGAGAGAGAGAGAGAGAGAGAGAGAGAGAGAGGAGAGACAAGAGAGAGAGAGAGAGAGAGAGAGAGAGAGAGAGAGAGAGAGAGAGAGAGAGAGAGAGAGAGAGAGAGAGAGAGAGAGAGAGAGAGAAGAGAGAGAGAGAGAGAGAGAGAGAGAGAGAGAGAGAGAGAGAGAGAGAGAGAGACAGACAGACAGACAGACAGAGAGAGAGAGAGAGAGAGGAGAGAGAGAGAGAGAGAGAGAGAGAGAGAGAGAGAGAGAGAGAGAGAGAGAGAGAGAGAGAGAGAGAGAGAGAGAGAGAGAGAGAGAGAGAGAGAGGAGAGAGAGAGAGAGAGAGAGAGAGAGAGAGAGAGAGAGAGAGAGAGAGAGAGAGAGACCTAGAAACGGGAAGCCACACCTCGCAAAAGTGTTGACGATGAGAACCAAAACCG
>NW_020872560.1:881548-884048 GCF_003789085.1 Penaeus vannamei
ACAGACAAACAAACAAACAGTAATTTTTGGGTCATATAATCCAAGGTTGTTTCCCCACGAGAAATATTCTATTTTTTTTCTTTACAACTTTCTTCCTTTATTCCAAGGTAACTTTGATGAGACTTGGGTTAAAGGAGACTTAAATATGGGTCGGTTTATCGTAGAAATGTGGTGTTTTTTTGTTTTTTTTGGGGGAGCGGGGGGGGTGTTGTGTGTGTGTGTGTGTGTGTGTGTGTGTGTGTGTGTGTGTGTGTGTGTGTGTGTGTGTGTGTGTGTGTGTGTGTGTGTGTGTGTGTGTGCGTGTAAGTGCGTGTGCCTGTAAGTGCGTGTGCGTGTGTGCGTGTGTGTGCGTGCGTGTAAGTGCGTGTGTGCGTGTGTGCGTGCGTGTAAGTGTGTGCGTGTAAGTGCGTGCGTGGTGCGTGTGCGTGTGTAAGCGTGTGCGTGTGCGTGTAAATGCGTGTGCGTGTGCGTGTAAGTGCGTGTGCGTGTAAATGCGTGCCGTGTGTAAGTGCGTGTGCGTGTAAGTGCATGTGTATGCGACTCACCTACACGTAATAACCGTACATGTTTCTTCTCGCAAACACGTGTGTCACAAATAACGTTAAAAAATCCCTCTCACATGCGGTTGTATAAGGTTCTCTTTCTCGGAACTTATAATTACAACGCGTGTTCCAAAGGAGAGAGGGAAAAAAAAGTAATCAAGGACGGTAATAAAATTCTCTGCTGGGGGTCTCGATGAATACAAACTCGCCTTTCCTCGCCTCTATTTCTCTCGTCGATTAAATATCGGGTTTACTTACCTCATTCTCAATCGGAAAAATATGAAATAGATTGAAAAATAAATAATCATCTCACTTACCTTGCAATAATCTCGATTTATTTGTTCCACACTTTCTTCTTCGTCTTCGCTGCCGTCTATGTCCTGAAACCATAGAAAACGGAGATAATTCTGGGTCAAAGAAAACGAATTTATGGGTGACTATGGAGTTTTGATGTTGTATTAAATATCCTATCTTCAAGTTTCTGATATATCTCCTTTAAACATTTGTTCAGACATTTTATCAAAAGGTATATGACGGTTTTTATTATGATTTCTTGGAGTAAATATAATAAACCTAAGCATCATCTGTTCGTATTTGCTCCATCAATGGTTCGGATACGGTAGAAAAGAAGAAGGAGAGAGTAGAGAGAGAGAGAGAAGAGAGAGAGAGAGAGAGAGAGAGAGAGAGAGGAGAGAGAGAGAGAGAGAGAGGAGAGAGACGAGAGAGAGAAGAGGAGAGAGAGAGAGGAGAGAGACAGAAGAGAGGAGAGACAGAGAGAGAGGGAGACAGAGAGGGAGAGGAGACAGAGAGGAGAGGGAGAGACAGAGAGGGACAGAGAGGGAGAGAGGGAGAGGGAGACAGAGGGAGAGAGAGAGGAGACGAGAGAGAGCGAGATGAGGAGAGAGGAGAGAGAGAGAGAGAGAGAGAGAGGGAAGAGAGAGAGAGAGGAGAGAGAGAGAGAGAGAGGAGAGAGAGAGAGAGAGAGAGAGAGAGAGAGAGAGAGAGAGAGAGAGAGAGAGAGATGAGAAGAGAGAAGAGAGAGAGAGAGAGAGAGAGAAGAGAGAGAGAAACGAGAGAGGAAGAGAGAGAGAGAGAGAGAAGAGAGAGAGAAGGAGAGAGAGAGAGAGAGGAGGGAGAGAGAAGAGAGAGAGAGAAGAGAGAGAGAGAGAGAGGAAGAGAAGAGGGGACGAGAGGAGAGAGAGGGGAGGAAGAAAGAGAAAGAGGAGAGAAGAGAGGAGAAGAGAAAGAAAGAGGAGGGGGGATTTATGAAAAGGAAGAGAGAGAGGGGCCAGAGAGAAAGAGAGAAAAGAAAAGAAAGACGAAAGAGAAAGAGAGAGAGAGAGAGAAAGAAAGGAAGAGAAGATGAGAGAAGAAGAAAGAAAGAGAAAGAAGAAAGAGAGAGAGAGAGAGAAGAGAGAGAGAGAAAGGAGAAAGAGAGAGAGAAGAGGAGGAGAGAGGAGAGAAAGAGTAGAGAGAAAGAGAAAGAGAAGAGAGAAGAAAAAGAGAAGAAAAAAGAGAAAAAAGAGAAAGGAGCGAAAAGAAAAAAAAGGAGAGACATGAGGAAAAAGAGAGAAAGAAAGAAAAGAAAACGAGAATAGAGAAAAAGAAAAAAATGAAAAGAGTTAAGGAAAGAGACCGAGAGCGAGCGAGCGTGAGAAAGAAAGGAAATATTTGCGAAGGAATACACTCTAAATCCAAAGCCCAAAGTTGCATCAGTATGCCACAGCGTCCATACAGTGCGGCGAAGAGAGACAAGTTCGAAACAAAAGTCTTTTGATATGTATATAAAGAAAAAGAAAGAAAAGTCTTTATATATACATCTAAAAAAGAAGAAAAGAAGGCTTTATATATACATCTAAAAAAGAAAACAAGAACAAAAACAAGTCTTTATAAATACATATAAAAAGAAAAAAGAAAATAATAGTTCCTAAACAGAGAATAAAAGACTACTTATCTTA
>NW_020872560.1:889048-899048 GCF_003789085.1 Penaeus vannamei
TCTGTTCTCTTTTATTCCATTCTTTACATTCTATTCTCCATCCTCCTCTCTTTTATTCCATTCTATTCTCTTTTTTACCATTAAATTCTCTACCTCCTCTCTCATTCCATTCCATTCGCCATCTTTTTTATTCCATTCTATTCTCTATCCCCTTCTCTTTCATTCCATTCAATCCTACATTTTCTCCTGCATTCCACACACTCTCCTTTCCATTCTATTCTCCATCTTTCTCTCTTTTATCCCATTCCATTCTCCATCCCTTCTTCATTCCATTCTCTCTCTCTCCTTTCCATTCTATTCTCCACCCTCTTCTCTTTTATCCCATTCTATTCTCTTTAATTCCATTCCATTTTCCACCTTCTCTTCTACTCCCTTCCATTCTCCCTCCCCTTCTCTTTCACTCCACTCTATCCAACATCCCCCCCATCCCCCCTCTCCCCATCCCCACAGGGCGTTCCCACCCACCGTGATGTTCCAGTGGGATCGCAGGTCGTCGCACCACTGCTGGTAGGGGCGCCGCACTGGGCCACCCGCGTCAGGAATTCGCTGAGTTCGCGGGCCACTGTCGGGTTGCCCTCGACCTGCACGCCGCCTGACTGCAGCCACTCCTGGGGGAAGAAAAGGGCTTGGTAGAGTTAGGTTGGTGTCTGGGTTGGGAGGGGTTGGGTTGGGAGGGGTTGGGTTGGGTTTGGTTTGGTAGGGGTTGGTTTGGTTTGGTAGGGTAGGGTCAGGTTTGGTAGAGTTAGGTAGGTGTCAGGTTTGGTAGGGGTTGGGTTGGTAGGATTTGTTATGGTAGGGTTAGGTTTGGTTTGGTAGGGGTTGGTTTGGTAAAGTTTGGTTTGGTTTGGTAGGGTCAGGTTTGGCAGCGTTAGGTAGGTGTCAGATTTGGTTGGTAGGTAATTTGGTTTGGTATGGTAGGGTTAGGTAGGGTCAGTTTTGGTAAGATTTGGGTTGATAAGGTTTGGTTTAGTAGGGGTTGGTTTGGTTAAGATTTTGTTTGGTAGGGGTTGGGTTGGTAGGGTTAGGTAGGCTCAGGTTTGGGGTGATAGTGAATGATGGCCATATTTGGATTTTTTTTCTTTTGATAAGGTACAGGTTGCTGTATATTCTTTATAGGTTATTTGTTATAGAATCTTAATCTTTTTATAACACTTAAGTTGTAGAATATGACTTTTTATGTACAATCAGTGAATGAAACAACGGTCTGCAGAGCAGCGTCGCGTCCCTTCAGCGCGTCCTCCCGCGCCGGGCCCTACCTCGACGCACTGGAGGACCGCCCGATGCACGGCCGGGATGTCGACCACGATGTACACGGGCGAGTCGAAGCGGCGGTACCTCGTGGGCGTGACGGAGCTGGACCTGGACGACGCCACGCCCCGCAGGTCCTCCCCGCCCGCCTGCAGGCTGGAGGGCAGGGCGGAGAGCGGCGCGTCGTCCACGTTGCCCGCCAGCGTCGGGGGGAAGCGCGGGGGCGTGATGGGGGAGAGCGCCGGCGACCTGAGGCGCGGCGAGGACAGGGAGTGGGGGGAGTAGGGGGAGCCGGGGGACAGGAAGGGGGAGCTGGGGCGCGGCGAGCCCTGGGACACGTGCGAGGACGCCGGGGACGCCAGGTTGTGCGGCGAGGCCATCCCCGGGGAGTGGAGGGGCGTGGACGAGGCGATGTTGTGGGCGGAGCGAGACGGCGACAGGTGCGGGACGGGGAAGTGGTGCGGCGACAGGTGCGTGGTGGGCGACAGGTGCGGGCTCGGCGGCAGCGTCAGGTGCGTCGAGAGCAGGCCGGTGTTGAAGTCCGCCCCCGTGGTGGTGGGCGAGCGGCCGATGGGCGTGGGGCGCGGCACCAGCAGCGTGGACATGCTCTCGAACGTGACCCTGGGCACGGAGCGCGAGCGCTGCCGGAAGGGGGGCGGGGTCTGCAGGTCGGGGGCGTCCATGAGCTCGTACGACGGGAGGTTCTGCAGCTGCCTCTGGAAGGCCACGATGTCCTCCTCGCAGGACGCCAGGTCGTTGCGCGACTGCGAGATGTTGGGCGTGGAGCCCGAGGAGTTGATCTGGTCGTGCACGGACTTGGAGCGCTTCTTGTGCAGGCTCGAGAAGCGGAAGCTCCTCTTCTGGAAGATGGAGGGCGAGGACGAGGGCGTCGTGCCCTTCGACGAGCTGCTGATGGAGTTGTGCGACTCGGCGGCCCGCAGGCGCGCCGGCAGCAGCTGCTGCAGCGTCACGCTGACGTCGGTGGTGCTGATGGCGGCCAGGGTGTCCCGGAGACGGCGCCCCCCGGAGCCGGGCTGCGAGAGCGCGCTGCCGGGCGTCGACACCTTCCTGTGGTGGAGCTTGAGCTGCGCGTCCTCGCTGTTGGCGCGCGACGGCGTGGCCGACGTGCGCCGGAGGTCCTCCTGCGAGGCGGGCGACAGGGGCGGCTCCTCGGGGCAGGCCTCGGCGAAGTCGAGCGTGAGGTTGACCCTGCGCCTCTTGCGCAGCGTGGAGGCGTCGGTCTCCGAGGAGGAGGTGCGGGACCGCGCGCGCCACACCTCCGACGAGTGCGAGGTCCAGGACGAGCGCGACGTGCACGACTTCCACTTGGTGAGGTGGTGCATGGAGGTCAGGAGGCGGTGAAGGAGGAGGCGGAGGAAGATGACCGGGTGCAGGACGAGCGGCAGCCCCAGCATGAGGCAGGACAGCAGGCGGCGCCCCAGAGGCCCCTCCTCCTTTCCGGCGAGACGCTTTCCGCCTCGAAACCCAACGCCTAGACCTGCAAGGGCGGCGCCATTAGAGTCTGCTCTCGGAACAAGGTTCATAGCGCCTGGAAGGACACGGGGAAGGTTAAGGGCGCGATACGATTCAGTGTCTTTCGTCATGATGTGAACCAACAAAAAATGCCAACAGATAAACAAAGGAATAATAATAACAACAATAAGAAACAGCAATAGAAAACAAAACAAAAAACAGCACATAATTGCTTTGGAAACACCTTTTCCCGACGTTCACAATATCCTCAAAAACAGGAGCGCCTTTCCCCTCCCTCTTAAATTCCAATAAACAACGGACTAGCCTTTCCCCCTCCCTCCCCCTCTCCCTCTCTCCCTATTCTCCACAGCGTCCCCTTTTGATTTCCTTTTTTCTCCACCCACCTCGGATGTCCACAGTGTCCCCCACTAACACGAAATTCAAACTGCTCTCTTTACGACCGGTTCAGAATCCGACAGAACCTGATCCGAATCCTCGAACTTTATCTAAATCTCTTCGCTTCATTCACTCTTCTAAGGCTTTATCTAAATATCTTCGCTATATTTACATATCTAAGGCTTTATGTACATCTCTAAGCTTTATTTACCCTTCTAAGGCCACATTTAAATCTCTACGCATTACTTACACTTCTATGGCTTTATCTAAACCTCTACGTTTTATTTGCTTATCTAAGGCTTTATCTAAATCTCTAGGCTTTACTTACACATCTAAGGCTTTATCTAAATCTCTAGCTTTTACACTTCTAAAACTTTATCCACAGGTTTAAGAATCTTACACAGTTCCATAGGACTTATTCATATGCAATATCCACATCTGATTTCAATTCTAAAGATCAGGACTTGAGCCACAATACCAGGTCACAGCCAATGGTTTTAATGGCAACATTTTTCACCAATGGTGGGTATTTACCAATTCTTTGATTATATCTACCATTTAAACTTTATAAATATTTCAAAAGACTTTATCGAATATCCACATTCCATCCACATATTTGTCTTTACCTTATTTCTTATTTCTGGGGTTTCACACTTCACTTCACTTTACTTAAAAGGTTTTACCCACAATTCAATTAATCCTTACCCACAATTCAACTAATCCTTACCCACACTGCCAAGGCTCTACATTTTACCCACAAACCTTATGGCATTACCCAAACTTTACCCACATTTCCAAGGCTTTATCGACAGTTCTAGGGATTCTTGCTCGAGTTCCCAAGACTTTTCAGACTTTCCTCGTAAGATTGTTGACTTATCTTGTAATTTCTTTTCGATTTTTTGAACTAGCCCCGCCCACAACCCGCATTTTTTTACTCTCTCTCTTTTTAATCTCCTTCTTTCCCCCTCCCCCTTACTCTCTTTAATCTCCTCCTTTCTCTCTTCTTTTTTAATCTCCTCCTTCTTTTTCTCTCTCTCTCTCTTTAATCTCCCTCCTCTCTTCTCTCCCCTTCTCTCTCTCTCTCTCTTTAATTACCCTCCTTCTCCCTCCCTCTCTCTCTCTTTTAATCTCCTTCTCCCCCCTCTCTCTCTTTAATCTCCCTCCTTCTCTCTTTCTTTCCTCCCCCTATATCTCTCCGCAAAAACCTTACACTAGTTTATCAATGAAAACAGCAATCAAAATACAAATAGGGAATAATTAACCTTTTTGCGTAAACCACAAGATGTAAACCCATGAGACTATGCGTCTTATCTGATCATAAGATGTACCAACATTATTATTTCATATGACAAAAAAAAAAAAAAAAAAAAAAAACGGGAAGCAGAAATATAATAAACATTTTTAGTGCTTAGCGCTCTTTGAGAAAAAAGAACAAAACTAAAAAAAAAGAAGAAAGCGTAAAAAGAAAAAGGAAAGAAAAAGACGAAAACACGAGAAAAAAGAAAGAGAAAATAAAAAAAAAGAAATTAACAAAAATCAGATGATTGCATCCACATCAAGCTTAAATGGTATATTGTCGCAATCCATTTATCAATACATGATTATAATTATGTACATTTTATTCACACTACAGGGATTGCAAAACGTATAGTTCTCACATTACATTTTATATATATATAATCATTGTTTAATATATTCATTTCCTTTTAATATATTCACAAGATGGCGGACATAATAATTTCATAAAAAATCACAAAACGCAAGTAAAGATGTTAATCAAATTCATAAATAAAAACATGACAACCCGAGCCATGAA
Source organism: Penaeus vannamei (assembly GCF_003789085.1). Taxonomy (NCBI): domain Eukaryota; kingdom Metazoa; phylum Arthropoda; class Malacostraca; order Decapoda; family Penaeidae; genus Penaeus; species Penaeus vannamei. The sequence goes on from NW_020872560.1 coordinate 893,982, forward strand.
AAAGAAGAAATAAGAGACAAAAGACAATAAAAAGAAAAGAAAAGAAAAGAAAAGATACATTCCCTCCCTCTTAAAAGAAAAATAAAAGAAATAAATGAGAACTACACAGCTAAAGGAAGCGGAAGCATTGCTACATACAAGCGCGCACGCACACAGGAACCGCACACAAGCACGCACACACGCACACACACGTACACACACGTACACACACTTACAGTATAACCCCCACCCACTCACATATCCCCACGACCCCACCCTATCTGTACACGCACATACCCCCTCCCCACATACACACGCACACACACACCCCATTTCCCTTACACACCAACCCAACACCCCTCCTCCTCCCCTCTTCCCCCTCTCCAACCCTCCTCAACCTCCCCTTACCCCTCCCCTCCTCCCTCCCCCACCCCTTCCTATACACACACACACAAATACACACCCAGACACACACACCCATCCAAACACCCACACACACACACCCATCCACCCAACCACACACCCACACACACACACAACACATCCAGACACATACACACCCCATCCACACACATCCAACACCCTCCCCCCACCTACTCCTAACCCCACACCCACACAACACACAGATACACATCCACACACCAACTCCTCCCACCCTCCCCACCTCCCTAATCCACACACATACAAACACCATATCCACACACACACAACCCCCTCCCACAACACCGCCCACACTCACACACACTCCACACACACGACCCACCACACCACACACACACACACACACACACACAGCATCGCCACGAGGTTCTACTGAGCACGCCCGCAGCGGGAGAAGAAGTAGAGGAGTGTAAACCTTAGAGGCCTGACCTCTCGTCGACTCGTGGGGTTCGCTGACCCAGTCCATGGAGGTTGTGCTCGTCGGGGTTATGCCGGAGGTGCTCGTGCTCTGCGGGCGGGAGGGAGGCGCTCGTGAGGTGAGGTAAGATACGGTATCAGTTAGATATGGTACCTGTCATATAAGGTAAGATACGGTGTCAGTTAGATATGGTACCTGTAGTATAAGATAAGGTGTCAGTTAGATATGGTACCCGTATGATAAGATAAGGTATCAGTTAGATATGGTACCTGTAGTATAAGATAAGATAAGGTATCGGTGAGATATGGTACCTGTAGTATAAATTAATAAGGTGTCAGTTAGATATGGTACCCGTATGATAAGATAAGGTATCAGTTAGATATGGTACCTGTAAGATAAGGTAAGATAAGGTATCGGTGAGATATGGTAACCGTAAGATAAGGTATCAGTAAGGTATGGTACCCGTAATATAGAATGAAATAAGTTGTAAGATAAGGTATCATAAGATATGGTACGTGTAAGATAAGATACGTTATCAGTAATATATGGTACCTGTAAGGTAAGATTAATACACGATAAGATGAGATAATGTATCAGTAAAATAAGGTTTGAGTAAGATATGGTATTTGTAAGATAAGATAAGGTATCAGTACGATAAATGGTACCCAAAAGATAAGATAAGATAAGGTATCAGTTAGATATGGTACCCGAAAGATAAGGTATCACACATGGTACCCGTAAGATAAGATAAAATAAGATGAGATAAAATAAGATAAGATAATGTATCAGTAAAATATGGAACCTGTAAGATGAGATAAGGCAAGGTAAGGTAAAATAATTTAAGATAGGATAATAAAGAATATGATAAAAGATTATATAAGATAAGGTAAGACAAGAAAAGACGAAATGAAATACGATAAGCTAAGATAAGGTATCAGTAAGCTAAGATAATGATAAGATAAGAGAGATTAATGTAGAAAGGTACATATATGGTATATTCTACGTCATTTAATGAAACGTTAAATAACCATAGTTAGCGCCCAATGAATAGGACTGATAGATGGGTGGATAGGCAGATAAACAGATAAAAAGATAAATAGATAGATAGATAGATAGATAGGTAGAAGAAAGAACACCAGATTAAAAAATGTGTAATATTTACAGATTGAAGTGTTTTTTGCAGAAAAATTAAGCATGCAATGTATCAAATAAATGAAGAAATAAATAAATAGCTGAATAAATAAATAACAAGAACAGCGGAGCGAATGCATGGCCGGAAAACACACAATAAAAGAGTGAATAGGGAGAGGAAGCGATAAAATAACGACGGAAAAATGCAAAAGAGAATTAGAAAGAGGGAAAAAGGGGTTGACGAAAAATGGTGAGGATAATCTAAAAGCGATCAGAGAGAAAGGGGGAGAGAGGGAGAGGAAAGAAAATGACAATAAAAGGGGTGCGAAGGGTAAAGGCAAAGGCGAGGGAGTGTGCGTATAAAGAGAAGAGGGAGAGAATGTGGATAATAGAGGATATATTAGGGAATGGGAGAATAATGGATAATATTGAGATAAAATGAAAATGATGAAAATATCAAATATTGGAGAAAGGGGGAAATATGAGAGAGGGACAAATATTGAATGGTGAGGCGAAATAATGGATAATATGACGTCAACAAAGGAATAATATAAAGATAATTGAATAAATAATGGGATAGAGAAGGTCATATGAAGGCGGGAATAAATCAAAGAAGAGGGAGAAGAAAGGCAGATTAAATACACAGAAATATTCAAAACAAAAAATACACAGAGAAAACGAACAAAGAAATATACAAATGGTGGGCAGACGTTAAAACCATCAACACATATACGCAAACATATTATATATATATATATATATATATAATATATATATATATATATATATATATATATATATATATATAATATATATAATATAATATGAATATAAACTCACCTCGAGAATACCCCTCAAAGAAAGAAAAGAAAAGAAAAAGAACGCAAAACCTCACCACGTCAAGAAAACCTCCCGAAACCTCCCCCTTAACCCCATTCCCCCAAGAAAACCTCCCCCTTAACCCCCATCCCCCCTTCCCCCAAGAAAACCTCCCCCCTTAACCCCCTCCGGAAAACCAAAGAAAACCTCCCCCTTAACCCCCATCCCCCCCAACCCCCCAAGAAAACTCCCCCTTAACCCCCCCCCATCCCCCCCAAGAAAACTCCGAAAACCCTTCCCCCATCCCGAAAACCTCCCCTTAACCCCCCCACCCCCTTAACCCCCTTCCCCCATTCCCCCATCCCCCCCAAGAAAACCTCCCCCTTAACCCCCTTCCCCCCAAGAACCCCCCTTAACCCTCCCCCCCATCCCCCATCCCCCCCAAGAAAACCTCCCCCTTAACCCCTTCCCCCATCCCCCTTAACCCCCCCCCATCCCCCCATCCCCCCATGAAAACCTCCCCCTTAATTCCCCCAAGAAAACCTCCCCTTAACCCTTCCCCCCCCCCCCCCATCCCCCTTTCCCCCATCCCCCCTTCCCCACCAAGAAACCTCCCCCCTTAACCCCCCTTCCTCCCATCCCCCCCCAACCCCCCCCCCCCCCCCCCTTCCCCCCCCACCTCACCTCCAGCGTCTTGAGCGTGTGCAGGACCATCCCCTCGACCGACATGCCGAGGACCTTCTTCTCCTGCGACGAGACGATCGGGGGCGGCGCCGAGGTCATCATGATGTAGTCATCCTCCGAGCTCTCTCCCAGGGGCGTCGGGGGCGGGCTTCGTCTGCAGGGGGGCGGGGCGTGGGCAGTGGCGAGGGCGGGCGAGGGCCGTGGCGAGGGCGGGGCGAGGGCGTGGCGAGGGCGTGGCGAGGGCGGAGGGGAGAAGAAAAGAGTTAAATTCACATGGAAGTGAGATGACTAGAGTGAGATTTAAATGGAGGATTAAGATGAAAGTGACATGACCTCAGTGAAAATGAAGAGAAGGATGGAAGTGAGATGACCTCAGCGAAATGAGGATGAAACTGACATGACCTGAGTGAAATGAGGATGAAAGTGAGATGACCTGAGTGAAATGAGGATAAAAGTGAGATAACCTAAGAGAAATGAGGATGAGGATGGAAATGAGATGACCTCAGTGAAATTCAAATGGAGGTTTGGACAGAAAAAGTGAGATTAGCAAATGAAAAATTCACATGGAGGATGAGGATGAAAGTGAGATGACCAGAGTGAAAATCAGATGGAGGATAAAGAAGAAAGTGAGATGACCAATGGGAGATTCATCTAAAAGCTTGAATTGAAACTGAAAGTGAGATGACCAATGGGTAATTCACATGCAGGATGAAGCTGAAAGTGAGATGACCAATGGGTAATTCACATGCAGGATGAAGCTGAAAGTGAGATGACCAGAGCCGAAAATCACACCCAAGATGAGGATAAAAAAGTGAAATGACGCGAAATGCTCGTGGAGGATAAACGCGAAAAAAGTGAGATGACCAGAATAAAAATTTCATGGAAGATGAGGATGGAAAGTTATATTAGAATGAAAATGAGAAAAAAATAGAGTGAGAATGAGAATGAGGATCTAAAAATGGTTTGAATTGGTATATATTAAATTGAGGTTATTTTCACGGCAACTTTAGACGAGGAGTAAATGAATAAATAAATAAAAAAGCGTTTGAGTTTATTTATTCATAAAGATGATCAGGAAAAGAGAAAGAAGAATAAGTTATAAAGACAATAACAGCGACAATAACAACAATAACAACAGATACAAGAGAGAACGACAACAATAACAACAACAGATACAAGAGAGAACAACAACAACAAATACAAGAGAGAACAACATTAATAACATCAACGACAACATATTATACCTGAATCGAGTCTTAGAAAGCTAAATACTCCATTGCCTTTATATGATCTAAACGATATCTTTCGACAGTGTAAACATAACATGAATATCATTTCAGTATGTAATAATCATAAAGGAATTTGTTTTCATCGTTCTTGTAAAATTCCTTCTATAAATTTCTTTTAATTTTTTATATAATTTTTGGGCATATTATATGCAAAGTTAGAATACAAAGAAAAAAAAAATGAAACATGACTCCCCTGACAATATGTTGCAGGCTGTTCTCAAGTTAACAACGCAATTCTTTTGTGCAATCTTACTAATCCCAGCGTTCTAAAATCAACAATTCAAAAAATATAAACAATAATTCAAA
>NW_020872560.1:909048-921548 GCF_003789085.1 Penaeus vannamei
AAAAGGAAGAAAGGGAAATGGTGGAAAGAAAGAAGAAATTAGACATTAGGAATCAGAAACGAAGGAAGGGAAGGTGGAGAAATAAGATAGCGTAGGATAGCTTGAATAAAGGAAGGAATGAGAAAAATGAATGGAGAGAATATGGAGAAATTGGATAGAATAGGATAGGTTGAATAAAAGAAGGAATGAGAGAAACGTATGAAGGGAATATGGAGAAACTGGATAGCGTAGGATAGCTTAAATAAAGGAAGGAATGAGAGAAACGAAGGAGGGGAAAGATGGAGAAACTCGACGCGGGGAAAAAATCGGTTGATAAAAGGAAGGAATGAGGGAAATGAAGGGAGGGAAGAAGGAGACATTACACAGCATAAAATAACCTTGAAAACAGAAAATAAATGAAGGAGAAATGAAAAAAGAAAAGGAGAAATTCGACAAAGCATAAGATCGCTTAAGGAACGAAAGAAATGAGAGGAATGATAGAAGTGTAAAGAAAGAAAACCGACACAGCGTAAGATCAATTGAAATGATAGAAATGAAAAGAGAGAAATAATAGACAAAGGAGAAATTAGATAGCCTTAAAAAGAAAGGAGAAATGATGGAATGAAAAGAAAAAAAGACACAGCGAAATAAATAAAGGAAATAATAGAATGAAAAAATCGACACTCATAACGGAAGATCGAAAGAAAGAAGAAAAGAATAAAGAAGAAAAGGATGAAAAATCAATAAAAGGGACAAAAAAGAGGTTAGACGCTAATTCGTCTGATCGAATGAATAAAAAAAAAAAGTAAGAAAAGAAAAAAGACGAAAGAAAATAGAAACTGAGAGAAAACAAAAGACGAAAAGAAAAATAGAAAAAGGGAAGAGAGAACAACAACAAAATTCTGATGAAGATTTAATGGAAACAAATAAAATCCATTTCTTCCGCTGTGAAGACATTCATCCCTATTCTCCTACACTTGTCTCGAAAAACAGTTATAAGATCAAACATAATGATATGACAATGAATAATAAAACAAAATAAAAGGAGAGAAAGAAAAGGAGTAAAACATAAAGAAGACAGAAGATAAAAAATGATCCAATATCATAAAATGATCCGATATTATATTTATTGAAATCAACATAAGAGAGATATGGGAACCTATTGTTAATAGAAATAGTGGTAGTTACAGATATAGTAATAGCAATACGTGTGTGTTAATACTAGTAGTTTAGCACTGACATTGTTACGGAAAATAACGGTAATCACAGCAGCAAGCTTAATAGTAGGAACAGTTATAGTGAAAGTAATATCAGTTATTATAGCAGTAAAACTAGTAACAGTCATAGTAAAAAGAGCAGTAAAATAAAAGATTTAGCAGCAAAAATATATATTATGGTACAAGAAACATTAGTTGTAGTAATAGTCATAGCAATGGCATCTTTACTGGTCAGTTAGTTTCATTAACAATATAGCTGATGTTAGCAATAGTAATACTACTAGTATAAGTCTAGGCTTTCGACATCTTTTTCTTCACTTTGCAGGCGTATGTGAGAAAACCAAATAACTGATGAATTGTGTACATATGTAGACGAAGCTCCTATAGACACTGCATAAAAAGCTGAAATCATAATCCTTGTTATCTTCATCATTCTCATCATAATCATCATTACTACTATTCCTATCATCACCATCAGTTAATTATTGCACAGGAAGAACCCTTGTTATCTTCATCATTATCATCCTCATCATAATCATCATCATTAATACTATTCCTATCATCATCATCAGTTAATTATTGCACAGGAAGACCCCTTGTTATCTTCATCATTATCATCATCATAATCACCGTCATTAAGGCCATTCCTATCATTAATGCCATATCATCATCACACAGGATCTTCATCATCATCATCATAATCAATTAATTCCTATCATCACCATCGATTAATTATTACACAGGAAGACCCCTTGTTATCTTCATCATCATCCACATCATAATCATCATTACTGCCATTCCTATCATCACCATCGATTAATTATTACACAGGAAGACCCCTTGTTATCTTTATCATCATCATCATCCTCATCATAATCACCATCACTACTGCTATGCCCATCATCATCATCATCATCATTACTTAATATCATTATACAAGAAGACCCCCCCCCCCCCTATGGCTAGAGCTAAGCGGATGTTGCAACGACTCATTACTTTGCAACGATTTCGAAAAAAAAAAAAAAAAAAAACCGCTTTACATAATGATACCCACTTGCAACATGGCAGAGGAATATGCACACAAAGCCCTCGATGCAGCGATGCAATAAAGGGGATTGTCTGGAGTCGCATTATTTTGACTGACAATGAAGTTCTAAGGTTGACGTTCGCTTGCAACTCTTTTTGGCTGATGTCTGTCAACGATCAATTTGGGTTGAGTTCTTGTAGATGGCGAATCTTGGTTTGGTATGAGTCAGTGTTCTTGTAGATGGCGAATCTTGGTTTGGTATGAGACAGTGTTCTTGTAGATGGCGAATCTTGGTTTGGTTTGAGTCAGTGTTCTTGTAGATGGCGAATCTTGGTTTGGTTTGAAGTGTTCTTGTAGATGTCTTGGTCTGTTCTTGTAGATGGCGAATCTTGGTTTTGGTTTGAGTCAGAGAGGCGAATCTTGGTTTGGTTTGAGTCAGTGTTCTTGTAGATGGCGAATCTTGGTTTGGTTTGTCAGTGTTTCAGATGGCGAATCTTGGTTTCAGTGTTGTAGATGGCGAATCTTGGTTTGGTATGAGTCAGTGTTCTTGTAGATGGCGAATCTTGGTTTGGTTTGAGTCAGTGTAGATTCTTGGTTTCAGTTGTTCTTGTAGATGGCGAATCTTGGTTTGGTTTGAGTCAGTGTTCTTGTAGATGGCGAATCTTGGTTTGGTATGAGTCAGTGTTCTTGTAGATGGCGAATCTTGGTTTGGTTTGAGTCAGTGTTCTTGTAGATGGCGAATCTTGGTTTGGTTTGAGTCAGTGTTCTTGTAGATGGCGAATCTTGGTTTGGTATGAGTCAGTGTTCTTGTAGATGGCGAATCTTGGTTTGGTATGAGTCAGTGTTCTTGTAGATGGCGAATCTTGGTTTGGTTTGAGTCAGTGTGACAGATGTCGGGAAGTTTCAGGACAGGAATTTCGGTTCATTTCAGTAAACAATGAATATTAGTGAACCTGATTACACGATGCATTTCAGTTAAATAAATCATATCTGTATCTATCTAATCCGGCATGTATCTATCTAATTGTCTATCTACCTATCTATCTGTCTATCTATCTGTCTATCAATCTATTTGTCTATCTATATATCTACCTATCTATCCATCTATCTATCTATCCATCTATCTACCTCTCTATTTATTTATCTATTTATCTATCTATCTATCTATATACATATTTATTTATCTATCTATATATTTCTCTATCTATCTACCTATCTATATTACTCCACATACACTGACAAACAATTTTCTCAAAATCCTCTTCACATTCCTGAAGCCACATTCAGTCAACAAGCGAAATGCAAATATGGCATTAACATATTGCAGAAATCTTAAGCAAAAAATCCCGACCGGAAAATCTCTTTATAAATCTGAAATCTGAACATTTTTAGTTCTGTTTTAAAATATTTCCAAAAATTCCAAAAATGATGTAAGCTTGCTATAAAATTAATTAAATCCTATTACTGATACAAAAGCATAATGGCGTGTGCTTCATCAATAAAATTCTAATTGATCTTTATTAACTATGTTGATTCTGTCGTAACATTCATCATAAACAAAATGAATAGTGATAATAAATTAATTAAGAGTTGCAATAATAATGCTAGTCAGCTGTGGTTGGTTAATTCGAATATTATTACTAGTGATGATCATTACTACTACTGCTACTAACAACATTGGCGATGGTGATGATGTGATGGTGGTGGTGATGGTGGTAGTGGTGGTGATGGTGGCGGTGATGATGGAAGTGGTGTTGGCGATAGAAATGGTGGTGGTGGTGATGATGGAAGTGGTGTTGGCGATAGAAATGGTGGTGGTGGTGATGATGGAAGTGGTGTTGGCGATAGAAATGGTGGTGGTGGTGATGATGGAAGTGGTGTTGGCGATAGAAATGGTGTGGTGGTGATGATGGAAGTGGTGTTGGCGATAGAAATGCGATAGAAATTGGTGGTGTGGTGATGATGGAAGTGGTGTTGGCGATAGAAATGGTGGTGGTGGTGATGATGGAAGTGGTGTTGGCGATAGAAATGGTGGTGATGATGGAAGTGGTGTTGGCGATAGAAATGTGGTGGTGGTGATGATGGAAGTGGTGTTGGCGATAGAAATGGTGGTGGTGGTGATGATGGAAGTGGTGTTGGCGATAGAAATGGTGGTGGTGGTGATGATGGAAGTGGTGTTTGGCGATAGAAATGGTGGTGGTGGTGATGATGGAAGTGGTGTTGGCGATAGAAATGGTGGTGGTGGTGATGATGGAAGTGGTGTTGGCGATAGAAATGGTGGTGGTGGTGATGATGGAAGTGGTGTTGGCGATAGAAATGGTGGTGGTGGTGATGATGGAAGTGGTGTTGGCGATAGAATGGTGGTGGTGGTGATGATGGAAGTGGTGTTGGCGATAGAAATGGTGGTGGTGATGATGGAAGTGGTGTTGGCGATGAAATGTGGTGGTGGTGATGATGGAAGTGGTGTTGGCGATAGAAATGGTGGTGGTGGTGATGGAAGTGGATAGTGGTGTTGGCGATAGAATGGTGGTGGTGATGATGGAAGTGGTGTTGGCGATAGAAATGGTGGTGTGTGATGATGGAAGTGGTGGGCGCGATAGAATGGTGGTGGTGATGATGGAAGTGGTGTTGGTGGTGGTGGTGATGATGTGGTGTTGGCGATAGAAATGGTGGTGGTGGTGTGATGATGGAAGTGGTGTTGGCGATAGAAATGGTGGTGGTGGTGATGGAAGTGGTGTTGGCGATAGAAATGGTGGTGGTGGTGATGATGGAAGTGGTGTTGGCGATAGAAATGGGTGGTGGTGGCGATAGATGGATGTGGTGTTGGCGATATGGTGGTGGTGGTGATGATGGTGGCGGTGGTGGTGGTGATGATGGAAGTGGTGTTGGCGATAGAAATGGTGGTGGTGAGGATGATGAGGATAAGAAGAAAGAGGTGGGGGAGGAGTGATAAAAGGGGAAGAGCAAGAAACAAATAAATAACGAGAACGAGAAAGTGAAAAGGAAAATGATGACAACTCCATCAAAACAAAAACAAAAAAGTCCAAAAAATGAAATGCTTTCAAACTGATCATTTCCGAAACTATAAAAAATAACTATTATCTCTAAAACTTTCCATATTTCTTGGCACTATTTTTCTTATTTTCTTTCAAAAGATTCCTCACCACCACGATAAAAAAAACAGAAATATCGCAGTATGCCCGCCCATTTTTATATTATTATTATTATTATTATTTTTTGTCAAAAACAGAAAACGGGACATTTTTTCCACCCTTTTCTTTTCTATTCTTTAATTTGCCAGCTTCTTTGATGTCGAGATTTGGTTCCTATGGTCTTCTGTTTTCGCTTTGGTCGCTCAACAAAATGTTTTTTTTTTTTTTCCTCGTTGCTTTAATAAGACAATAAGGACACATTCAATGGAGCTCGAGTAGGCGGGAGATCTGAGCAACATCGCCAGGGAATCGAACACGGGGAAGATCAAGAACATCGCCAGGGAATCGAACACGGGGAAGATCAAGAACATCGCCAGGGAATCGGACACGGGGAAGATCAGAACATAGGGAATCGGACACGGGGAAGATCATCGCCAGGGAATCGAACACGGGGAAGATCTAGAACATCAGGGATTCGGACACGGGGAAGATCATCGCCAGGGAAATCGGGGAAGATCAAGCCGCAGGAAATCGACACGGGGAAGATCAAGAACATCGCCAGGGAATCGGACACGGGGAAGATCAAGAACATCGCCAGGGAATCGAACACGGGGAAGATCAAGAACATCGCCAGGGAATCGAACACGGGGAAGGAACATCGCCAGGGATTCGGACACGGGGAAGATCAAGAACATCGCCAGGGAATCGAACACGGGGAAGATCAAGAACATCGCCAGGGAATCGGACACGGGGAAGATCAAGAACATCGCCAGGGAATCGATCGACATCGCCAAGGGAATCGACACGGGGAAGATCAAGAACATCGCCAGGAATCGACACGGGGAAGATCAAGAACATCGCCAGGGAATCGAACACGGGGAAGATCAAGAACATCGCCAGGGAATCGAACACGGGAAAGATCAAGAACATCGCCAGGGAAGAACACAAAGATCAAGAACATCGCCAGGGAATCGAACACGGGAAGATCAAGAACATCGCCGGGGAAATCGCGAACACGGGAAGATCAAGAACATCGCCAGGGAATCGAACACGGGGAAGATCAAGAACATCGCCAGGGAATCGAACACGGGGAAGATCAAGAACATCGCCAGGGAATTCGAAACACGGGGAAGATCGAGAACATCGCCAGGAAATCGGACACGGGGAAGATCGAGAACAACATCGCTAGGGATTCGGACACGGGGAAGATCAAGAACAACATCGCCAGGGAATCGGACACGGGGAAGATCAAGAACATCGCCAGGGAATCGAACACGGGGAAGATCAAGAACATCGCCAGGGAAATCGAACACGGGAAGATCAAGAACATCGCCAGGGAGGCACGGGGAAGATCAAGAACATCGCCAGGGAATCGAACACGGGGAAGATCGAGAACATCGCCAGGGAATCGAACACGGGAAAGATCAAGAACATCGCCAGGGAATCGAACACGGGAAAGATCAAGAACATCGCCAGGGATTCGGACACGGGGAAGATCGAGAACAACATCGCCAGGGATTCGGACACGGGGAAGATCAAGAACAACATCGCCAGGGAATCGGACACGGGGAAGATCAAGAACATCGCCAGGGAATCGAACACGGGGAAAAAAGATCGAGAACAACATCGCCAGGGATTCGGACACGGGGAAGATCGAGAACATCGCCAGGGATTCGGACACGGGGAAGATAGATCGCCAGGGAATCGAACACGGGGAAGATCAGAACATCGCCAGGGAATCGAACACGGGGAAGATCGAGACAAAAATCGCCAACATCGCCAGGGGATTCGGACACGGGAAGATCGAAGAACAACATCGCCAGGGATTCGACACGGGGAAGATCAAGAACATCGCCAGGGATTCGGACACGGGGAAGATCAAGAACAACATCGCCAGGGATTCGACACGGGGAAGATCGGAAGAACCATCGCCAGGGAATCGGACACGGGGAAGATCAAAAACATCGCCAGGGAATCGAACACGGGGAAGATCAAGAACAACATCGCCAGGGAATCGAACACGGGGAAGATCGAGAACATCGCCAGGGAATCGGACACGGGGAAGATCGAGAACAACATCGCCAGGGATTCGGACACGGGGAAGATCGAGAACAACATCGCCAGGGAATCGAACACGGGGAAGACCAAGAACATCGCCAGGGAATCGGACACGGGGAAGATCAAGAACATCGCCAGGGAATCGAACACGGGAGATCAAAGAAATCGCCAGGGAATCGAACACGGGGAAGATCAAGAACATCGCCAGGAAATCGAACACGGGGAAGATCAAGAACATCGCCAGGGAATCGAACACGGGGAAGATCAAGAACATCGCCAGGAAATCGAACACGGGGAAGATCTAGAACATCGCCAGGGATTCGGACACGGGGAAGATCAAGAACATCGCCAGGGAATCGAACACGGGGAAGATCAAGAACATCGCCAGGGAATCGAGAGGAAGATCAAGAACATCGCCCAGGGAATCGAACACGGGGAAGAAAACAACATCGCCAGGAGAATCGAACACGGGAAGATCGAGAACAACATCGCCAGGAATTCGAACACGGGGAAGATCAAGCATCGCCAGGGAATCGACACGGGGAAGATCAAGAACATCGCCAGGGAATCGAACACGGGAAAGATCAAGAACATCGCCAGGGAATCGAACACGGAAGAAGAATCAAGGGGGGAAGATCAAGAACATCGCCAGGGAATCGAAACACGGGGAAGATCAGAACATTCGCCAGGGAAATCGAACACGGGGAAGATCAAGAACATCGCCAGGGAATCGAACACGGGGGAACATCAAGAACATCCCAGGGGAATCGACACGGGGAAGATCAAGAACATCGCCAGGGAATCGAAACGGGGAAGATCGAAACATCGCCAGGGAATCGAACAAGGGGAAGATCAAGAACATCGCCAGGGAATCGAACACGGGGAAGACAAGAACATCGCCAGGGAATCGAACACGGGGAAGATCAAGAACATCGCCAGGGAATCGAACACGGGGAAGATCAAGAACATCGCCAGGGAATCGAACACGGGGAAGATCAAGAACATCGCCAGGAAATCGAACACGGGGAAGATCAGAGGGAATCGAACACGGGAAAGATCGAAAACAAAATACACATGTAAGCACTCAACAACACGCACATAAACACGCATACACGCCATATAAGCACACAAAACACGCATACACGCACACAAACACGCATACATACACATAGACACTCTGTCGGATTCTGCCTCTGTCTTTCTAGATCTGTGTGTTTGTCTGTTTGTCTCTCCTCTTCTGCTCTCTCTCTCTCCTTACCTTTCTCTCTTCTCTCCCCCCCTCTCTCTTTCCTTGCCTCTCTCTCTTCTTCCCCCCCCTTTCTCTCTTCTCTTCTCTTCTCTCTCTCTCTCTCTTTCGCACAAGCACTTAGAAATGGGCACAACACACGAGGAAAGAAATAAAATCAGAATTACATTTCTCCCTTCTCTCTGTCTCCCCTCTTTCTCCCCTCGCCTTTATTTTCTACCTTACGAATTCTTTGGACATCCATTGTGTATTAGAATGAGGAAGAAACAGAAAAGGGAGGCATTCTATCTGTCTCTCTCGTCACAGCTGGTGCCTTTGCATTGGGATACGCACACGCACGCAGCACAAACCACACAACACACACACGCACACACACACACAACACACAAACACACACACACTCACACACACACACACACGCACACACACACACACACACACACGCGCACACACACACGCACACGCACACACACACGCGTACACACACGCACACGCAAACACGCACACGTTACACATACACACACACACGCACACACATACAAACACACATACACACACACACACACACACACACACACACACGCACACACACACACGCACACACATACAAACACACACACTCACACACGCACACACATACAAACACACACACACACACACATACAAACACACACACGCACACACTTTCTGTGGGTATATATATGTTTATCTTGATATCTTTCTGCCTGTCTGTCTGTATGTCTGTTTCTCTGTCTGTCTGTCTCTTTGTCTCTCTCTCTCTCTCGCTCATTCAAGCCATACCTCCCTTCCCTTCTTCTCCCCTTCCCCCTAACTCATTCGCCCTCACCCTCCCTCAATCCCCTTCTCCCTCCCCCCTTCTCCTTCTTCTCCTTCTCACACCTGCAGAGACTCCTCAAAACAAGTTCAAACACGCATAGTAAGCAACGAGAAACCTCTTTTAAGATCTCAAAGTTTCTATCTTTTGTAACAAACGCTTCTCTCGGAGCGTGTGTACGTGTGTGTGTGCGTGTGTGTGTGTACGTGTGTGTGTGTGTGTGTGTGTGTGTGTGTGTGTGTGTGTGTGTGTGTGTGTGTGTGTGTGTGTGTGTGTGTGTGTGTGTGTGTGTTGTGTGTGTGTGTGTGTGTGTGTGTGTGTGTGTGTGTGTTGCGTGCGCGTGTACGTGCGTGCGTGTACGTTGTGCGTGTGTACGTGTGTGTGTGTGTCTGTGTGTCTGACGTGTATGTGTATTGTCTGTGTGTATTTGTGTGTGTATGTGCGTGTGTACGTGTGTGTACGTGTGTTACGTGTTCGTTACGTGTGTGAGTGATGCGTTCTGGTTCCCTTCTTAAATCCTTCCCCTTCTCTCTGTCTTTGTCTCTGTGTCTGTCTGTCTTTCTGTCTCTATCTCTCTTTCTGTTTTGTCTGTCTGTCTGTATCTGTCTCTGTTTGTCTCTGTCCCCTTCTCTCTCTTTCTTAGTTTGTCTGTCCCTTTCCCTCTCTCTTTCTCTATCTCTATCTATCTATCTGTTTGTCTATCGCTCCGTTCTGTCTGTCTGCCTCTCTTTCTCTCTCTCCTTCCCCCTCTCTTTCTGTTTCGGTTTGTCTGTCTGTCTCTTTTCCTCTTTCAGTCTGTCTGTCTGTCTCTCTCCCTTTCACTCTTCTATTTCCAGCTGTTGCAACCTTTTAACGGATTCGTGTATTTTACGCGTTTCTTCCTTGTGAGATGATCTGTCAAGGCAACATCTCTCGAGCGAACGCACTTCTGTGCCGCACACTTTCTTCGAAATGCTATTATGTTGCGTGCGATAATAATATATATATATATATATATATATATATATATATAATATATATATATATATATGTGTGTGTGTGTGTGTGTGTGTGTGTGTGTGTGTGTGGTGTGGTGTGTATATGTATACACACACACACACACACACACACACACAAACACACACCACAACCCACCCACAAACACACACACACACACACCACACACACACACACACACACACACACACACACACACACACACACACACACACACACACACATATATATATATATATATTATATATATATATATAATATATATATATATATATATATATATATATATATATATATATATAAACCAATCCACACACAGCCATATATATACTTTAATATATACATACATATCTATCTAGTCATCCATCTATTTATATATACGCATGTACACGCACTTGTATGTATGTATGCACGTATATATCCATATGCATATCTAAATATGCAATCTCTTTACTTATCTATTTTTTTATGTCGAAGAAGAAGAAGAAAGAAAGAAAAAAGTCATTAACATTCATAGGAAATACAAGAAGAAGAGGAAGGAGAAAAAGAAGAAGAAATAGCAGAATAATAATATTAAGAAGAATAAGAATAATGAGAAAAAAGTCATTTCGACCCGACGAAAGAAGAAAAGAAACAGGGAGTGGATAATAAACCTCGTAACAAGAGAAACGAGATAAGGGGGAAGCTGGATACAACGGAATGAGAGAAGAGAGAGAGAAAAAATGAAGGGAAAAGGCGAGAGGAAAATGAATGAAAGAGGGGAGGCACTAAAAGGGTTAATGAGAGAGAGAAGAGAGAGAGAGAGAGAGAGAGAGAGAGAGAGAGAGAGAGAGAGAGAGAGAGAGAGAGAGAGAGAGAGGAGAGAAGAGAGAGAGAGAGGGAGGGAGGAGAGAGAGAGGAGAGGAGAGAGGAGAGAGAGAGAGAGAGAGAGGGGAGAGGAGAGAGAGGGGAGAGAGGAGAGAGAGAGAGGGGAGAGAGAGAGAGAGAGAGGACAGAGGAGAGAGGAGGAGGAGGAGAGGAGAGGAGGAAGGAGAGAGAGAGGAGAGAGAGAGAGAGAGAGTAGAGACAGAAGAGAGGAGAGAGAGAGAGAGGAGAGAGAGAGAGAGAGAGAGAGAGAGAGTTAGTCAGAGAGAGGAGAGAGAGAGACGAGAGAGAGAGAGAAGAGAGAGAGGAGAGAGAGAGAGAGAGAGAGGAGAGAGAGAGAGAGACGAGAGAAGAGAGAAGAGAGAGAGAGAAGAGAGATGAGGAGAGAGAGAGAGAGAGAAGAGAGAGAGAGAGAGAGAGAGAGGAAGTGATTATCGTCATGGGGATTATGATGATGATGAAGATATTGATGATGGTGATGATGATGGATATATACCCCTAATACTATTAATTAACTTAATAACGGTTGTAATAGCAATAGTAGCAGAAGTAGATGTAATCAAAGTTGAAAGTAGTAGTAGCAGTAATAGTAACTTTAATATTAGTAGTAATTCTAGTAGTGGTTCTTGTAGTAGTAAAAGAAATGGTATCGTAGTACGTAGCAATAGTAGTAGTATAAGTAGTAGTGGTAGTAGTAGTAGAAGTAGTAGCAGAAGTAGCAGAAGTAGCAGTAGTAGTAGTAATAGTAGTAGTAGCAATAGTAATAGTAGTAATAGTAGTAGTAGTAATAGTAGTAGTAGCAATAGTAGAAGTAGTAATAGTAGTAGTAGTAATAGTAGTATCAATAGTAGTAGTAGTAATAGTAGTAGAAGTAGTAATAGTAATAGTAATAGTAGTTTCAGTATAAGTTGTAGAAGTAGTAGTAGTAGAACTAGTAGTAACTAAAAATACTAATAATATATACGTAACAAGAGTAGTGGCAATAGCTCCAGTAATAATACTCGGAAATGGCTGTAGTCATAAAAAAACGAAGATACACGTACAGTAATAATCACGAAAAAAAAACCATCTACTTATCAATATCTACATATATACACATTTACCTAAACACAACTGTAGTGATTAT
>NW_020872560.1:936548-939397 GCF_003789085.1 Penaeus vannamei
ACTCTGACCTATAAACGCCAATTTTCCAGACAATCGTGGCTCCCTGTCTGCTCGGATTTCTGCTACAAATTTTGAACCAGGTACAATAAATGGAGGGCGTGGGCGGGGTTCTATGATGCGAAAGAAGAGGAAGGCGAAAACTATGAAGACCGACAGGAGGGCGGACATAAACAAGAAGGACTAAAGGAGGAGTAATAAGATGTAAAAGGAGGGAGGAGGAAGGTATGAAAAATGGAGATAGAAAAAAAAAATCCATAGAAATTAGCAGTTCCCCCTTTATGCCTCCCGGTGATATTTTTTTTTTTTTTTTTTTTTTTTTTTTTTTTTTTTTTTTTATTTTTTTCTTACTATTTTCTTTTTCCCTAGATAACGGCGAAACAAAAAGTACTAGGATAGAGATATAGCACAACGGAAGAATAAGAGGAAAAGAGGCGAGAAACGCTGTAGCCGAATTGAATGAGAGAGAAACACCGAGCGGAACCTCAGAAACCCAGCGAATAAGAGCGAAGTGACGACTGCACGACAGAGCTGATAGCGAGGACGAGAGTAATGCAGATCAGCCACGAGGGAGAGCCGGCTACG
Organism: Penaeus vannamei; assembly: GCF_003789085.1. Taxonomy (NCBI): domain Eukaryota; kingdom Metazoa; phylum Arthropoda; class Malacostraca; order Decapoda; family Penaeidae; genus Penaeus; species Penaeus vannamei. Next base: position 937,131 of record NW_020872560.1, read on the forward strand.
GCGCTGGAATAGACGAGGCCAGACGCGCACTACAGAAGAGGCCGCTAGGGTGAAGAGAGAGAGACATCCCGCAACTACGAGACGCCCCGTCCGCTATACCATTTTCAACCGACTACTAAATCGTCTATCCCACTACTGCCACCTGCTCCCGTCGAACCTCCTATCAACGATCCTCTGCCGGCTGCGCTACTGATCCAGCCTAGACTACGCATATCTCGGCGTCCTCAGATATGACGGCCGCGATGCCGGCTACGAGCACGCATAGGGTACACTTAGCGCGCTTCTCTCCGTTCGTACCCCTTCTTCCTACCAGATCAAGTCCGGGTCCCTCGTACAACGTCAGCGTCTTGGGTGTCAAGCCGGTTACGTCCAACCGCGCTGTCTAGTTGTACTTCTACACCACGTCATCCTATTCCTCGCCTACACACGATCTGTCTTCTCATGGTCGTCTCGTCCGCCTCTGCAGAAGACTGGAGTTTACGGAGTCGCACAGGCCCTAGTATCCCTATCGACACCTATGCAGCCTCTACATGAGCGTGCACTCTCAGATACTACAAGGCCGCCTGCTCTACGCCTAAGAGAGGACAACGGACTGTAGCGAAGGAGGAGAGAGAGAGACGCATGAGAGAGAGAGGACAGAGAGAAGACTGAGAGAGACGAGAGAGAGCAGAGAGATAGGCTAGAAAAAGATGAGAGAGCAGAAAGTAAAGAAAGAGAGCGAGGACAGAGATAAAGAGACAAGAGAAAGTGAAAGGCAAAAAGAGAGAGAAAGAAAGGGAAAGAAAAAAAAAAGGAAAAAGAGAGAGGTTAAAATCCCACACACACATACACACACTGTGCAGAAAAAAACAAAACACTAAAGTATTGTGCACCCTCCCCCCATCCCCCCCCCCACGCCCATCAAGTCCGTGATAAGGTAATTCCACATTGATTACTCAGATAGCTTTTAATGGGGCCAAATTGGTACACACTATACGGCGCTCCTTCTACGCGCCTCGGAACACTCTGAGATGAATAGAAGAAACAATCTCTGTCTATCTTTTTTTTTTTTCTCTCTCTCTCTTCTCTCCATCTCTCTTCTTTCTCTCTTTCTACCTTCCTCTCTCTCTCTCTCCTCTCTCTCTCGCTGCTCTTCTCTCTCTCTCTTCTGTCTCTCTCCTCTCTCTCTCTCTCTCTCTCTCTTTCTTCTCTATATATAATGTATATATATATATATATATATATATGTGTTGTGTGTGTGTGTGTGGTGTGTGTGTGTGTGTGTGGGTGTTGTGTGTGTGTGTGTGGTGTGTGTGTGTACGCGTGCGTGTGTGTGTGGTGTATTTCTCTCTCTCTTCCTCCCTGCCTCTCTTCCTCCCTCTCATTCTGAATTTTTGCAACTACTGCAGGTTACGTGGCCAAGAGACGGTCATAAAACCTTTCCAGAAGAGTTAGATTAATTTGAAATTCAATCACAAGCTTACATTAGATGAGGTACGATGAACACTGATGATTAAATGATGAATAAGTTAATGAACAGAAAATGGATTGGATTTTACATTATTTCTCTTAGGATAAAGAAAGAAAGAAAGAAAAAAATATGTCATTTTCATACATGTAAGGTTCAATTTGGCAAAAAAAAAGAAAAAAAAGAAAAAAAGATTAAATAAATAAATAGAAGCAAAGAAAAAAGAAAAAAGAGAAAAGAAAAAAAGAAATAAAAAGAATAAAAGAAATAAAAAGAATAAAAAGAAATAAAAAGAATAAAAAGAAATAAAAAGAATAAAAAGAAATAAAAGAAAAAATGTAAACTCAAATCGAATAATTTAAACGTGATTTATGCAACTCGAAATTTAAACCACATCCTTGCAACTTCTTCTGTGAAAGACTGTCCACAACTTGCAACAATCGATCATCGTTGTATATTGTGAAAAAACGTAGATTTCATTTAACTTCCGTCATTTTCCGGCGCCGCTAGTGTGCAAATAAGAAACCAGAAAGAAAGAAAATAGAAAGAAGAAGAAAGACAAGGAAGGCTGAGACAAAAAAAAAAACAAAAAAAAACGGTCTACTTTGTGTCCGGCAAAAAATAGAAAAAAAAAAAGAAAAAGGAAAAGAAATAAAAAAAAAAAAATTAACGAGAAGTCTAGCAGTTCAAGCCGAGGTAAGAAATACTTAAACAATAAAGACACGAAGAAAAATAAACAAACTTGAGAAGAAAAAAAAATAATTTAGAAGTTAAAGGAGACTTCGACAGAACAGACATCAAAGAGAGAATGAAACAGACA
>NW_020872561.1:0-2500 GCF_003789085.1 Penaeus vannamei
GTATTCTGATATATATTCATCGATAGATATAGGTTAATAGGGTGTGGGTCAATGTGCGACAGACTTGGGCTAAGGTAGCTTCCTGCGAGATCTACCTAGAGGAAAACGTATAATTTCAATGGAGTAATAACAACAAAGAGGATAACGCTCACAAATATAAAGCAGAAGTAAATGGTGCGATCCTGCACAAATAACTAAATGCGATATTTCACCACACGCATATCACTCCCTCTCTTCCCCTCTCGCCTCAATCCTTGGAATAACAAACATCCAGGGTGAATCAAACATCCTTATAAATCATCGAGACCTTGTATGGCTGATCTGATCGGTACAAGAATCAGGTAGGCCAGTGTGGCTTCGCGAAAGGTTTCTCCGCCTCCCATTCTTACAGCGTTTGTACCTCTATGCCATGAATGCTTTGTCAATGGGGAAGCAGCAATTCCTACTATCACTGATTATGCCGGCTGGTGACTGTTGCCCAGACCTCTATATGAGAAATGATCCCTGGAACACTCTCCTCTCTGCTTTCGGTATTTAACCTCGCCATCTTAGGGCCAGGGACTTCAACTAAGTGAAGATGCCCCATTATTATCTCAATCATCGGCCACCTATCGAATTTTTGGACCAGCCAGTTTTGCTCGTCCTGTGGATTACTTAATAAAGTAAAATGAACAGTATGGGTGTTAGATAGAGCATTATATACGGAATATCCCTATTCTTACGCTTTCCCTCTTTGGCGTACCTTTCGTTTTAAGTAAAATCCTGCATGCCTTTTCTTTGTTTTACGTCCCTCTCGGTGCGTCAATCCCTTTTCCTCAGAATATTCCGACATATCCGCGACTCTCCGACATCTGCCTCTCTATTTACAATATTTCTTCACTACATCTCTTAAGCGCTAAATAGAGAGGGGATAATTATTTACCTGTCCCTCTGGTATATAGCCTAACTGTGTACTACGATATACTCATTACCAATGATAGACATGGGCCATCAAGTGTACTCCAGCTTTCTTAACAATGAAACCCTAAGACCCACGTCAAGAAATATTATAATACCCTCATAATACTATCACATCTATTCAATATATCCCATACCTAACTTTATTCACTACTCTATGTATATCCATCTATACTCACATAATACTCTATAATTGTATCTATCCTCCTCATCCATGTAATATTACATCACCTAGCTATATATATACCTATATAACTAGTAGTATATATATATATATATATATATATATATATACATACATATATATCTATCAACTACAATATATATATATAACATATTATATATATATACCTATAATATTAATATATACACCTAAACTATTATAGTCTATTTACCTATCGTGTTCACCTCGTGTCGCCAGAGTTACAGACAGGAATTCCACGTGGTATTATATCTGTATATCTCTACTCATTAAACACACACCACAGCACACACACCACAGCACAACACACGACACACACACGACGAACAACACCACACTATATGTGGAATCATTAGTGGACTTATATATATATCGGCAGTATAAAAAAAAGGAATATTTCACCAAATATCTCCTAAAAACTATATATAGTGAGTTGTTTATAAACAAGGTAACTAGGAGAGCAGCAGAAAGAGGAGTCAAAAGGAGGGAGAGAAGGCACACGCAGCAGAATGAACGTATACGAATGTATGAAGAGTGAGATGAACACTGGATGTTTACAATACAGAGAGTAGAGGTGTGTGTGTGTGGATAAGATGTGTTGGTGTAGTGGTGATAGGAGGAGAGAGGAGAGGAGTGGGGGAGAGAAGAGGAGAAGAAGAGAGGAGAGAGAGAGAGAGGAGAGAGGAGAAGGAGAGGAGAGAGGAAAGAGAAAGGAGAGAGAGCAGAGAGAGAGGGGAGAGGGAGAGAAGAGGCACGGAGGAGAGGAAAAGGAGAGGGAGAGAGAAAAGAGAGAGAGAGAGAGAGAGGGAGAGAGGAGAAAGGAGAGGAGGGGGAGGAGAGGAAGTATGAAGGAGAGAGAGGGGAGAGGAAGGAGAGAAGGAAGAGAAGAAAGAGCCGGAGAGAGAGAAGGAGAGAGAGAAGGACGGAGAGAGAGAGAGAAGAGAGAGAGAGTGAGAGAGGAGCAAGAGAAGAGGAGAAAGGACAGACCAGAGAAAGGAGACAGAGAAGAGGAGGAGAGAGAAGAAGAAGAGAATGGGAAGAATGAGACGATAGGAGGAAAAGAGGAAGGAAAAAAGGGCATTGAGGACAGGCAGCATCAAAAGAACACTATAAATCAAAAAGAAAAACAACAAAGAACAGGAAAAATGTAAAACTAAAGAACACAGAGCAATAAAGCTACAAGGTAATAACCCTATCACATAGATGTCATATACGATGATGTACCAGGACGGAATTAGCCTCGTAAGAGCACATTACGTAAAAGAAGAAAAACCTGAGTATGAGAAGATAAACAGATTCAGTATATAGAGAAGAAGAGAGGAGATAGTCAGCAGCTGAGGG
>NW_020872561.1:15000-17500 GCF_003789085.1 Penaeus vannamei
TGTTTGTTCATATGAGGTATGTGTGAGTTTATTTTCTTTGTATGTATGCTTATGTAAACACACACACGCCTGTACGCACACACACACACACACACACACACACGCACACACACACACATCCACCTTACTTTCCTCTCCCCTTTAATTTTATGGAATGTTTTATCACAAAATTATTTGACAGCAATAATGATCAGCAATGGCCAGTTGTCAACCTATGATATTACTGTGACAGCGTAAAGTGAAGCAGTTAATTTCTATTGTTTTATTTCCCTGCCCTGTCGAGCGTTTCATTTTTTTTCCCCACATTTGATTACATTTGGAAATGAGGTCACTAATTACGGAGATTAATGAGGATTGAAGAGGTTTTTTATATTTGCAACATCGGTGAATGTTAGTTATATTCTGGTTGTTGTTTTATTCTCTAGTATGACTTCGCGGATTAAAAATTGGCCAGCGATCCAATTCTTCCTAAATTCCAAAAACTAATGTTGTGGAAGTATTTTGCATTATTCTCCAAACATCCTATGTTTTCTTAATTCTTATTTCGCTTATTAAACGGTGGTAATGCTACAACCCTATAGCATCTAGCCATAAATTCGGAAATTCGGATGTTGAAGAAGGCTGTCTCTCCTCTCTCTCTTTTTTTCTCTCCCTCTTCTCTCTCTGCTCTCTCTCTCTCCCCCTCTCTCCTCTCTCTTCTTTTATCTCTCACTCTTTCTCTCTCTCTCTCTCTCTCTCTTTTCTTTTCTCTCTCTCTCCTCTTTCTCTTCTTTTTTTTTTCTCTCTCTCTCTTCTACTCTCGCATCCGGAATCCGTAAATACGTGAGTCGGGGGATTTTCAATTTGATGCGTCTGTTTCGTCCAAAGGTCACAAAAATGGACTCCGTTGTAATGCCACGTCAAATCTATTTTTTTTTATTTATTCTTTTTATTTTGGTATATTGGCTGCTAGGTCTCATATTTCATCGTGGGAAATACAAACTTCCCTTGATTGAATGGCAGAACTTTCGACCATGTGGACACTAACTGAACGCACAATACGCGTGGGGTTTGCTGTCAAAGCCTCCCATGTTGCATATGCATTTCGCTGCATGACCTACATCAAAGTTCGCACGAGCACCGGCTTCGTCAACTGACCTACCTCATCGTGGGGCTTTTGCACTAGTGAACCTGTTAAGGATGGAGCAATTGGATTGAAATGGTTGGGTTGTTTGTTATTTGGATGTTCCTTCTTTCTCTATTATACACCCTTTTCCTTCTGTTATCATTAATTCCGCCATTTCGCTGTCTTGGGCTGCTCCTCTTATCTTATCCGGGACGTTTTCAGTGGCGTTCATTTGCTCTTAAATCCACTAAGACATGGATTTGGACAGATAATGCGGTTGTTTGAGCTGATGTTAGTTTGTCACCGGGTTTGCGATGCCCATTTCTCTTAGCGTGTTAGCACACAGACAAACAACACGACACTCATACACAAACAAACCACACATGCACATACACAAACTAACAACACACGAACATACACAAACTAACAACACACGCCCATACACACATAAACAAACAACATACGCACACACATACACAAACAAACAACACACTCCCATACACAAATAAACAAACAACAGACGCACATACACACATAGACAAACAACATACGCACACACATACACAAACAAACAACACACGCACATACACATAAACAAACAACACACACAACACAAGCACAAACACGCCCAACCACGCATCCACAAAAGTGATAAAATACCCTCACGACACATAAACAAACAAAAAACAAAAAAACAAAAACAAAAAAAAATCTTCCCGCGCATCGATGGAGGACCTTCCATGGCGGGGGGGGGGGGGGGGGGCGTCCAGGAGTAGGGGGTAAGGGGGGGAGAGGGGACACAAAGGGGCGAGTCAACAGAGCAACCGGCCAGTTTGCATGAGTCCGAAATGGCGAACTCACCGGCCGCATTGTCTTCGTCATTGGGATGAGTTGACCCAAGATGAATTTTCGATGACCCAATCACCGGATTTGTGTTCGAGGTCGTGCTTCCGATGCATGGTGGTGGTGGTGGTGGGGGGGGGGTGCCTGTGTTTTCGTTCCCGGTGTTTTTTATATCTTCTGGTGTGTTTTTCGTTGTCTTTTCTCTATGTATGGAAATGTATATATATATACATATATATACATACATATTTCTATCTACAACTATATCTGTATCTATATCCATCTATCTATCTATAGGTCTATCTCTTTATCTATATCTATCTGTCTATCTCTATCTCTGTCTTTATATCTTTTATATATCTGTATCTATATCTTTATATATCTGTATCTATATCTATATCTGTCTATATCTATATCTATATCTGTATCTTTTCTTTCTGTTCCATGGTGCCTTTGTTTATCACTTTCATAAAATTTTCCTTTGTTTGTATGTAATTTGTCATTCTTAATTCTCCTCATTTTCTCCTCTCTCTCTCTCTCTCTCTTCTCTCT
>NW_020872561.1:42500-52500 GCF_003789085.1 Penaeus vannamei
ATCCTTCGCCCGAACACCAAGGCGCGCGAGGTCTGTGATCGAAGAAAATATCTTTTGATTCTTGACTGATTATTGTCCGCGAGAAGAGGTGTCAGCCAGAATGGGGGAGCGACTTTTTTTTCTAAAAAATGTCTGTGGTCGATGAAAGGAGGACTCGCGAAAAAGATTTTAATCAGCAGATGGGAAGGAATAAAAAAAAAGATCTTTGAAAAAACTCGGAATTTGGAATTTCATTTTTTTTTTTTTTAAGGGATGGGTGGGCGGGGTGGGCGGGGGTTAGGAGCCGAAGACCAAAAGCCTCTTTCTCTGCGGAGGCCTTTGTACTAGGCAGGAGGTATAGAAAACTTTGGGAGACGCCCGAGAATTTTACGTCTGAGGAGGATTGCCGTCGTCCCGAGATCAAAGAGAAATTTGGAGAGGTTACACTTCTTTCTGTCATCTCCAGAATCGTTTGTTTGTTTACTGTACGATTTTTCTTTTTAAAAATTTTACTTCCGCTTTGATTACTTTTATTATTCTTATATAATCATTTTTCTGAATATCCCTCTTATATTGTTTTTCAGTGTTTGGCTTCTCAATAAAAATGGTTTCAAGAGGAACATATATTTTTCGCTGAAGCCGTCTCATCACCGTTCTATGTAAATATTTCTTATGAAACATAACGGTTATTTATTTACCCATAAAATACACCTACATCAACTGAAATACCAGGACAAACAGAACATACCTCGATAACCGTTGTTCAATCATCACTGCACGTTTCTGTTGCCAGGGTGTTCTAGCTCTGTTAGGCCTACAATTTTCGTCATAATTACTTACGTTTATTTCCATACCCACAGCTCTCCTACGTGACACCTTTTTAATACTTTCTGAGTTTACATTGCAGCTGTTCTTAGAGTGTGGCATAATCCAGAAAGTAGGCAGCTCAGTCCATGTATTTTTTTTTTAACTTGTCCAAGCAACAATACCTTTATAATAATAATCTAATTCCCTAAAACGTTTTCAGTCAGGAACTGTGAAGGTCGTACACAAACAAACCAAAATGAGAGAATAATATCATACTACTATCAGTCATTAGAATTGCAATTTGCTTTAGACTAGTAACACAAAAAATATAACTATGCTTTTATGTTTAGATCTAACCACATCGAGGCTCAACAGGAACTACCAGACCTTCCATCGCTAGATATGGTACCGCAAACAAGGGGTTAAGGGTAGGAAGGGGATCCAGTCTGTCGCTTTGCCAATGGCACGATTAGAGGAGTTATTAAGTAAACTAAAAATATTGATATTATCAATTAGGATACTAATGGAGGAAAGGGAGAGTAGGGGGAAGGCGAGGAGTAAGGGGGGGGGAGAGAAAGGGGGAGAGAAAGAGAAAAAGAGTAAGGGGGAGAGGAGAGTGAGTAAGGGAGGAAAGATGATATCGAGAGCAACAACAATGGTAACAATAACAACGCTAATACTAACAACATGACTATATTATTGATAACGAAAACTACCGATTACCACGTTATACGACAATACAACGGAACGACAATAGAATCAATGCTATTAATGATATAAAGGCATTAAAAAAAATATTAGTACCATTATTGCCATTATAGTAATGATTATGATTGAAAATATGCTTATAAATGTAATCATAATTTGAATATAATCGTAATCACAATAATGAAAATAAAAAACAATAACAGGACAACAGGAACAATGATGATAATAATCATAATAATAATTGTAATTACTGTTATTATTACCGCTATTATCATTGTCAATGCCATCATTATTGTCGCTATTATCACCATTCTTCTTTTTTTCGTGTTTCTGTTGCAGTTCGTCTCAAAATAAAACCATTTATCAACTGTAATTCCCTAAGTGTCTTCTTGAGCCCCATTAAATGCTTGGATCGATTATTATGAAACTGTCGTATCAACNTTAAAGCACATCCATAAAACTGAGCGCGAGCAAATCCTGGAAGCAAATCTGACTCTCTCCAATTAACCATGCGCGAATAGGAGGCTTGACAACCCCAGGCCGGAAACCGGGCGGAGGAGTTTGATGACTTCTTTTAACATTTTAACACATCCTTCCTTGCGATCGTTGGGACATGGCTGATGGACGCCCTTTTGGGGGCGGGATAGGAGGGGGAGTGATGGGGTGGGCACGGGTGGCAGGGGGGAGGAGGGGGGAGGGATAAAGGGGTGGGATGGTGGGGAGAGGTATTGGATTGGGAGAGGAGGAAGTATGGAGGGTTTGGTTATGGAACGGGGTGGGGGGGGGAGGGAAAGCGGTATGGATTATTGGGAGGGCTAGGAGGGGAGGTAGGGGGAGAGGTTTGAGTGGGGGGGGTTAGGGAGGAGAGGGGAAGGGCAAAGGAGGGCATGGGAAGGTTTTATGGAGGGTTGGGAGGGAGGGGCAAGTATAGGAGGGTTGGGCAGGGCGGCAAAGCGAGAGGTATGGGGGCTATCTATGGGTGGGGTTTGGGAGGGGTTGCGGACGGCGCGGTATGGTAGGGGTATGGAGGTTGGGAGGGAAGGAGAAATAGGGAAGGGTAGGGGAACGGTAAGGGGAAGGTGGGGAAGGGTTGCTGGGAGGGCGGTAGGAGGGGTTAGGGAGGGAGGCATAAGCAGAAGGTTATGGAGGCGGTAGGGAGGGGTATGGAGGGTTGGGAGGGGAACGTAGGGGGTATGGAGGGGGTGTGGGAGGAGGGGGAAGGGGAAAGGAGGATTGGGAGGGGGAGGTAGGGGGTATGGACGGGTTGCGGGGAGGAGGGAAGGGATACTAACAGTGTTTGGGAGGATGAGTTTATGGAGGTGTGTGAGCGGATGGGCTCTGGTGAAGGATATAGGGGATGGAGGGTGGGCAGGAAGGGGTAGGAGGACCGGCTTTCTGCGAGCTGGCGCGGGAGGAGAGATGCAGACCAAACTCGTCCTTGTTCACGAGGCTCTCTGGTGATGCAGGGGGCTGAGTATGGCGGTTTAGGGGGGAGAGGTTAAAGAAGTGGGGAGATGGGAAGGGAAAGGAGGTGGAGGAGAGAGAGGAAGGATAAGAGAATTAGAGAGAAATGTGGATGGACAAGGCGGAGGTGGAGATGAAAGTGGAAGAAGGAAGAAGGAAGTGGAAGACGAAGAAGTGGAGAGGAAATGTGACGAAAGGTGAAGAAAGAGGAAAAAAATAGAAGGAGGGAATAGAGGAACGAAGATGGAGTTGGAGGAGAAGGACAGAACGGAGGGGGATGGGCAAAGGGAGGAGGAAGGTAGGAAGAAAAGGATGGAAGGAGGAGGAGAAAGGCTAAGTGAGAAGGAGGAGTTATATAGAAAAACAGTACGAATCGAAAAGCAGAATAAGAGATCACAAGAAATAGAAGGAGAATCGGAAAAAAAAGAAAAGAAGATATAAGATTAAAGATTATATCATCTCATATATCTATCATTCCCTCATTCGGTCTCATATTCAGTCTCCTATTTTTATTGACGTTTATGACGAAAAGAAAATTTTGATTTCGACTTTATCACCCGATGCGGATGGGGCGCTGTGTAAATGCAACAAAAATGGCGGGAAAAATTATCATATGCGATCGATTTTGAAGACAAAAAGAAACGGAAGAGAAAGGAGAGGAGAGGAGGGACGAGAAAAACGATGAAAGAGGAAGAGAGAAGAGCGAGAGAGAGAGACGGTGCGGGGCAGACAGATAGAGAGGACAATTGACAAGAGAGAGATTTAGAGAGAGAGAGATACAGACAGACAGACAAATAGAGAAAGAGAGTTATAGACAAGAGAGAGAGTAAGAGAGAAAGAAAGACAGATAGACAACAGAGAGAGATAGAGAGACAGAGACAGACCAGACAAAGAGAGAGAGAGATTTAGAAAGAGAGAAGAGACAACAAAGAGATAGATAAATAGATAGATAGAGAGAGAGAGAGAGAGACACCACAACAGAAATAGATAGATAGATAGAGAGAGAGAGAGAGAGACAACAGAGAAAGAAGATGAGAAGAGAGAGAAAAGAGAAGATAGAGAGAGAAGGAGAGAGGAGAGAGAAAGAGAGAGAGAAAGAGAGAGAGAGAGGACGAGAGAGAGGAGAGGAGAGAGCAGAGAGAAGAGAGAGAGAAAGACAACAGAGAGAGAGAGAGAGAGAGAGAGAGAGAGAGAGAGAGAGAGAAGATTCAGCTTATATACCGCCCTGGGTTTTATTGAACTTCTGAATGCATAATTAGACTTTCCTTTTCAATCGCTCTCTTTTGTGATGTTGAATGACGTGGAAAAGCGACGGGGAAAGCGACAGGAAAAGGGAGGAAGGACGGAAAAGGGAGGGAGGGAGAGAAGAGAGAATAGAGGAAGACGCCAAGAGGAAAAGGGGGAGGGAGGGAGGGAGGGGAGGGAAAATAGGGTAAATCGAGAGTGAAAAAAATATGTATCCACAGAAAATAGCAAAAAAACAGACAGAGACATAGATTGAGATTTATTCCCGATCGGGAGAGAAGAAAAGGAAGGGGAAAGGGAAGGAAGGAAGGAAAGAGAAGAAAAAAAAATTCGCGGTTTTCCACATAAAAAGGAATCCGCGACGAGCAAGTTTTCAGAAGTTGAGGGCGATTGGATCCTCATATCCGGCCAGACAGTGGGTGGTCGGAACGCACAGCTTGGGATCCGATCCTCCTCCGCTGCTCGAGACGTTATTCTTATGTTTTTTTTCGCGGGCTTTCGTTCGTCTATAGTCGTTTATGTTTATTTTCCCGCCATATTTCGGTCATCTATTGATGTTATTCTTTATTTACGTTTTTTCTTGATTTTGTTCATTTATAAGCGTTAATTATCTATTTTTTCCGCTTTTGTTTCACCAATAAGCGTTATCATTATTTTCTTTTGCAGTTTTTGTTTATCTATATATTATTTTCATCATTTTTTGTTCATCAATTATTACGTTATTCCATTTCCAACATTTGTTCTACTTATGTTATTCCCCCCTTCCCCCGTTCTTGTTCATCTATTGGCGTTATCATATTTTGTTTTTGTTCATTTAAGTATTATTATCGACTCTCTCTGCTATTATTTATTTTCATTGTTATTCTTCACTATTTGTCTCTATCATTATCGTTTATTATTATGATTACATTCTTATCGTATTGTATCATAATTATATCATCATAGTATTTATTATTCATTTATTATCCTCTTATTTCTCGTTTCTTATTATTATTATATATTTTTTCTCTTCTTCTTTTTCTTCTCCTTCTATCTTCTTCTTCTTTCTTCTTTTCTTTCCTCCTCCTCTTTCTTTTCTTCTCTTCCTTCTTCTTCTTCTTCTTCTTCTTCTTCTTCTTCTTCTTCTTCTTCTTCTTCTTCTTCTTCTTCTCCTCCTCCTCCTCTTTTCTTCTTTCTTCTTTCCTTCTTCTTCTTTCTCCCCTCCTCCTCCTTCCTTCCTCCTCCTCCTCTCCTCCTTCTCCTTCCTTTCATCATCATCATATTCTCCTATCTCTCTTCTTCTTCACCTCCACCTCCTTTATCATAACATCCCATTGACAAAATGATAGAAAAATAAATACATAAATTTGTCATTATTTATATTTATTTATATTTATCATTATTAGTACTTTTTTTAGTCATTAAGAAACGAAGAAAAAATTGCTTTGTATTTTCATAATTACTTTATGCATGATTGAGAAAGATAATTAACAGAAATGGAATGTTTATATATGTTTTTTTTTATAAAAAAGATAAATTATAGTCTAGATCATTAAAAAAAAAGGCAATTTTTAGAGTTTTAAAAAGCTAGAAAAAAATGAAAAAAATTTTGAATAATTATATTTATTTATTTATTTATTTATTTGTTTGTTATTTATTCTTTTTCTTTGTTCTTCTTCTTCTTGTTCCCTTCCCCCTCCTCTCTCTCACCCATTTGTTATTCTTCTTTTCTTCTGTTCTCTATCCCTTCTCCCTCCTCTATCCACTCCACATTATCCTTCCTCTCCTCCTTCTCTATCCACCTCATTCATTATTCTTCCTCCTCCTTACCTTCTCTATCCACACCATTCACTATCCTATCTCTCTTTTTCCTTCTATCCACCCTATTCGTTGTGTTTCCTCCTCCTTACCTTCTCTATTCACACCATTCACTATCCTCTCACCTTCTCTCCCCCTCTATCCACCCTTTTCGTTACCCTTCCTCCTCTTCTTCCCTTTTATCGACCCTTTTATCTATCCTTCCTTCTCTTCTTCCTTTTCTATCCACCCCATTCTCTATCCTTCCTTCTCTCCCCTTCTTTTCACCCTATTCTTCCCCCTCCTTTCCGTCTCTATCCACCCCATTCTCTATCCTTTCTCCCCCTCTTCTTCACTATCCACTCCATTCTCTATCCTTCCTCTTCCTCTCTTTCTCTATCCACCACATTCGCCATCCATCTTCCTCTCCCCACCCTATTCGTTTTCCCCTCCCTCCTCCTTCCTCCCTTCCTCCTTTCCTTCACCCCCTTTGTACGGTATCCCCCCCTCTCCCCTCCCTCTACCCCTCCCCCCACTCCCCGCATTACCGCCCCACCCCCTATCCCTCTCCCCCCCCCCCCCTCCCCCACCCGACCGCCTGGCACGCACGCCTCATCGCCAATGACTCACGACGTATCTGTAACCTGTTCTTATCAAATGACAGATACTGCACGTCTGTTTCCATAACCTTCCCCCTGTCTCCGCGGGACAAATTTATTCATGAGCTCCGGAACCTTCGATAGGTGGGCGGCCCTTGAAGATCGAGCGAGAGAGATCATATTTGGCGGCATTTCTCCTTCTCCGCTTTTCCCGCGCTTTTCGGAAATTTTCGGCGGGGGGGTGTTCGAAGGCGTGGGTTTTTGGCTTCCCGGTAAGTTTCGGTGGTGGGTGCGGAGTGAAATTGTGTCTATTTTTGGAGTAATAGATTTGATGTATCGTTTGTTTAGCTATGAGTATTTTATAGATGTTTTTTCTTTGTAGGATGATGAGTTATATTAATATATATTTCTCTAAGTCATAGGAATATACTCGTACAGTTCCACTTTCCTATTTTTCTATCTGACTCTCTATAAATAAAAACTATAAGCCAAATCAAAACAAAAACACATTAAACAGAGATAACAGACCCGTAAAAGAAAAACAAAACAATAAAAAGAGAAAATAACAGAAACACCGGATGAAAATCGAGAAGAAATGAGAAGTCAGGAGCGAACGAACGAACGGATCGGGACAAGTGACGGCGAGAATAATATTATAGTGAAGAATGGCGGAGAGGCGAGCGCGGGACCATAAAAGATGAGAGATGACGGGACCGGGGCGGGGTGTGGGGGAATGGGCGCTGAAGGAGGAGGAGGAGGAGGAGGAGGAGGGGGAAGTGGGGAAGAGGAGGAGGAGAAGAGAGAGGGAAGACTGGAGGATAAAAAAGAAGAAATGAGAAAGGTCTTCGGATGGGTTAAACAAAGATGGAGAAAGAGATGCTCATTAAAGTCAAGTCCAGACAACGTAACCTAAATACCATTCCTCAGAGTAAAACAATAAAAAGACAATAAAAGACAAAAACACAATAAAAAGACAACAAAAAAGTACAATTCCCACCATATATAATCAAATAAAAACATCAACGTAAACACAGACTGAAAATAATCAGAAAAAATAGAATTAAAGAAGAAAAGAAAAAAAACATTCACAAAAAACATAAAACTCCATATAAAAAACAAACATAAAAACACTCAAAAAAGAAGATAACAACGAAGGAAAAACACATAAAAAAACAAAAAACAAAACAGACACGAAAAGCGCGCGAAGAAGAGACAAAGAGA
The DNA here is from genome assembly GCF_003789085.1 of Penaeus vannamei. Classification (NCBI taxonomy): domain Eukaryota; kingdom Metazoa; phylum Arthropoda; class Malacostraca; order Decapoda; family Penaeidae; genus Penaeus; species Penaeus vannamei. Next base: position 50,300 of record NW_020872561.1, read on the forward strand.
AACAAGAGAAGGTAACCTAAGCGTGCGTGACAGCCACAGATAAATGGATTATCTCGCACAAGAAATAAAAAAGGGAGATGAGACAAGAACCAACAACACGGAGATAAACAGAAAGAAGAAAAAAAAAAAGGGTAAGGAATTTATTTAAAATTACGTTGTATTAGAATTGGATACGATTTTGACTTATATGAAATTTTCACGAAGACAAAAAAGAAAAATAGGCTGATAAATTGACAATAATGAAATAAACAGGAAAAAATGAGAGAGAAGAGAAAAAAAGAGGGAAAGAAAAGAGAAAGAGAAAGGGAGAGGGAAAGAGAAGAGAATGTGAGAGTAGGGAGGGAAATAGAAGAGAAAAGAAAGAGAGAGGGAAAGAGAAGAGAAAAGAAAAGATAAGGAAAGAAATAGACTGTGAGAATAGGAGCAAGGAGAGCAAAAGAAAGAAAAAAAAAAAAAAATGGGAATACAAAAGGCTTTAAAAAACACATTTTCTTTCCTTTTTCTTCAATTAGTCCCGTTTTCCTTCGCCCAGACATTATGTGGTTCTTGTTTCCATTTTCCTCCTCCTCCACATTCGCTCTCGGGAAACTTGGCGCATCTCCAGTGCTCTTCCCTCCTCCCTCCCTCCCCCCCCCGCCCCCCTTTCCTCCTCTTTTCGTTCTCCTCTTCTCTCCCTCTTCTCCTTCGTTCTCTTTCTTTCTCCTCTTCTCCCTTGTTCCTTCTCCCTCTTCATTCTCTTTCGTTCTCCTCTTTTCCTCCCTCTTCTCCCTTTCCTCCTCTTTCGTTCTCCTCTTCTCTCCCTCTTCTCCCCTTCGTTCTCTTTCTTTCTCCTCTTCTCCCTTCTTCCTTTCTCTTCTTCTTCATTCTCTTTCGCTTTCTTTTCCTCCCTCTCTCCCTTTCCTCCTCTTTTCGTTTCTCCTCTTTCCCCTTCTCCCTTTTCTTTCCTCTTTCTCTCCTCTTCCCCCCCTTCATTTTCTTTCGTTCTCCTCTTCTCCCTCTTCTCCCCTTCATTCTCTTTCGTTCTCCTCTCCCCCCTTCTATCCGCCCTGTTCGTTATCCTCTCTCCTCCTCTCCTTCTTCTCTTCTCTTCTCTCCTTCCACCTCTCTCCTCTTCTCTCCCCTCCATCTCCCTTCCTCGTCCACCGCCCCCCCTCTATCCCCTCCCTCATTCCCCTTACCCCTTCTCCTCCCATCCCCCTCTCCCTCCACTCCCTTCCCCTCCTTCTCCTCCCCTCCCCCTCTTCTCCCTCCCCTCCCCTCTCCCTCTCCCTCTCCCTTCCCCTTCCTCTCCTCCCTCCCCCCTTCTCCCTCCCCTCCCCCTCCCCTCCCTCCCCTTCTCCCTCTCCCTCTCCCCCCTCTCCCCCCTCCCCCCCCCCCCTCTCTCCACTCCCCTCCCCTTCTCCCTCCCTTCTCCCTCTCCCTCTCCCTCCCCTCCCTTCCCTTCTCACTCCCTTCTCCCTCTCCTCTCCCTCTCCCTCCCCCCTCTCCCCCTCCCCTCCCCCCTCCCATCATTGACGCCATCTTGAAAAAAATATGGATTCTTTTTCATGTTCTTCCATAGGCCTACATCGTGTGCCTTTCGGTGCTTCAGACTGCGTTCGGAACAGCGAGAAATTATTCGGATTTCGTTATTTGGAAATAGTAATAATACTATCACGGGTTTCGGAGAAGTTGGTGTTCGTTTTATTTGGAAAAGAATATTAATATCACAGGTTTCGGATAAGCTGTTTTTCGATATTTGGAAATAATCATAATAATATCACAGGTTTCGGATAAGTTGTTTTTCGTTATATTTGGAAATAATCATAATAATATCACAGGTTCGGACAAGTTGTTTTTTCGTTATTTGGAAATAATCATAATTTCACAGGTTTCGGACAAGTTGGTTTTCGTTAATTGCAAATAAAAGGCATCTTTTCCAGCGGTTACGGGAAACTTATTATTAATTAAATATTAAAATTATTAATACGCGACAGGAATCGAACAGACGGTTAACTTAAATCAAGTTGCCAGATGCATTCCTCCAACTTCGGATATTTAATGCCTATTCGTACTTATATTGGATATCTATAACACCGCACTACCCACCATGAGATATCAAAAGCCATCTTGAATATCAAATACAAAAATACTGTGTACCTGTCGATAAAAATAACCAGTACAGTAAAATAGCAAGCCGGTCAACGCGCGATCATTCCTTT
>NW_020872561.1:67500-77500 GCF_003789085.1 Penaeus vannamei
ACCAGAGTGTGGGGAGAGAAAAAAAAATAACTAGCCAATTGGGTTGACTAAGGTTCTCTATCGCTTTGTCCCCTTCGTGAAGACAGACAGACAGACAGACACACAGTAGCTAACCGCAACAGAGGAAGAAGTACAACAGAGCATCGAGGTGAAACCCCACTCGACTGGCTTGTATATTGTATGAGAGTTGCACAGTACCATAAAATAGTACAAAGTAGCTTTAGCAAAAAGTATGTATATATATATCATTTTTTTTTATTCGTTTTGTATTTGGATCAAACATCATTGTAAGATAAAAACACTACAACTTTTTACTTGATGTATAAAGCGCATATAAAAAGTGACAATTACCTTACGATGGTATGGTATGAAAAATTCCAAATCTCGAAACATTCAACCTACAGCTAGTTAAAAAGACAGGACCCCCGCCGATGGGACGACCCGGGGGCTGAGGGCGCGCAGGTGGGACTGACTAGCACAGGACGCCTCCCCTGGGTGCGGGTGAGGGAGAGGGGGGGGCGAGGGAGAGGGGGGAGGGGCGAGGGAGAGGGGGGGGAGGGAGGGAGGGAGAGGGGGGAGGGAGAGGGGGGCGAGGAGAGGGGGGTGAGGGAGAGGGCGAGGGGAGAGGGGGGGGAGAGGGGTGACGAACGGGGGTATGGGAAGGGCGTGAGGGGCAAGGGTAGGGGGGGAAAGGGGGGGTGAGGGAGGACGAATGGGATACAGGGAGAGGGGGGGGGGGGCGAGAGGGGCATGGGGAAGCCGAGAGGGATGGGAGAGAGGACAAGGAGAAGGCAAGAGGAATAGGGAGGGGGGGGAGAGGGCGGGGAGGCAGTACCAACGGCAATAGGTTTTTTTTAGAGAGGGGGGTATTATCATCTATGGAAACTAGGAATATGGAATGGAGAGGGGAAAAGCACAAGCAACCTCAGACCTGTGGAGTTGGGGGCTAACTGGAGTAATCTCAGGAGCTACTGGGGAGGAGGAGGTGGGGAATGGATTGGGGGATGAGGACAAGTGGGTATGGATTGGATAAGGGGATTGGGGAGACAGAGAACCGGTAATGATTGTGAGTCAAGTCCTCCCCTGTCTTTCTCGAAAACAATCGGGGTGGGGGGGGGTGATGCTTCTGAGTCAGAGCTTGAACCTGGACGTCCTCCTCCAACCACAACGCACTCTGGAGCACGAGGAGTGAGGAGTGTGACGTCATCAGGTCTTCTTCAATTTGAATTATTCTCGTTTCTTGGGTGGGAATAAAGACTATCCTTTTTATTTTAATTTAAATATTCGATCGGTCCAGTATTTATAAGAAAAGTAAATACTGTTGGATCCAATGCGGTGAGTTCATATGAATGAATATTTTTTTTCTTTAAAATAATACACGTTGACTTACGATTTTTTGTTTTTTTTTTAATGATTTTCGGAGTTTTGAGAAATATCTTCAAATAACAAGTGTTTATACCTCACAAAGACGAAACATTTAAATATTCTTAAAAAACACTCACTGACTTCCCACTGCCAATTATAAACTGGTTAAAAGCAGCAAAGCTTTATAAAAAAAAACAAAAAAACAAAAAAATGGGAACTAAAAAATATTCGAAATAGGAGAACAGGCATTGGCGGAATTACTCTCATGCAACATTTTAAACATGTACTAATAGCAACGGTGCAAACAACCTATATGTGCAGTTATATGTGCTCAGCCACCAAGCACCGCAAAAAGGCTTGACATAAAATACTTTTCTTCTTCATCCTGGTTATCTCATTTCTTTTTTTCGTCTTTTTTCTTCTCGTCTCCCTCATCGAACCCAAAATGAAGATGGGTGTTTAAATTTCTTTATTCTATTATCACTTACATGCCCTTAGAGGATACCTATTATTTACCGTTTATAGGCCTATGATCACAATGAGAAGATAAATTGATTATTTAAAACTAATACATTTCTTTATACTATTCTTTATACTAAAGTATAGTAAATTCTATGTACGTGGTCTGTTCTCATTACACTTCCTACATAGTGCCACTTCAGGCAGAACCATTTGTCAATACAAGCTTATATCCTATAATCTGAATACACATGCACATGCGCACAAACATGTACAACAGAAGTACAGACACACACACACACTCAACATACACACACGTACCAATCTCTTCCTTTCTCTTAATCTCTCTGTGTCTCATACATAAAACTCACACAACATACACACACGAATACCATACTCAATACCACTCTCTATGTACATCATATTTGCATTTGCTATACTAAAGAAATATTTAGTACATTATTCAAACTCAGAACCTGAGGAAGTATTGAAGAACCATGCTCGGATGCCAAAGAGTACTAGAGAAAAAAATGTAGATAACATAACACAAGATAAATATCTTTATGGCAAATTGACAAGAAAACAAACAATAATTATATACACAAAAAAGTCAACAAACTGACTGGCATTCTACAATTGGTATCGCCAGTCTATACCTAAATCACTGTCAGAGAAAAAAAAAACAGACAAAATATAATGGAATGAACATATAACGTGTAACTAACTTACAAAATTAGATATGGTCAGTGAAAATGAAAAAAAATATATATATACCATAAACATCCTAGTACAAGAAGACCACCACACTTCAATCACATCACTTCTCGATTCCAATTAACAATGAACATATAAATATTTGACACTCTGTGAAAGACAACTTGTGCAGGCTTCTAGGGGCCAACGACATCCTGACAGTCCTTATAGCCTTATACAATGTGCCGTTTCAGTCACTGGCTCTGAAGCCCAGGGGTCCTTGAATGGCGTCTGCCCCACCCCCCACCACACAAGGCTTCAATACAAGGCTACTAGTTCGTGCGTTCTCGGAATACTCGCGCGTCTATCTCTCTTTCTATCTCTGCAACACCTTTTCGAGAATCGTATAATCTCGTTTTGTTTTTTTTTCTTGGGAGATTTCTTGGGGTACATGTTTCCGAATATATTTCCCCCAGACCTTTATTTTTGAAGATTGTTTCTGCTATCTTCCGTTCTACGTGTCGGTAAATCCACGGGCCCAGTTGACACACCTTAAACCAGGCAATAGAGTTGTTTCTTATACTCCTGATGCATGGCATGACATGACTTCACACTACTTGTCGTCATGCTTCTTTTTCTTGGGTTTCCTTTACAAGTAAGTCTACTTGCACTTTTCACTTATAGAGGTGTGAGGCTACCCAAACAATACTGCCGTGGCTATACACTCTCAATACGATATCGACAAGTAAAATTGGAGCACATCTTTTAAGAGTCTAAGCACTTTGAATACACCAGGATTGTATGGAACTTTTCAGCTTTCCAAATCTTAAAAAGGTTTTCACAAAAATGATAAAAGAATGGCATATACTTCAAACAAGAGTCACAGACTGGCTACTCCAAAAGGGTTTTACCTGAAGTCTCTTGGCTTTACACTGTAGCCCAGTAACAAGATATAGGGGCATGTATAAAACAAATTTCTCTATAAAGATGATACAGGGGTTGGTTGAAAACTGTGTTGCAGAAACTGCTAATCCATGCACAAAGAAGAACACTATACTGATTAAACAAATGTGTATATGATACAGGAATGTCTTCATTTCGTTAATCTAAACCAACCGCTTAGCCTCTGCGAAGGTCACTCAGGTGCCTCCTCGCCAGCCCCCACCCCCCCCTCCGGCCACCTTTGAGCAGATCGAAACCCTGACAGTTAATCTCAAAAGTTGCACAAAAGAAAATCGAAGGCTTCGGCGACGCGAGCACACTGACTCTGACCGAACTGACTGACTGAACTGACTGACTCGACTGACTGACTGACTGACCCGCGTCGTCCTCGTCCTCCTCCTCCTCCTCCTCCTCCTTCCCTTCCTCCTCCTCCACCTCTCGACAAGGACCTACGACCCGTTCATCTGAGTCTGACTTGAGCTCAACGAGTCCCTTCTCGATCCGTTCTCCTTCTCCGAGCCGTTGCCGGAGTCGGAGAGCAGGTTCTCGGCGGAACTGCTCGACACCCCGCCCACCGACATCTGCTGGGGCACCGTGGAATGTGATCTGCGGCAGAAAAACATTCGGGGTGAATGTTTCATGCACGGCTGAGTTTGGTTTTTTGGTTTTGTTTTTTGTTTTTTTAAGGAGCTCTACATCTGGCAAACTTTCATATTTCAAGACTGAAAGAGAAGAAAAAAAATATATAAAAACAAAAATTTCGTCATCATATTCAAGAAAAGACAAAATAGTAATAATAATAATAATAGCTATCAAAATTACTACGATAGAAAATAATAACAAAAATCATTTTTCACAAACCCAATTCATCATCATATTCCAGACAAAAAAAAAAAAAAAAAAGAAAAAAAACACAATAGCTATCAACATTACTACGACAGAAAAAATAAACAAAAAATATTTCACGAACCCAAAAATCCACCCCCACCCTCCCCAAAAAAAGGGGACAAGCCATCCCCACCCCAACCCCCAACCCCAACCCCAACCCCACCCCAACCCCAAACCCATACCTCGTGTGCGAAGACCCATTCGAGAGGGACTTGTTGCCGCGCAGGTGCTCTGACTTGGACCTGGTGTGGCCGTGGGCGAGCTTCTGTTCGTCCGACTGGTTGGCGTAGGGCTGCTCTCTGAGGGCCAGCTGGTAGGCCACCTCGAACGCCTCCCCCAGCGTCAGGATGATCTCGGTGGCCAACTCCTGCAGGGAAGGGGCGGGGTTAGTGGCGGGGTTCGTGGACTTCGTGGCGGGATTAAGGAAAGGATGTTGAAGGCTGTTTTAGTGTGTGTGTGTGTTTGTTTGTTTGTTTTGTGTTTGTGTTGTGTTGTGTGTGTGTGTGTGTGTGTGTGTGTGTGTGTGTGTGTGTGTGTGTGTGTGTGGTGTGTGTGTGTGTGTGTGTGTGTGTGTGTGTGTGTGTGTGTGTGTGCGCGTGTGTGTGTGTGTGTGTGTTGTGTGTGTGTGTGTGTGTGTGTGTGGTGTGTGTGTGTGTGTGTGTGTGGTGTGCGTGTGCGTGTGCGTGTGCGTGTGCGTGTGCGTGTGCGTGTGCGTGTGGCGTGTGTGTGTGTGTGTGTGTGTGTGTGTTTGTGTTTGTGTTTGTGTTTGTGTTTGTGTTTGTGTTTGTGTGTGTGTGTGTGTGTGTGCGTGTGCATGTGTGTGTGCGTATGTATATTTTTGATTGTACTTTTTACGATATTTTGAAGGATGCGAAATCGATTCCTTGGTGTCATATTTTGGTTGCGAATAAAAAAGAAGAAGAAAAAACAAAAATCGGTGTATTTTTTGTTGTTGTTGTAGTTGAAAATCACAGTGATGGATGACTACTACTCGTTGCAAGTTATGCCAATGATTCGACAGCTTCTTGAGCAAAGACAGAGGCGTCGATATTCTGAAGACTAAAGACACAGCATCTGATCATAATTCTATCTAATTCTAATTCTAGTCTAATTAATTAATTTAATTATAATAATTCTAATCTAATTCTCTCATGCGAACCTCTGCAAATTACTAACAACACTTCTTAGTCATTAACATTACTGCTTTTATCGTTACCAATAACATTACTACTTCTACTACTACTACTACTACTACTACTACTACTACTAAAATTACTTCACCAACTATCACTATCTTTTTCATTCATTTTGATTTCATTTCATTTAGTTTTCATTCACCTTGATTTCATTTCATTTCATTTTCATTCATTCTGATTAATTTTCATTCATTTTGATTAATTTTCATTCATTTTGATTTCACTTCATTCCCATTTCCATTCATTTTGATTAACTTTCATTCATTTCCCTTTCAACACCATTTCATACATTAACTACTCCCCCACCACTCACCCACCTTCCCACCCCTCTCACCCTCCGCAACTCACTCACCCTGGATTGTACTCTTCATCAACTACTCCCCCACCACCCCACCCCCCAACCACCCATCCACCCACCCTTCCCACCACCCTCCCACCCACCACCACCCCTCTCACCTACCCCACCCCCACCCAACCCTTCCCACCCCCCCCCTTCTCTCACCCTCCCAACTCACCCTGGATTGTACTCTGAAGACGTGGCAGTAGTGTCCTTTGGTTTCCAGGTCTTTTGGTGATGTAGGCGAAGTGGGAGAGGTCGTCGGCGTCCTGGCAGGCGCAGTGGATGTTGCGGATCTCGTGCTCGCACACCAGCGCCTGTGGGGGGGGAGAAATGGGGGTGTGGGGGGGAGAGAAGTGGAGGGGTTGGGGGAGATGGGGGGATGGGGAATGGGGGGGGAAAGTGGAGGAGGAGGGGGGGAAGTGGAAGGAGGAGGGGGAGAAAATGGGGGTAGGAGGGAGGAAGAGGGGGAGAAATGGGAGGGGGCAGGGGAGTAGGGGGAAAATGGGAGGGGGATGGGAGAAGTTGGGGGATGGGGGAGAAATGGGGGTAGGAGGGATGAAGAGGGGGGAGAAGTGGGGAGGAGGGGAGAAATGGGAGGGGGGAGGGGGGAGGGAGGCGGGGAGAGAGGGGGATGATAGGAGAATGGGGGAAGAAATGGAGGGAGAAGGGAATGGGAGGCAGGAGGAGGAAGAGGGTAAAAGGAGAAGAGGGAGGAGGAATGATACGAGGAATGGGGGAGGGGGGATAAAATTCGGGGAAGGAATGGTGGAAGAAAAAGGGGAAAAGAAATGGGAGGAGAGAATGGGGGGAGAAAAAGGGGGAGGGAGAGGGGGGAAGAGGAAGGGGTGGAATGATGGGGAGGAAGAATAAAGGAAAGAGGGGAAGGCAAGGGCGTGAATGGGGGAGAAAAATGAATGGAAGGAGGAGGAATAGGGGAGGGGAGAGGTGCGGGGAAGAAGGAATAGGGGGAAAAGAGGTAGAGGGAAGGGGAAGGAGGAAAGGGGGGAGGAGAGGGAGAGAGGGAAGTGTCGGTTAGAACAAATATTGGAAAACGAATGTCGTTTTGTGTGTATGTATGTCTGCATATGTATAGCATGCACACACACACACACACACACACACACACACACACACACACACACACACACACACACACACACACACACACACACACACACACACACATATATATATATATATATATACATATATATATATATATATATATATATATATATATATATATATATATATATATATATATATATATATATATATATATCCATAAACACACCTACACAAACATCATAATTGCAAAACCAAACTACAAAATATCTTAAATATAGCATCCCTTATAAAAACATAGAAAGAAAGAAAGAAAAAAAAAGGAAAGAAACATATAGAACAAAAAAACAAGATAGAAAGAAAGGAAGAAAGAGAAGGAAAAATAATGAAAGAAAGAAAGAAGGAAAAATAATGAAAGAAAGAAAGAAGGAAAAAAATGAAAGAAAGAAGAAAAGAAAAGAGAAAAAGGGGAAAAAATACCAAGAAAAGAAAAAAAAAAGGAAAGGAAAGAAAAAAATAAAGAAAAAAAGAAAAAAAAAAAAAGAAAGAAAAAAAAAAGAACAAAAAACTACCACCCTACCATACGCCCCACCCCCTACCTCCACCTCGAAGTCCCCAAGCCCCCTCACTCCCACCTCCCCCCCACCCCCTCACCTACCCCTTACCTCCCAACACCCACACCCAACCCCCCCCCCCCCCCCCTCACCCAACCCCACCTCCTCACCTGCGTCTGGGCGTCGATGAACTTGACCCCCCGATAGGACACCGACAGCACGATCTTGGGGACCTTCGCCCCCTCCGCCGTCGACTTCTTCAGCTTCTGGATGGACTTCATGGTCGACTCCGTCCCCTTCAGCTCCTTCACGTGCGTCGAGCCCAGGTACTGAGGGGGGCGGGGGGGGGGGAGAAGGAGAGAAGAGAATGGATTAGTGGGTGGATAAGTGGGGTGGAGGGAGGGAGGGGTAGATGGAGGGAGGGAGGGAGAGGGGGGGAGGGAGGGAGGGATGGAGGGAGGGAGGGAGGGAAAGGAGGGAGGAGAGGGAAGGTGGGAGAGCGTGGATAAATGGATGGATGGACAGAGAGTGGAGGATGCTCGTGTGTGTTATAAAAATGATTCTACGGAATAGGTTAATAATGGGTGTTAATCTTTATCTTAATAAATAGTGATAATAATAATAATAATAATATAATAATAATAATAATAATAATAATAATGATAGCAATTAAATAATTATAATGATAATAATAAATAATAATAAAAATAATAATAGTGATAATAATAATAAAATGATATAAAAAATCAGTGACAATATAATAAATAATAACAATATATAATAACAATAATAATAATAATAATAATAATATAATAATAATAATAATAATAAATAATAATAATAATAATAATAATAATAATAATAATAATAACAATAATAATAATAATAATAATAAAAATAATAAAAAAAAATGAGTAAATGCACGATGAAGTGAACAAAACAAATAAATAAACAAAAAAATCCATAAAACAAACAAACAAAAACATCAAAACAATTGAACAGAATCTTTTAAAAAAAAAAAAAATAAAAAATAAATAAATAAATACAAATAAATAAACAAAAACAATAAATTAATTAAATAGATAAAATGAATAATAAAATAAACAAATAAATAAATAAATAAAATAAATAAACAAATAAATAAACAAACAAAAATAAAACAAACAAACAACAAACAACTAAACAATCAAATTAAATAAACACATAAATCCACAAAACAATTAACCAATAACAAATAACCCCCCTCACCCCCCCCTCCCTCAAACCCCTTCCCTTCCCTCCCCGCCCTCCACTCACCTGCGCCACGTACTGCACGCTGGAGGACACGAGGGCGTTGGGGTGGTGGCGCCAGGTGGTGGTCAGCGCCGTGTTGGGGACGCCCACCACCAGCTGCGACGGGTCCCGGATGGACAGGTGGCTCAGGTCGTCCGTGCTGTGCTGCTGGTCCAGGGTCGGCTGCGCTCGGGGGGTCCTATGGGGGGAAGGGAAAGAGGGGGGGGTAGGGAGGGGGGAAGGAGGGGAGAGGGGAAGATAGAGAGGGGTGGGGGAAAGGGAGGGGTGGGAGTGAAGGGGGGATGAGGGGAGGGGGAAAGGGGGGGAAGATAGAGATGGATGGGGGAAAGGGGGGAAGGATGGGTGGGGGGAAAGGGAAGAAGATGGGAGGGAGGAAAGAGGAGGGAGGGGGAGGGAAAGAGAGAGGGGGTTGAAAGAAAAGACAAAAAATAGAGGATAGGAGAGAGGAAAGGTAAAAAAAAAAAAAAAAATAGAAATTGGGTAGGGGAAAGAGAGAGAGAAAAAAAGACGATTAAAACACACACCCAAAATCACCTATCAACCACCACCACCATCATCACAACAACCACAATCACCACCACCATCATCACAACAACCACCATTACCATCACCCTAAGAGGGTAATAATAAATGATAATAAAAATGATAATAATAATAACAATAATAATAACAATAATAACCCTAAGAGAAAACAACAAAACTCAGAAGCTGCCTTACTTAGGGGGCTGTGGGGCGCTTCGCTTCTTGGTGCCTGACCGTCGGATGGTGTTGGTGGCCGTCTCCGGGGGGCGCCGCTCCCGGGAGGTGCTGGAGGGCAGGTCGTTGAACAGCTGCTCCTTCAGCTGCGAGATGTCCGAGTTTCTGCGGTCGGGGAGGAGAAGGGAAGATAGATAGATAAGGAAGATAGATTGAGAGATAGGGAGATAGAGAGAGGGGGGGGAGAGGAAGGAAGAAAGAGGGAGAGGAAGGGAGAGGGAGAGATAGATAGATAGATTGATAGAGAGAGAGAGGGGGAAGGGAGAGGGAGAGGAAGGGAGAGGGAGAAAGAGGAGGGAGAGAGAGAGAGAGAGAGAGAGAGAGAGAGAGAGAGAGAGAGAGAAGAGAGAGAGAGAGAGAGAGAAGAGAGAAGAGAGAGAGAGAGAGAAGAGAGAGAGAGAGAGAGAGAGACATCAGACAGACAGAGAGAGACAGAGAGAGAGAGAGGG
>NW_020872561.1:85000-97500 GCF_003789085.1 Penaeus vannamei
GCACGGGTTACGAGAGAGAGAGAGGGAGAGTGAGAGGGGGAAGAGGGAGGGTGGCAGAGAGGGGAGTGAGAGGAGGAAAGAGGAGGGAGAGAGGGAGAGAGAAAAGGGAGGAAAGGGGGGAGGGAGGGAGGAAAGGGGAGGGAGGGGAGGAGAGGAGGGAGGGAGAGGAAAGGGAGGAGGGGGGAGGAAAGGGGAGGAGAGGGAGGGAGAGAGAGAGGAGAGAGAGAGAGAGAGAGAGAGAGAGAGAGAGAGAGAGAGAGAGAGAGAGAGAGAGAGAGAGAGAGAGGAGAGAGAGAGAGAAGAGAGGAGAGAGAGAGAGAAAGATGAAAGAGAAAAAAAGGATAGAAAGAAAAATAACCGACAGAAAAAATCCAAATGCGAAAGTGGAGAGAATGCAAAGACGGAGAACACAAAAGACGCGCGGGGGGGGGGGGGGGGGGGGATGTTGGTTGAACAGGGTTATCACGATAAGACACCCCTTCCCTCCTCCTCCTCCCTCTCTCTCCCCTCTTACCCCCCCAACACATCCCGCCCAAAAAAAAGCCTCCCTCAAGACCTCCCCCCCTCCCCCCTGAACTCAAAGCCCTTACCCCCCTAACCCCCTCCACCCCCCCATCATTAACTCCTCCCCGTATGCCAAACGCACCTTCCCGTTCCGCTCTCTGGACACGTATGGAAGTCAGCCTGTTTGTTTACTCCGAGAAAGGGAGAGACCGGCATTGGCTTGTCCTTTACGCGCGACTCAGAAGTTAAGACTGAAACGTTATTTATATCATTATCGTTGTAAATACAAGCGTATGGGGGAAAAAGGGGAGGGGAGGGAGACGAGGAGTGAAAAACACAATGGATATATACAAGTTTCTAAAAATAACCCTCTGGCAATTTCCCATTTCGTAATTAGTGCCCGCAATCGCATCTTAGCGACGACCCTATGAATTACAGCGTAGAACAAAGAAGAAACACAAGCAAATAAACAAAAAAATCACAAGCAACCAAACAAGCAAACAAAACAAACACAGGCACCAGCTGGGGTATGAAAAGAGCAGGAGAGCGATGGACCAAGGGAAGGGCATACACCAAAGCGCGTCATAATCACCAGGTATTAATTAATCTCCCCCCCCACTTCTCTCCTCAGGTGTGTCGATGATAATTATCGGAGCCGAGTATTTAACGCCACTAAGTCATCCCCCGGCCGGTCATTAGCTCGCAAACGCATCGGCTAAGTGGCCACAATCCGACACTATCGACTCCTAAACTCATTCCCCCCCTTCCTCCTTCCTCCCCCACCTCTTCCTCTCACTTCCCCTCTGCCCCTACCCCTCCCTCCCCCAATCCTCTCTCCTTATTATCTCCCACTCTTCCTCTCAATTCCCCTCTGCCCACTCTCCCTCTTCCTCTCAATTCCCCTCCCCCCTCCCCCCCAATCTGACCCTCACTCTCGTATCAACCTCCCTCTCTCTCCCCTTATCTCGCGTTTATTCATCGTCTTCTTTCCTTTCAATTTCTTTTTCCTTCTTTTTTTTCCTTCCTCCGCATTCTCCCCACCGCTCCTCTCCCTCCTACTTCCTTCCCCTCCCAACCTCTTACCTTCTCTCGACACTCCTCCTTTATCTACGATTCCTATCTTTTGTTTATCCATCTTTTTTTTTCTAGTTCCCTTTCCTCCCCAATCCCTTCTCCTCTCTTCCCCCTCTTTCACCTCACTCCCCTTCCCTTCCTCACGTGACATTCTCCTCCTCCCTTTCTCTTTCCCCCTCCCTTCCCTTACCCAACCCCCCTACCCCTCCTCCCTCCCCCTACCCTTCCTCCCTCCTTCCTCCTTCAACATCCCCATTCCTTCCTCTTCCTCTTCCTAATCCACCCCCTCTTCCGCCCCTCACACCCTTACGCCTTTACACCCTCTGCAGCCTCTAATCCCCATTCCCTTTCCCCTAATCCTTAAATCACCTTTTCCCCAGCCAGTGCCACTCTCTTTAAATGGCCATAAAACCCAAGGGTAATCGTCACCTTAAACCTCCATCCTAAAAAAATAAAAACTAATGATTTGAATGCGTAAATATGTAAATAAACATAAACAAATAAATAAACAAATAAATAAACAAATAAACATATAAAGAAATAAGTTCCTAATAAATAAGCATATAAACAAACAAGTTACTAAATAAATAAACAAACATACCGGTGAATAAATAAACCAGAGCATCAATATGAATAAAAAGTAATATTCAAATGTAAATACCTCAATCAATGTAAAAAAAAAAATCATAACATAAACCGATCCATAAAGGAAATAAGCGCCGATAAATCCAATAAATCCAAACAAAAAGAATAAGATCCACCATAAATTTCCAACATAAACACTCGCCCATTCCTTCATAATCCCGCACGGACCCTTATGCCCCCATGAAATAAAAATGCAAATAAACAAATAAGTAAATAAATGGTCACAGTTAAACAAATGCATAAATACGAGGATTGAAAATAAAAAAAAATAAAAACATAAATAAATCAATACCTTTTAAAAATCTGAACAAAAAACTTGACAACATAAATCAATACGTAAGGAAATAAACGTAAATAAATCCAATAAATCCAAACGGAAAGAATAAGACGAACTTCAACTCACGCACATCAACACCCGCCCATTCCTTCGCCACCCTCTCGGACCTTCCCCTGCGCCCCGTACCCCCTCTCCTACCCCTACACCCCCACCCCAAGAACCCACCTGCCCACCCAACCCAGCAATTAACACAGGTAAATCACCCAACGCAGTGCGCCCCCGCCCACCGCCACCCACGCTCACGCCCTTCCACCCACCCGCCAGACCCCGAGGCCACCCACGCACCTGTTGGGGAGAGAGGCAGAGCGTTCCTTTAAGGATTCTTAAGGTTAAAGACACGCACTTGCGCACGAACACGCACATGCACACACAAAAACACTTACACACGTACACGCACATGCACACACAACACACACACACACACACACACACACACACACACACACACACACACACACACACACACACACACACACACACACACACACACACACACACACACACACACAGAGTGAACTTCAGCATCCTGTTTTTTATATTCTGCATGCCACCACAAAATCAATAAACAAACAAGTTATATAAAAACAAGAAAGGTGAGCTTCGTAAACAACTCCAAAGCCGTATTCATTAAACTTCAAAAACCCAATAATCATTACGGCGGAAAATTTCATCCAGAAAAAGATTACCTAATTGGGATCGTGGAGAAAACAGTAACATGATAAGCTGTATAATGGACAAAAGGAGGAGGAGGAGGAAGAGCAGAAGAAAGAAGAAAGAAGAAAAAGGAGGAGGAGGAGGAGGAGGAGGAGGAGGAGGAGAGGAGAGAAGGAGAAGGAGGAGGAGGAGAGAAGAGAAGAGGAGGAGGAGGAGGAGGAGGAGAATGAGGAGAGAGAGAAGAGAAGAGGAAGGAGAAGGATAAGAAGTGAAAGAGGAAAGAGAGGAAGACGAAGAAGAAGAAAGAAGAAAAAGAAAAGAAAAAGAAAAAACCCCGAAGGCAGTGCGACAGTTCGAAAGACCAGGCATGCCCTTGTTTGTTTGCTTACGCGGCCAATTCCGAAACAATGGCGCCCTAATTGGTTTCCAGGGCGGCCGAGATCGCTGCCGGACCCCCATCTCCACCCCTCCCCCCCACCGCCTCCCCGCGAGAGCATCAGCAGGTAATTGCACCTTTGCTAATTGGCCTTCAAGCAAGCGGGGCACAACGCAACAATAAGGGATCCAGTTCTTGACATTCGACTCCTCCCTCCTCCTCCTCCTTCGGCATGGCTCTCCTCTCCTCCTCCTCCTCCTCCTCCCCCCTCCCCTTCCTCCTCCCCTCTCCTCCTCTCTCCTCTCTCCTCCTCTCCTCTCTCCTCCTCTCCTCCTCCTCCTCCTCCTCCTTCCTTCTTTTCTCTCCTCCCCTTCCTCCTTCTAAGAGCCTCTGCCCCTGCTAAGAACCCCTCGAATCCTACCAGCCCACCAAAGGCTATTACTACGGCCGCCAAGCTACCAGCGTATCGGCTCCTGGCGCGTATCTCCCGGATCTTTATGAATGGGCAATGACGTCACACACACTACCTACTCATACTCCCCATCCCGATCGACGGAGTGGGGAGGGGGAGGGGTAGTGGGAGGGTGGTGGGGAGGTGGAGTGGGAGGGTGGGAGGGAGATTGGGCGGGAGGAAGAACAGGAAGACAAATAGGAAGAGAAAGAAAAAGAATAGAAAGAGCGTGAGGAGGATAATGGAATGAAATGAAGGAGCAGGGAGTGGAAAAGGAGAAATAGACAAAAACAGAAATATGATTATGGAAAAGACATAAAAAGAGGGAGAAATGAAAAAAAGAAAACAAGTGGAAAGAGGAGAAAATACCCGCCTCGCGCTCATCTCATCTGTAAACAAAACTTCCTCCTCACACCTCATAAACCTCTCGAAAATTCCTCGTTCGACTCTCAATGGATTCCCTTTCTCTTTAGCTTTAGCTTTCCCTCTCCTCTCCTCCCCTTACCTCCTTCCTTCTCATCTCCTACCTTCACTTCACTCTCTTTTACTTCCCACTTCCCTCCTCCTTCCATCCTCCACGTCTTCCTCTTCCTCCTCCTGCTTTTTCTTTTTTGCCTTCCTCCTCTCTCTCCTACGTAAGAACCTCAGGGCATCTGCTCCTAATCCTCCAGTTGTCATTCGCGGGAGCATGCTTCCTCTGCCTCCTCCTCCTCCTCCTCTCCCCTCTCCTCTCCTCCTCCTCTCCTCTCCTCCGCTCGCACCGCTCGCCCTCTTCTTCCTCGCCGCGCTCTCCTCCTCCTCCTCCTCCTCCTCCTCCTCCCTCCTCCTCCTCCTCCTCCTGAAACTCTCTCCTCACCTCCTCCTCTCCCCCAACCATATCAATTACGATCTAATATTCGAACAGGCTCTCTGCTACAAAAAAGGAACATAATAAAATTAATACAATTCCACCCCCCCTCCACCACCCTCCTACCATCCCCCCTCATCCCCACCCCCCCCCTTCAACCGTTCAATTACCAGTTAATCGGCGTGATTAGCGAACCCCGGCGCTAACTAACTATATACGGCCACCGACCAAAACCGAAACCCGTTCGTCTAGGAGGGAAGGAGGGAGGAAGAGTGGGTGGGAGGGAGGGAGAGGAAGAAGAAGTGGGAGGGAGGGGAGAAGGAAGTGAGGGAGAGGGGGGAGGGAAGTGAGGGGAGGGAGGGGAGGGAGAGGAAAGGAGGGAAGGTGGAGGGAGGGGGAGGGGCGAGAGGAATCCGCTGCGCTCCTCGCAAAGGAACGGGGAAGGCAGTGGCAATTTTCATTAAGGAGGTTCCTTGATGGGAGGGGGGAGGGGATTCATCTATTTTTCTCTCTGTCCTGATCCAATTCCGTTTCACTACACACCGGGGCTCTGCCACCCAAAACCAGAAAAAAATCTGAAGGCCTTGTCAACAGCAGCATGAGCGGACGACACGTTGCAGCAACATGCATCCTCAGCACATCAATAAGGATAACAGCAGGCCATTGCGGGGAAAGGTTAAAAAGCGTGGCAGAGAAGGAAGAGGGGACGGATAAGAAGACTGAAGGAGGAAGGAGAGGAGAAAACACATAACAAAACAAGGAAGGATAGAAGCCCGGGGAAAAGGTTAAAAAAGGGGGGCAGAGAAGGAAGAGAAAGGAACGGATTAGAAAACAGGAGGAGCAAGGAAGGAAAAGAATAAACACATAAGAAAACAAGGAAGGATAGAAGCCCGAACACAAAGCGAACATCCCCTCCTATCCCACCCTCTTCTCCTTCATCCACCATCCTCTGTGAGACGCACGCCGTCGCCGCCGAGCCAAGTCGACCACCTCAACTGTCCGTCATATTAATTAACCGCAGGAGCCCGCTGTCATTTCCCTATCCTTTTACTCCTCCCCCTCTCTTTTTCTCTTTCCCTTTCTTTTTCTTTCTTTCTCTCTTTCTTTCTTTCTTTCTCTCTTTCTCTCAATACATCCCTTGTCATATATATTATCTCATGATTACTTCATCGTGTTTTTCGGTCCCTTTTCTTTTTTCTCCTCTAACTTCCTCCCAGCCTTACTTTTATCTCACGATTGTGTTTTTGTTATTATTACTTTCCATCTCTCTCGCATGCTGACCGTATCTAATGCAACTTCCTGCATGCACTGCAACACGCCGCACGCTATGTTTGCTGAATATAACGCACCAGTTACAGGCGCCGCACATGCATACAAACGAATATCGCAAGAGAGCAAAATCTGTGTCACCGTGAAAACACGGCTTCTAATGCTGACAATAATTACAGATCAATATTAGGTGAAAATATATAACATGTACATGAAAAATCACACACACAACACACACAACACACACACACACACACACACACACACACACACAACACACACACACACACACACCATACACTCGTACACATGCGCTAATGCAGAGATATAAAGACAACGGAGATCTCTACAAGCAATCGCGTGTTCTCTAACTTATTACCCTAAAATACTTATTTCTTGCGCCGATTTTGAATTTACCGCCACTCCCTCCTTATCGTACTCGAGGCAGTAGAGGCGTGAGGGGCATCTGCTCGTCTGAACGTCGGTGTGTGTCTGCGGGAAGGGAAGGGAAGGAAGGCAGGGGGATGGGAAGGGAAGAGAAGAGAAGATAAGATAAGAAGAAGGAAGGGAAAAGAAGAGAAGAGAAGAAAAGAGGAAGGGAAGGGAAGAGGAAGGAAGGAAAGGGAAAAGAAGAGAGAAGAAGAAGGAAGGGAAGAGAAGAGAATAAAAGAGAAGGGAAGGAAAAGAGAAAGAAAAAGAGAAGGGAAGGGCAGAGAAGAAGAAAAAAAGAGAAAAGGAGAAGGGAAAGAATGCGACGATGAGGGACTTCGAAGAGGATGAGAAACGGGACAAAGAAAAGAATAAGGGGCAGAAACACGCGAAACAAGGAAAATCCAATGGGGAAGGGGCCGAGATAAAGGGGAGGGAGGAAAGCAAAGGAGGGGAGTGGGTAAGGGTGTGGGGAGGGGCGCGATAAAGGGGGGAGGGAGGAAGGAAAGCAATGGAGGACAGGAGCAAAGGAGGGGAGTGGGTGAATCCAGCCGGGCGGACGTGGGGGGACGAGTTCCCTCCTCCTACGTGGATCGCCAGGACAACTAACGGCCACTTTTACGCCTACACCCCCCCCCCCACTCGCCAACAGTCGGCAATAGGCATTCAAAATACAAACAAGTTAGAGATCTCCCAGCACGACACATGGCACCCTGAACTCTCGTATATGTCGGTATCTCACATTATTATCGTTATTATTGTTATTATCGTTATTGTTACTATTATTATCATTTTTTATTATTACTATAATATCATAAACATTCCTATTATCATTACATCAACATCATGATCATCATAACCTTCGTCACTATCCCCATCTTCATCATCATCACCACCACATCATTATCCTCATCCTTAATATCAAGACTATTATCATCGCCCCTTCACCCCTTCAAACTTCACCTTCATCTTCAAACGCAGGCTATACCCGCATCTGCCTCACGAGGACTGCCACCCACTTGCACATACTCAAGAATTCACACTCACCTAACTAAAGACATTTTTTTCCTCACCTGTAACTGTAGTTGGTAAGGGGGGGGGGGAGCCGGCTACCCACCACCTACCTACGCTGACTGGCGTGGGTAGACCGTCGAGTAAAAAAAGGAAATGGATAAAGGGAGGATAGTCAAAGAAGAGAGAGCGAGAGAGAGAGAGAAGAGAGAGAGAGAGAGAGAGAGAGAGAGAGAGAGAGAGAGAGAGAGAGAGAGAGAGAGAGAGAGAGAGAGAGAGAGAGAGAGAGAGAGAGAGAGAGAGAGAGAGGGGGGGGATATAGAGATAGAGAGAGGAGGGGAGAGGGAGGGAGGAGGAGGGAGGGATGAGGAGGGAGAGAGAGAGAGAGAGAGAAGGGGGGAGAGAGCTAAACCTCACGTAGATATCACATCATTTACGTATCACTGTGGTCTCTCCCTGACAACCGTTCAGGGAACCATGTCCTAACAAGACCAACGATGCCAACTATCCAGTCTACTTTCCAACCGCCCTTTACGAAACAGACCCCGGGGTTTACCTTCGCCTGAGCTGCAATGACGACTCTCCGTGATGACATTATGATGTTTATGGATTACCCTCTTGAGTAATAATGGCATTAAGAGAAACAACATGCGGCCACTTCCTTGTACCCAATAAAGTTCTGTGACGGTGGGTTAGTTCTTTATTATTATCTTTTTATTATCCGAGGGTTGTGAAATTTGTAGATAGTTCGAATGATTTTAATGTCTTGTTTTCGAGTCCTCTCAAAGTTCACCAGGATCTCTCCGGGCTCACCACAAGAAGTGATCGCCCTTACTCTCACTCACAGGCAGAGATTGACTCTCCCTCTCCCGTTCTCTCCCTCTCTCCCTTCCTCCCTCCTCTCCTTTCCCATCACACACACACACACACACACACACACACACACACACACACACACACACACACACACACACACACACACACACACACACACACACACACACACACACACACAACAACACGAACCCTCCTTATTACCATAACGTCCTTCGGCTGATCCCCTCCCCCAGCCATTCCTATATACAGCCCACCACGGCCGCCCACCACACCCGCCCGCCCGCAACAGGTAACGGCATCCCTCACGCCCCCACTCCCTGTGCCGGCGCTCTCCTCAGCCCACCACCGCATCACAAGGACTCTTGATAGACAGCGCAGGTGGACCCGAGAGGAGAACACGGCGCCCCGCCGTTTACTCGCGCTCTTTCTCCCCCAGTGTGAGTTCTCTATTTTTCACTTTCTCTCATTTGCTTTCTTATTCATTCTCTCTAATCTTGTTTATCTCTTTTCACTCTTTTTTTCACTTTCTTTGTTCGTTCTATCCATTGCTCTCTTTATTCCCGAGACTCCAACTAATTCCCTTTCATTTACTCCATTCTCTTTCTGCCTTTACCACCGATGGTTTCCGCTCGCCTGTAACAACAACAGATGACGCAACAGCGGCGGTTCCTCCCACGACCCTCCCATCTGCCGGCGTTATGTAAACAATGTGACGCGAAAGAGGTGAAATATATGTAGATATATATATCGACAGGTAGGCAGGTAATACAAATGCATATATATATATATTATTAAGTATGTATACATATATAATAAACAAGAAATAACATATCATATATATATATATATATATAATATATATATATATATATAAATATATACATCATATGTACATACACACACCACATATACATATATATATATATATTATATATATATATATATATATATATATATATATATATATATATATACATACATACATACATACATACATACATACATACATACATACATACATACATACATACATACATACATACATACATACATACATACATACATACATACATGCATGCATACATGCATGCATACATACATACATACATACATACATACATACATACATACATACATACATACATACATACATACATACATACATACATACATATAGTATAAAAGTATATATGAATAAATATAGATATAGATATAGATATATTAATATAGATATAGAGAAAGCTCAAGATAGATACATAGATCGAGATAGATAGAGAGAGAGAGAGAGAGAGAGGGGGGGAAGGGAGAGGGGAAAGGGGGCACATGGACGGACACGCGTAGTCACACCATGACATGAGAGCCACTTCCCGTCATGCAGTCAGGGGGTGCGGGCTCTTCACACGCTAACCGGTCATGCACGGCAGTCGTGGGCTACCAGTGACAGAGAAATAAAACTGAAAGAAATCTAAAATACATTCCGAGTTGCGAAGAAGACAGGGAAGAGGGGGCCGGGAAGCTAAAGATGGAAGAAAGAGAGAAAGAGAGAAGGGAGAGAGGGAAGAGAGAGAAAGAGAGAAAGAGAGAAGGGAATGAAGAAGCGAGAGAGAAAAGGAGGAAGGGAGAGATAAGGAACAGAGAGAGAAGGGAAGGAATAAGGGAGAGATAAGGAACATAGAGAGAAGGGAAGGAGGAAGAGAGATGGAAGGGAAGGAGGAAGAGAGAGAGAAAAGAAGGAGGAAGGGAGAGATAAGGAACAGAGAGAAAGGGAGGAGGAAGGGAGAGATAAGGAACAGAGAGAGAATGGAAGGAGGAAGAGAGATGGAAGGGAAGGGAAGGAGGAAGGGAAAAGTAGGAAAATATGGGGGTTAAATGGAAATGGAAAAAGAATGGGGGAGAGACGATAGCTAATGATGATGATAATTATATGCAGAGCGACGACAACGACATGTGGTAATATGGAAGAATACGACAATGATGACAAAAATATAAATAAACACACTGGTGATAAAAATAATGATGATAATGACAAAAATAGCAAAAAATGTTGGTGATGAAGATAATGGTATTGATAATTGCGAAAATAATAGCAAAAAATGGTGGCGATGAAGATACTGATTATCACCACAACGACGATAGTTACGATGAATAAGAGGAAGGTAAAGATAAAGACGACAATGGTGACCAAAACAACAATGACGATTTTGACGGCGATATTAGAGATGATGTTCAGATTCTCCCTCTTCTATCTCACCCGCTAAACTCCCCCTCCCCCACCCTCCCCCTAACCCACTCCATTCAATCTTCGACTGCCATAAGAGGGCGGCCAGGGACTATCACCCTCCCTCCCTCCTCCCTCCCTTCCTCCCTTACCTGTGGAAGCGCACGCGTCGACATTGTCCTTGAGGAACAAGGAATAATAATACAGTATGGTTGAAATGCCCTTTTGTTTTTGCCCGCCCAGAGACGGGGCGGCGACTGGGTACGAGGAGGCGCCCACGACTATAAGAACGTACGCATATATATACTCACGTTCATATATACACAATCATACATACATACATACATACATACACACAAACGCACGACCGCGCGTGTACGTAAACATAAACACTTACACCCGACCGTACACACACGTCTCTACCAACATACAAACACACGCATGCACCAATACAAACACAGAAATTTGCATACAACCGTTTTCATTATTCATGCGCGCATATATGCATACATTTCAGAGAGCGATTCGTGCCTCTTGCGTCGAAATCATCCCTAATTTCGAAGCCGTTCATAGAGCCATCCACCCATCCATCCATTCATCCATCTTGGCTGTTTGTGCCTTGCTCTGTGATCACGCATTCCGTTATCACCGTGTTCTCTCCTTCAATTCCCTTCATTTTCCTGGTGCCTCTTGCGTCGAACCTGATCATAATTCTCTTGCCGTTCTTATTTTATCTGTCCAGCGAGTCATTCCTTCATTCCGAACCTTCCATTTCAAAATCTTCGTTTTCCTTCCCTCAACTTTTCATATCTCTCTTCCCCTACAATTCTTCTCCTTCTCTTTCAATTCTTCTCTCCTGTTCTGTTCACTTCCTTATTTTCACGTTTACTCTCCTCATCCCCTGCACTTCCTTCTTTTTCTATTTTTTCTTTTCCTTACCACTCCTCCTCCTCTCTCTTTCATCCCCACTCTTCCCTTCTCTACTCCTTCTCCTACCCCCTTCCACCCCTACCCTCTCCCTTTCCCTCTTCCACCCTACTTCCTCTCCCTTTCCCCTCTTCCACCCCTACTCCCTCTCCCTTTCCCCCTCTTCCACCCTACTCCTCTCCCCTTCCATCTCTTCCACCCCTACTCCGTCCCCCTACCTTACCCTCCCTCCCTTTCCCTCCTCTCTCCCTTCCCCCAATCCCCTCTCCTCCTCTCCCCTTCCCCCCTCTCCCTACCCTTCCTTCCTTCCCCCCCCTCTTCCTCCCCCCAGGCCCGACCCCCTCCCTCTTCGCATCCACACCACTAATAACACAAAGGTTACGCAAGCCCACCCGGGCATGGGCGTGCGACACTTCCGGGATAGCGGGCCTGGGAGGAGGCTGTGCGGGAGGGCCACGGGCGCGGGCCGATAACACGCGACGGAGAGGCGAGGGAGGGGGCGGAGGGGGGAAGAGGGGGAGACGGAGAGCGAAGGAGGGAGGAGGGGAAAGGAAGGGAAAGGAAAGAGGGAGAGGGAGAAGGAGGGGGATAGAGAGAGGGAGAGGGAGAAGGAGGGGGATAGAGAGAGGAGAGGGAGAGAGAAAGGGGGGAGAGAGAGAGGGGGAAGAGAAGAGGAGAGAGAGGGGAGAGAGAGAGAGGAGAGAGGGGAGAGAGAGGGAGAGAGGGGGAGAGAGAGAGAGGGGGGAGAGAGAGGGGGGAGAAGAGAGAGAGGGGGGAGAGAGAGAGAGAGAGAGAGAGGGAGAGAAAGAGAGAGGGAGAGAGAGAGAGAGAGGGAGAGAGAGAGAGAGAGAGAGAGAGAGGAGAGAGAGAGAGAGAGAGAGAGAGAGAGAGAGAGAGAGAGAGAGAGAGAGAGAGAGAGAG
>NW_020872561.1:105000-115000 GCF_003789085.1 Penaeus vannamei
GTGAAATTTGCGCGCGCGCGCGTGTGTGTGTGTGTATCGGTGTCGTCACATGAATTCAGCAATATCTTACACTCGTATATATATCGCAGTTAACCCACATGCACACACAAATCTACATACATGTATGCAAATACCCCATAAACGCCAGTCAGACCTCGCGAAAGTTACCGGCACCGAGAAAACAAAAAATAATGTACCTAAAAAAAAGAAAGAAAAGAGAAATAAAAAAGTAATGTAACCACTGCCTCGTGGGCACACACATACACACACGCGCGCACACACCAGCCACACGCTCACATACTCACACACACTAACCGCTTGCAGTGATTTGTACGCTCACTTACGCACGCACGTCATGACACACTTTCCCTACTCAAGACAATGACACAAGAAGGATGGTGGTAGGTAGGGGAGGGGAGGAGGGGAGGGGGGGAGGAGGGGGGGAGGAGGGAGGAAGGGAGTGGGAGGGGGAGAAGAGTGACTCTCTTATCATCTCTCTACCTCCATTCTCTCTCTCTCTCTCTCTCTCTCTCTCTCTCTCTCTCTCTCTCTCTCTCTCTCTCTCTCTCTCTCTTTTCTATCACAGACAGACAGACAGACAGACAGACAGACAGACAGGAGACACACACACACACACACACACACACACACACACACACACACACACACACACACACACACACACCGTCAAGAGTGAAGTCACGGCGTGCGGTCGCGTGATTTCCTCTACCCTTGCTTACTTCCCAACCACATCTAAGTTTCACTTTTTTACGTCCGTTCGATTGTTCTCTTTCCGCCCCTTGCCTCTTTCCTTCGCGATTCTTTCTCTGTCTCCTTTTGCTTCTGCTTCTTCCTCCTCCTCCTCCTCCTTTTACTATCAGTCATCGTCATTTCTCGTTTCTTTTTAGTCACTTTTTTATCAAAGAGATCAACATCATAACAACAATCACCTATGATCGTTACTACTGCCTATTATCCTTACTATTGTCATCACTGTTCTTCTTATTCTTTATTTACTCTCTCCATCCCTCTCTTCCGCCACAGACTCATCCCATTCCCCTCTAAACTAACACGCATGACGTCAGCGCAGCGTCACAGCGCACGCCAGACAGGTAAACAAACGCGAAGAGAGAAAATAAAACCCGAAGAAGTCATTTCAACACGCAGTCGCAAAGACGGTCCGCCGGGCAAAAATACTGACAGCCCGTCAAGCGTCTGACACCATAAAAGCCTGACATCATGCCTGATATGCGGTGCGCGCCTGCGGTCAGCCCGAGAGGAGGGTCGGGCGGGCCAGCTGTCCCCTCTTACTCTTGGCCAATGAAAAGAGGCGCTCGGAAGTTGGCCCTTTCCCTTTGGCCTTCGCTTGCCTCAGACGCCGTCGCCGCGCAGGAATGGCCGCCGAAGGACTTAAATATGTGGCAAAATGACATTGAAAGGAGGAGAGGGGGAGGGAGGGAGGGAGGGAGAGGAAGGGGGGGAGGGGGGAGGGAGGGAGGGAGGGAGGGAGGGAGGGAGGGAGGGGGGGAGGGGAGGGAGAGGAGAGGGAGAGGGAGAGGGAGAGGGAGAGGAGAGGGAGAGAAAGAAGAGAGAAGAGAGAGAGAGGCTGGGGGTAAAGAAAGAAAGAAAAAGAAAGAGTAAAGTAATAAACAAAATGAATAAAAAATAATAAAAGCGAAAGAAACACAAACCAAAACGCAATCAACAACCTTCGAGCAGCGAAAAACAAGCCGACGGAAGCCCAGAAACCCCAAACTACTAAAAAGGAGAAAGAGAAAAGGCCGAGAGGAATCAACCCCTCACTCACCCTTCCCCCCCCAGCCACCCACACTCCCACCCCACAACCCATGCCGAAAGCCGCCTCCCACCCCAAAACCTCCACCTTCTTCCTTCATTTCGAAATGGAATCCTCAACTTTAACGCCTTTTCTCATCTTTTTCTATCCTTCAGAGACCCTCTTCAACAACTCCATTTTTCAAACCTTCTAAGGACTCTCTCCCGCCGTTACAAAAACTCTCACAAAAAATACCATCGTCATTTCTCAACCTTTCTTTCCCCTTGCCACCTCCTCCTCCTTAAAACCGCATGCACATTTCTCTCCTTCCTTCGTCCTTTCTCTTTCGCAATCCCCCTCCTTCCGCAAGCTCGCGCCGCCCACCCAGGAGGAGAGGTGCCACGGGTGCCAGCGACGGACGAGAGCCGGCAGCGAGCGGCAAGGAGGAGCGGGAGGTGCATATCAAAGACAGGTGAGCTCTCTCTCCTCTCTCTCTCTCTCTCTCTTCTCTCTCTCTCTCTCTCTCTCTCTCTCTCTCTCTCTCTCTCTCTCTCTCTCTCTCTCTCTCTCTCTCTCTCTCTCTCTCTCTCTCTCTCTCTCTCTCTCTCTCTCTCTCTCATTTGATCTCTTTCTAATTCGACCTGTACGTAATTTTGTGTGCTTCTATACCTACACTTTAGTCTGAGTTCTCTCCTTAGTCTATCTCTGTTCGCTATTCTTAAGTTTTTGTTTAGTCTGTTTCCTTTCTGCTTGCCCTCCCTCCTCCCTCCCTCTCCTCTCTTCTTTCACATTTCTCTCTCTATTTCCCCCTTTCCCTTCCCCCTCCCTCCTCCTCCTCCCTCTCTCCCCCCTCTCCCTCATTCTCCTCTCACCGTCTTCCCCATCTTCAACGTGGCGGCGTCCGGAGCAGCACTAAGAACGACCGCGCCATATTTGGGCCTCGACATGCGCCTTGCCATGCACATACTCTCGCGCCTGGTGCCTGACTGTCTGATTCCGTTGCCTGAATGAGAACTGGAATAAGCTGCCTTTGCGAGGGAGGAAGGTAGAGAAGAGGGGAAGGAGGGAAGGAAGGAGGGACGGAAGGAGAGAAGGAGGGACGGAAGGAGAGAAGGAGGGAGGGGGAGGGAAGGAAGAGGAAGGAGGGAAGGAGAGAGAAGGGAAGGAGATAAAGAGAGAAGGATAGGAGGTTGGGAGTGAAAAGGTGGGTGGGAGGTAGGCACAAGCACCATAAAAGTCTAATGAGCGGACGAAATGACGAAATAGGAGAGAGAAGTGAGCAACCACTTCACAGTGCCGATTGCGATCCGTGGTTACCAGTGCAGCAGTGCTGACAGTACCGGCATTACCATACGTACAAATACCCTATGTACCAACAGAACCAGCAGTTTCCATAAAACCAACAGTATCAACAGAACAAACAGTGTAAACAGAACCAACAGTATCAACAGAGCCAACAGAATCCTTGGTACCAACAGAACCACCTGTACCACCAATACCAACCCAGTCGCTTTCACGAGCTGCGCGGCGACGGTGCGGCCTCTTCCGCAACATAAAACAGTAGATCTAACCTAAAAAAGACGCGACGCCATTGAGATGCCGCGCACGCGCCTCCTGTTTTTTCTCTCTCTCTTTCTCTCTTTTTCTCTCTTGTTTTCTCTTTTTCTCTCTTCTCTCTTTTTCTTTCTCTTTCTCTCTTTTCCTATTTCGTTTTCTCTTTCTCTTTCATTTTTCTCTTTCTCTTTCTGCTATCTTCCTGTCTCTCCATCCTCCAGCATTATTTAATCTCTGTCTCTATCTCTCTCCACATACGCACTGCTCTCCCTTCTCTCTTACTGCTTCCATTTATCACTTCGCCTTTCTGTTTCTTCCCCCGACATCCCTTCGCGTCCAGATCAACTGTTACGGTTCTGCCGGGGGAGAGAAGCGGGGAAGAGGGAGAGAGAGAAAAAAAAATCTCATTAGTGGAGACTTTTAAGACCCGAGAATGTGTGCCCATACTACCCACCCACCCGCCCACCCACCCACCGACCCACCCGCTCCAGCCCCCCTGGCTAACTCTTCCCCGTCTCCTGTCACCTTAATTATCAAGTGTGCACGGTTTGTAGATCTGTGTGTGTGGTGAGGGTGTAGATATAATGTATCTGTATGTGTGTGTGTGTGTGCGTGTGTGTCTCCGCGCGTGTGCGTGTGCGTGTGCGTGTGCGTGTACGTGTGAGTGTGAGTTTGCGTGTACGTGTGAGTGTGAGTTTGCGTGTACGTGTGAGTGTGAGTTTGCGTGTGTTCATGCGCGCGGTAGGATACGCATTCACCAACACCGAAGTGGTTAAAACAGACAACAGAAAAAAGTAACGCCACAGCGGTCTGCCTCGCCCACACCTTCCCCCCTCAGGCAAGTGGCTCTAAACTCTCACGGGCCCGTTACACACACGCAAAAAACAAGAAAAAAAAGAAAAAACTCCAACGTAACCCGTAACCAATGCAGCGCCGCCGTCACCGCCTCGTTACGGCAACGTCACGCAGAGGTTTCTCTTCCGCTGATAAACCTGACCACTATCGTCGCCACAAGAATATACACTCACACGCTAACTGACTGACTATGACTAACTAACTGACTGACTGACTGACTGACTGACTGACTGACTGACTGACTGACTGAAATGACTGACTATTACCCAGCCTCCCTCTCCCACACACACATTAAGTGAAACAATGACATGGACAATAATTATGGTAACGATAATGATAACTGTCTCGAGATAATTAGAGGGAAAACGAAATCAGGGCTCATCTCCCTAACCAATGTGGAAGGTGAAAGCTGGAATGTGGACGATGGAAGGTGGAATGTGGAAGGTGAAAAATGTAAAGTGGAAGATGTGGAAAATAAAAAGTTGGAATGTGGAGAACAAAACGTGGAGTGTGGAAGGTAAAAGGTGGAATGCATAAGATAAAAGAAAGAATGTGGAAGGCAAAAGGTGGAATGTGGAATACAAAAACTGGAATGTGGAAGATAAAAGATGGAATGTGGAAAAAATGTGGAAGGCGAAAGGTGGTCTGGAAAACAAACGTGAAACGTGGACGGCGAAAGATGGAATGTGGAGGACGAGAGGTGGAATGTGGAAGACGACAGGTAGAATGTGGCATGTGGAGCCCAGGCTACATGCGCTGATATAACCCATACCTTCCATTGGCGCACGTCACGACCGGCACACACGACGCACACTCGCCCGCAAACACACTCCTAACACGCTCTCGCTCTTTCCCTCTCCTTCTCCCATACCCCTTTCCCTCTTCCTCTCCTTCTCCCATACCCCTCTCCTTCTTCCTCTCTTTCTCCAACTCCCTCTCCCTCACCTTCTTCTCCCTCTCTCTCCCCCTCACCTTCTCCCTCTTTCTCCCCCTCACCTTATTCTCCCTCTCCCTCTCTCCATCTTTTACCGTTATCGTGATTCCCGCCTTCCTATATTTCAATAACACACCAGCGTTATCCGGAGCATTCACAGACCTTCAGAAAAATACAAGAAGGAACAATAGCAGCTGCAGTCGACATGCTAATCACATCAATATCAACAAGCTCAGCATCAAGGTTATTATTACTAATAACCATCATAATAATTCTAATGCTAACATTCATTAAACAAATGAAAATGACAATAACTATAAAAATAATGACACTACAACTACCAATAGCAATAGCATCGACACCACCATTAACAACATTATCGTCACTTTTTCCTCTAAATCTTTCTAAGTAAATACTATTTTCCGTTATATAAAATTCCTTTACATCCCACACAAATGACCGGAGTTTTATCCTTATAAATACGGATTCTACCAAGGCAACGCGCGCGCGTGCGTGCGTGATGTGCGTGCGTTATATGGTGTGTGTATGTGTGTGTGTGTGTATGTGTGTATGTGTGTATGTGTGTGTGTGTGTGTGTGTGTGTGTGTGTGTGTGTGTGTGTGGTGTGTGTGTGGTGTGTGTGTGTGGTGTTGTGTGTTGCTCCCGCTGTGTGTGTGTGTGCGTTGTTGAGAGAGAGAGAAGAGAGACCGAGATCGAGGAAGAGACGATCAGAGAGGAGCCACCTAAGTCGACACGTGGACCGACCAGAGATCTCTGTAGGCATCACACTGTGAGTAGAGTATACAGATTGCTCACTCTTACATGCAGATGAGCATAAGAGTACGAGCTGCCAGACTATTCATTGAACTGTACTGGACCTCACAAATCAATCAAATATCACCCGAACTGTAAGTCTGTGCTTCGAGCTAAGCTGAAGACTTCCTGGAGACGAGTACTGGACGAGACGGGAGGAGAGGAGAGAGCCGTGGGAGATCTCTTCTGAGAGTAGAGGGCCAGGCTGGCGAGTCGGTGCATAACCTGGAGAAGGAGGACTGCTCCAGAGCGGCTCTCCCGCTCTCGACTGTTGGCGTGGAGGAACCGAGACCGGGGAGGAGTAGGGGAAGAGAGGCCGGAGAGAGAGAGAGAGGAGAGACTGAGAGAGGAAGATGGAGAGAGGAGACGAGGAGCAGAGAAGCGGGAACGATGAGAGAGAAGACAGAGAGAGAGACGAGAGAGAGAGAGAGCGGTGAGGAGAGGGAGAGGGAGAGGCGAGAGGGAGAGGGAAGAGGGGGAAGAGAGTGAGAGGAGAGAGAGCGAGAGAGGAGAGAGGGAGATAGAGAGAGAGTACATGTGCGTGAAGCACAGAGAGGGAGAGAGATGAGAGAGAGCAGAGAGTCAAGAGAGAGATGATGATGCAGAAGAGAAGAGATAGAGACACTGAGACCGAGGATTGAGACCTCCTCAGAGGAGAGAAAGAAGACGGCTCTGACAAAACCTTAATACAAACGGACACGCAGTGGCGTGGGAGGGGTAAGAGGGAGCGCGGCAAATGGGCCGGGAGGGAGAGAGTGACTCTGAGAGAAGGAGAGATCTGGAGCAAGGAAGAGACCGAGATCCTCGAGAAAGCAGCGAGGAGAGCGAAGAGATGAGACAGAGAGAAGAGAGAGAGAGAGAGAGAGAGAAAAGAAGAGACTCGAGGAGAGAGAGAGAGAGAGGAGGGGTGAGCGAGAGTCGAGAGCGGAGAGAGAGAGGAACTGAGCGGAGAGAGAGAGAGAGAGCAGAGAGAAAAGAGAATGAGACGAGATGAGACAGAGAGAGAACAGAGAGAGATGAGGAGAGAGAGAGAGATGCAGAAGAGAAGAGGAGGAGAGAGCGCGATGAGGACGAGGACCGAGAAGGGAGAAGGGAGAGAGAGAGGGAAGGAGAGGAGAGGGAGAGGGAGAGGTGAGGGGGAGACAGAGGGGTGAGACGAGGAGGGGAGAAGAGAGGAGAGAGACGGGAGAGAGGTGAGCAGACGGGAGAGAGGGAGAGAGAGCAGCGAGAGGAGAGAGAGGACCTGTGAGAGAGATAGGGACGAGAGAGAGAGAGATAGAGAGAGAGAGAGATCATGAAGCAGGCAGCGAGGATCTGAGTAGTGTGAGACTGCGAGATGCATGAGAGAGAGAGAGAGGGAACTAGAGGAGAGAGAGAGACCGAGACGAACGGAGAGATGAGTGTCGAGTTGTTGTGTGTGGTGTGTGGTGTCCATGCTGTGTGTGATCAGTGCGTGTGGATGCGCTGAGTGCTGTTGTTGTGTTATAGCTGGAGTCAAAAAGCAACACCGTTTGGCAGCCCACCGGTAACTCATCATGTGGCGACGGCGCATTCATCCCGGCGAACTGCGTGGTGCCAGCGATCAACTGACTTGGTTCTGTCGCCTTCTCTTGTCCATTCTCCATCTCTGCATCCCTACTGCAGTTGTCTTTGCCGGACATCTCTCACCCTCCTCTCTCTCCGGGGTACTCGGCCGCCCCGAATGTGCAACGTCTCTGCAACCTCCTTTTATCTGCCCTTCCATCACACGCGTCACCGCTATCCCATATATCGGCCTCAGATCGCTCCACCATGTCCCCCCTAATCCCCCCGTCTTCCGATCTTCCAATCACCCATCCGATCTTATTCCACCCTAATTCCATCTCCACCGTTCTCCTTCCACCTCGCATACCTTCCAATCCGTTTCCACTCAATATCAACTCGCTCCCCCTCGCGTCCCCAATCCGCACCGCTCTGCCATCAACCCCTCAAAGCCTCTCTTTCTGGCAAAATTAATTCCCTTCGACCAACAAACTGGATGGTCACCTCGGCCCTCCGGTTTAGTGACTTTTGCCAAGATGCCGTAAGGGATAACGCACGCATTACAACACGATTTAAACAAAAAGTCGTATAATTGTCACTAACCGCATTTGCTTAAAAAACTCTAGTCCCACGTGTCATGCGCCGCTCTCTCCTGTTATGTGTTCCTTATTGTTCCGCTGTCGGTTTTTACTCAATTTAGACCTGTTTTTCTTCCACCTTTCTTTACCAACCGAAAAAAACACTCGAAACACAAATCCTTTTGAAAAGAAATATAAACCTTTTCTTCGTAATTTTATCCACTGACAACAGAGCTGATGTAGAAGAAGAGCATACTTATAGAGAAACTATAAATTGGCCGGACGGAAGACATGATAACAGGCCGGGGGTGTGGCGTATTATGGGGATACAATACCTGTCGCATTCATCTCAATAACGATCCGGCGATCATCCATTCATATTCGTTCTCTCTTCTCTGGACTGCTTGTCTCTGCCTATCTGTTCCCCTTATGCGCCATTAGACATCGTGCAAGACAGCCTCGCCTCAGGCCACCACTCCTACATCCCCCCCCGCCTTTTCCACTGCATGATCGACCAGCCCAGTCGGACAACGTATACGGAACCCAAGCTGTCCGGGGCCTCCCTCCCTCGCGCTACTTCTCTCATTCTCTCGTGCCTACCCCTCGTATCCTCACTTCTCCCTCCTCTCTCTCTCTTCTGCACGTGAGCGTCTGCACCCGTAGGTGTTCAAGGACCTCTACTCCTGTCCAGAGGGCAGCCACGCTAAACAAACAACGGTAAGAGAGGAGGACTATCGATGGGGAAGGGAGGGGGGAGAAGCTAGAATGAGCTAAGGCATGGGCGCATGGCGGAAGCGGCGCGCGTACGCGCGAGGGATGGGGATCGCCGCAGAGGGAGGCAGGGTAAGAGATGTAGGATAGAGATCGCCGTTGGGCGGCTGGGCTCTAGTAGGAAGTCGATCGGAGAAGGTGGCTGAGAGAGGGGGGTGAGTTAATACCGGTCACCGCGACACTTTCGCTACCTTTGGCGAAGATACCTAGTAGCTTGCACCCTATCCGAGGATTCGAGGGGGCCGAGCGACAGTACTCGATCAAGTCTCGATCGTTGGCGGCACCCACACTTTCGTGACACATGCTAAACTCTGTCCATGGTCTCTTTTATTTCGCGCCGTCCTCTATGTGTAAATCTGTTCGTCCTTCCCGTGTTATGGCTTCCGACCTCTCTGGCTGTCTCTGTTTCCTATCCGATTCTACTCAAGCTCCTTCCCCCTCAGCATTTCTTCCCCTTCCCGTTCTCCCCACCCCTTCTCGCCTTCATCTCCGACCTAATATAAAAGAAGTAATTCGTTGAGATTAGACAGTCGAGGTGAAAAGCGATTGCGGGAATCGAGGGGCAAGGGGAAAAAACGGCTAAACAGATAAGCAACGGGAAACAGGCGTGTTATCCGCACAGCTGTTGTCTAACCTTGGCTGGGAAATATCGTTCTCGCTTCGAACTGTTCGGACGTGAAGGCACGTGTGGTTTTGCACATGTCCGCGCACTCGTACTCGTACATGTACATATACACGTATAGGATACACACGTACAAACACACACACACACACACACACACACACACACACACACACACACACACACACACACACACACACACACACACACACACGACACAAGCAAGGCGTACACAAACGGACCAACAACCCCCAAAATCAACACCAGCAGCAACGAAAACAACAACACGTGGCACCATTCGCCTTCTCTGCATCCCCTCCCACCGCCCCGCCCCAACAACATCGCCACGGGCACCCTGACCCCGCCCTACTATCGGGTGACACTCGCGAAATCCTCCATTCTCCCTCACCTCCCCACCCCCTTCCCTCTCTCGTCTCCCCCTGCCTCCCCCTTCAAGACGGCCGTGACCCATCACAGAAAAGGTATTGAGTCGCTTCTGATCTTCCGAGTTGGTGGCAAACTCTCAGGGCTGATGGGGCAGGTGAAGGGGGGGAGGGGGCGTGAAGGGATTGTGTGAT
>NW_020872561.1:120000-122500 GCF_003789085.1 Penaeus vannamei
CACACTCAGAGCAAGCCCGTGACCTTATGAGAGCTCTACCTGTTATTATCCCCCTCATTTATGTGTTAATCTTACTCACTCACTCACTCACTCACTCTCTCACTCTCTCTCTCTTTCTCTCCCTTGCTATTTATATCAAGGATTTGTAGCACAAAATTTAAAATACAGATACAGGGGATATAGAAGAGAGAAACTAGAAAAAAAACGAGACTGGAAAGGTAGATCTAATACGACGTGATAATGCAAATCAAATAAAGAACATTATGATGAAAGTGATGTGGCAATAGTTATTATGATACAGAGATAACAACAAGAGTAATAATGATGATGTCAATGACGAAGACGACTATGACGAAATCCCCCCCACACACACCAAGGCAAGACAAAAACAACAAAAACAACCGAACAAAGACCTCGGAAATCCATTCACCTCCCCCCTCTCCCCCTCCCTCATGCTCATGCCATCTTCACCCCTCCCCCACCTAAAAAACAATAATTAAAAAATGCGTAAAAGCAAGTCTCGCACGGCAACCACCCCCATCTTTCCTTCTCCCAGACCTCTGCGGTTTCGGAATGCTCGTTTCCGCTGCGCAGACAGAAGAGAAAGGAGTAGAGAAAGTAAGGGAAATGAAGGAACAGAGATTTAAAAATAGGAATGGAGAGAGAGAGAGAGAGAGAGAGAGAGAGAGAGAGAGAGAGAGGAGAGAGAGAGAGAGAGAGAGAGACGAGAGAGAGAGAGAGACGATGAAATTCAAACAGACGAAAATAGTAGAAGAGCCAGAACCCGAGGAGGAAAAGGAGACACGAAAGACCACGTTAAGGGAGAGAGAGAAGCTAAAAACCCATAACCCCCCACCTTAGCCAGAGAGGGGTGGGGAACGGGTCACTAGTTAAAGCACACCAAAAGGCGGATGGGAAGCGACCTCTTCACCCCTTCCCCTCCCCCCTTTGCCCCCTTTCCCCCACCTCCCACCCCTCCCCAGTCCCTCGTCTCACTCACGATCACGCAACAATGGATGGAAGTTTTTCACGCTTCATTGCGCATTCTTCACATACATTATCTCCGCATGGGAAAAAAGGAAGACGAAAGGGGGTGGGGATGGGATGGAAGGAGGAGAGGAGGAGGAGAGGAGGAGGAGGAGGAGGAGGAGGAGGAGGAGGAGGAGGAGAGGAGGAGGAGGACGATGACGAGATCATTCATTGCAATACTCACAATGACGATAATGCAAAAAAAAACTACAAAACAAACTATAAGCGACCTAGAAGAATAAAGAGGGGAGACCACAGATCAAGGGGAAAAGAAAGAAACACTACGAAACATAACAAAGAGAGAAAAATGAAAGAGGCAAAGAGGAAGAAAGAGCGAGAGCAACAGCACGCGCCGCCATCCTGCCCGAACCCCGCCTCCCCCGCGTCACCCCCCCCCCCTTGCCCTCTCCGGCGGGGACACGACACCTGTTGCTGCTCCCCGGGCCCTTCACCCTTTCCTTTATCACTCCCCTCCCCTCCCCCCCTCTCCCCTTTCTCCTTCCCTATCCTCTCTCCCCCCCCTCTCCTCTCTCTCCTCCCCTCCCCTCCTTAACTTCCACGTGCTTCCTCCCCCCACCCCATTCCCTTCCTCTATCATCCTTTACTTTATTATTTTTCCTTTTTCTTCCTACCTTACACCCATGTGGTATCTTTCTATTCTCTTCCTCTCTCCTCCGTCATTCTCTTTCACTCACTTTAACTTCCTTCCCAATTAACTTCCAATTCTCCTATACTAATCTTCTTTCCTGAATCCCCTTTCTCCTTCCACATTTCTCTCTCCTCTCTCTCTCTCTCTCTCTCTCTCTCTCTCTCTCTCTCTCTCTCTCTCTCTTCTCTCTCTCTCTCTCTCTCTCTCTCTCTCTCTCTCTCTCTCTCTTTCTTATCTCTATCTATCTATTCTATCTATCTATCTCTCATCTCTCCACAACACCCACATACTTCCTTCCCAACCTCACCCCCTCGACATCATTCCTCAATCACTCCTTCCCACCCCCTCCTCCTCCCCCGAACTCACCCACCGTCTCTCTTCCCCCCTCCCAACCCCCCCACTCCCCCCCCGTTGCAATCACGCAGCCGCTTCCACCGCGACCTTTGCGAAGGCCCTGATACCGCGGCCTATGCTCTGACCTTTGCTCCGTCGATTAGCGTTTGCCCAACCTCATATCTATCGTGCCGGGGCTTCGTAATGGGGGCGGGGGGGGGGGGAGAAAGGGAAGGGGAATGAAAGGGGGGGAGGAGGGGAGATAGGGGAAAGGGGGAGGGGAGGGACACGCGACCTTATTAACTGTATCGCAAGGATGGCCCCCGCTGGAAGCCTGGGTGGCTGGGTAGGATGACTGGTTGGAGGATATGAGAGAGAGAGAGAGAGAGAGAGAGAGAGAGAGAGAGAGAGAGAGAGAGAGAGAGAGAGAGAGAGAGAGAGAGAGAGAGAGAGAGAGAGAGAGAGAGAGAGAGAGAGAGAGAGAGGAGA
>NW_020872561.1:142742-160242 GCF_003789085.1 Penaeus vannamei
ACAACAAAAAATATAACAACAAGCAAGAATAGTAGAATATAACGAACCAAAGATCAAGTAACATATACGGCAAAACAAAAAAAACAAGACACATTACAACAAACAACAACTAATACAACAAACAACAACAATACTCCTCGACCGATAAAAGTGTTCACGGGCGTCCCCATAAAGTCTCGAAACGCCCACGAGAACCACAGTTTGCAATAATCTGCAACCCTTTTTGCAACACCCGCGGCTGGCCTTCACGTGCGCAACCGGGACTAACACCTTGGTCAGCTTCACTTCATTTACCTTGAGCTCCTTTATTTATTGCTATCTTATATCCCTCCTCCTCTCCCCCCTCCTTCCCCCCCGTATCCTCCTCCTTCCCCCCGTTATCTTCCTCCTCCTCGTTTCTCATTCTCGTTTCTCGTTCTCTCTCCATCCTTGGCTTCCTTCTACGTCCCCCCTCTCTTCCCCTCTGATCCTTCTTGTTCTCTCCACATCCCCCTCCTCCCTCCTCCCCCTCCCCTCCCCCTCCTCCCCTTCCCCTCATCTCCTCTCTTCCCCCAACCCATTTCCCCCATCCTCTCTTTCCTCCCCCATCCCTCCTCCTGCGTTCTCCCCTCCCCCTGCCCCCATCATCCCCCACAACCTCCTCCTTGTTCTCCTTCTTTCTTCCCGTTCTGCTCCTATTCCTTCCTCATTCCTTCTTATATCCTTCTTCACTTCTCCCTTCCTTCCTTGCCTTCTTTCCTTTCCTCCAATTTCTCCCCTTCCGTCATCCTCCTCGCATTTTCATCGATCTCTTCGTCCTATCTCCTATTCCTCCTTCTCCTGTGCCATTCTCGCTTCACTTCTCCTTCCCTCCTCCCCTTCCTCGACTTCTCCCTTCCCACTCCTGTCCTCTCATCTGTGTCTCTTGTCTTTCGACTCGCCTTTATTATCCCCTTCTCCCTCCCCTCGCCTGCTCCTCATGGACTACTTTCGCCTCTTCATCCTGTCTTTATGCCGGGAGAATGAGGAGGAAGGAGCAAAAGGAAATAAGAAAATAAGGAAGAAGATTAACAAGAGGAAGGTGATATTGTCTTCATAGACCGCTCGCCATTTTGGGTCTGGGCGGGAAATTTCGAAAAAGATTTTTTTTTTTTTTTTTGAGGAGTTTTTGGGGTTCGTACACGCGATGGTGGGGAGGGGGAGGGGGTAATGGGGAGAAGGGGGGAGGAGGGAGAGGGGGTTATGAGGAGGGGGGAAGGGGGGTTTTAAAGGGGAGATGGGGGAGATAGGGGAATGGGGATGTGGGTGATGGTGAACGAGGTGGCAGCGCGGGTGATGCCCTGGGGGAGGGCGCGACGTTCCTGGCGGCCGGCGGAGGTGCGTAAGGGGTACACAGAC
Organism: Penaeus vannamei; assembly: GCF_003789085.1. NCBI lineage: Eukaryota > Metazoa > Arthropoda > Malacostraca > Decapoda > Penaeidae > Penaeus > Penaeus vannamei. The sequence goes on from NW_020872561.1 coordinate 144,120, forward strand.
GGAGGTGCGGGGAGAGCCGGGCAATAGGAATATTGGGGAGATAGAGAGAGAGAGCAACCGAAAGCTCGCGGATACAGGCGGGGGGGGGTCGACTTTAAAGAACAAAAGGGCGTTAAACGAGAACCTCGCGAGATGAAAACGGGGGGAGGGAGGAGAAGGGAGAAGGGAAGGGGACTGATGGGGTGAGACGATGCAAGGGCGTGAGGAAGCTAAAAAGACCGAAGACTTGCTGCAAACGTGGCAAGATTTTTTCTTTTTTCTTTCTCCTTTCTTCTTTTTTTTTTGCGCAAGTGCTCCTGCTTTTTTGTTACTACAAGTTTCTTCTTTCTTTCCTACCTTTCGCCGTCTTTTTATTAATTGATATCTTATTTTAATTACTAATCTTTACAGTTATCTAATGCCATGTCATCCCATTATCATATCTGGCTCCACTTTTATACGCTATTATCATACCATCGATTTTCCATCACCACTTACTTATGACTATTGATAATGTTTCAATACATCACGTTATCTTATCATTAATCATAGCACATCTACATGTATCATCATTATTAACTTGATATATTGTCTTGTTATGACGTTCTTTGTTTCCTTCATACATTTTTAGAATTATAACTCTTATTATTGTCATTGGTTATCATCATTATTATTGCTGAATCATTATCTATTGTTATTGTCATATATTTCTGAACACTGTCTTATTGTATGAGGTTAATATCAATTTTGGAAAAGATGTGTATACATGACGCGCACGCCACACATTCACACAAACAGATACACACACACCAAACATACACACAAACACATACACACATGCACAAACACACACAAACACATTACACACAGCAGACACACACCCGACAATGGGAGAACACACGGACAATTCACGCATATGCAAACAACACACATATACAACACCACAACACACGCCACCCGCAGCACACACACACATACATATACCCAAACACACACACCGACCACACACTCGGAGAACAGCCCACGGCCCACACATGCACAAACAGTACATAAATACAGCGAATCTTGCCAGACAATCAACACCACACACACACCCAACACACACACACACACACACACAGACACACATACACACACAACAATCTAACACAGATACATCAATAAGCAATATCATTTCTCCCTCTCCTCCCGCCCCCCTCCCACCCTCAATTTTCTCTCGCCATTTCCCTTTTGCCATTCTTTACCCGCCCCCTCTTGGCTGAAACGAGCTATTTCTTCTCTCGCCCCTTCCCCCCGTCTCGCCCCAAAAATCGTTTTTCTCCTCTTTCTCCTCTAACTCTTTACCCTATGCTCCCCTCTCTCTTCCTCCCCCATTTCCCCTTCCCCTCTATCTCCCTCTCACCCTCTCTGACCCCGCTCCTCCTCTTCTCTTCTCTCTTCCCTTCTTGCTCTTCTTCTCTTACTTCTGTCTATCCCCTCTCCCTATGTCCCTCTCTTCCCCACCCCCTCATCCTCCCTGCTCTATCTCTCCCTCCCCTCCCTCTTCTATCTCTTCCTCCCCCCCTATCCTCCACCGAGTCCGCGCCTCTCCTCCCCTATCCATCCACCAGTCCTCCCTCCTTCTATCTCTCCCTTCCCCTATCCCGTATCCCTCTCCCTCCCCCCTCCCCTCCCTCTTCTCTCCCTCCTTTCCCTCCACTCTCTATCCCTCCCCTCCCCCTCTCCGCGTCCCTCCTATCCCCCTCCCCTCCCTTCTTCTACATCCTCCCGCCGTCCCCTCGGCCCCTCCCCTTCCTCCTCTATCCTCCCTCTCCCTCCCTTCCCTCTTCCCTCCTCCTCCCCCTCCCTTCTTCTTACATCCTACCCTCTCCCTTTCCCTCCCCCTCCCCCTCTTTCTCTCCTCCCCCCTGTCCAACCCCCAATCCTCCCTCCTCTATCTCTCCCTCTCCTTCCCCCCTTCCCCTCTTCCTCTCCCTCCTCTTCTTCCACCCTTCCCTCCCCCTCTCATTCCCCCTCCCCCTATCCTCTCCCTCTCCCTTCCCTCTATCCTCTTCCTCTCCCTCCCCCTCCTTCCCCCTCTCCCCCTATCCCTCTTCCTCTCCCTTTCCCTCTCCTTACCCCCTACCCCCCCCCCTCCCCCTCCCCCCTTCTCATTGCGAGGCCATCTTGCAAGGGCGCCGCAACCTCTTAAATTACCCCTTCCCCCGCCCCCTCCCCGAGAGAATTCCACCCAGGGGCCCACTTCATCACGGAGCTTAACCTCTCACGCCCTCTCCTAGTCCCGTCTCTTTTCTCTCTTTTCTTATTCCTTTTCGCTTATTTTCTTCTTCTTCATTGGTTTTTTTTTTTTTTTTTTTTTTTTTTTATAATCTTCGATCTGTCTCTCTGTTTCTTTTCATTCATTTTGCTTTCCCTTTTTTTCTTCATCTTCTTTTCTTTCTTACACTTTTTCTTTGTTTCATTTCTTCTCTCTCATTTCTTATATGTTCTTTTCTCCCTCTTCTTCCCTCTGCTTTATTCTCCCTTCCTCCATCTCCTCCCTCTTGCCAGATCTTGTCCCTCTCTTCTCTTCTTCACTTCTTTTTCTTTCTTTCTTCTTTCTTTCTTTTTTCATTCTTTTTTCTCTTTTCACTTCTTCACTTTCTTTTTTCTCATTTTTTTTCTTTTTCCCGTTTTCACTTCGCTTCCGTTTCACCTCATCTGTCTCTTAGCTTCCTCCCCTCCCTACCTTCTTTCTCCACTCTCTTCTTCCCTCCATCCTCTTCTTCTCTCCTCCTCTCTTTCTCTTTCCTCCTTCTCTTCTTCTGCTTCTTTCCCTTCCCTCCCTCTTCCCTTCTCTCTCTCCATTCTTCCTCCTTCCTCCCTTCCTCTCTCCCCATTCCTCCCTCTTCCCACTCTATCCTTTCCTCTAACCCCCTCCTTCTTTTCCCTCCTCCTCTCCTTCGCCCCCCCCTCCCTCTCTCCTCCCTTTCCCTCCTTCCCCTCCAACCTCTCCCCCTCGCCTCCTTCCCCTCCTTCCCCCCTCTCCCCCTCCCCTTCCCCCCCTCCCCCACCGCCCCTCGCCCTCCTCCCTCCCTCTGCCCCGCCCCTCGCCCCCCTCTCCCCTCCGCCTCCCTCCTCCCTCCCTCCCCTCCATTCCTCCCCCGTCTAGTTAATTGCTTCTTATAACGTTTAGTGAGATGTATCTTCCTTATCTTGTATACGTATTGGAGTATTTCACAGACGTCTTAAAATGAAAAAAAAAGTATATTGTAAGTGTTCCTTTAAGATTTTAAGATTTATCTTGTATTATTATTGTGTTCCTCTTATTATCATAATTATTATTATGTGACTATTTAATTTTATTTTTTATTTCATTTTTTCATTTATTATTTTTTGCGAATTGGAATTTCGTATGATTTATATAGCTTTTTTAGATATGTCGTTTCTTTCTTTCCGTTTGTCTGTCTCTCGTATTCTTTCTTTTTTTTCTGTCTGCATGTCTGTTGACTGAGATCTCTCTTTCTCTCTCTCTCTCTCTCTCTCTCCTCTCTCTCTCTCTCTCTCTCTCTTCTCTCTCTCTCTCTCTCTCTCTCTCTCATCCTCTCTCTCTCTCTCTCTCTCTCTCTCTCTCTCTCTCCTCTCTCTCTCTCTCTCTCTCTCTCTCTCTCTCTTCTCTCTCTTTCTCTCTCTTCCGCTCTCCTTCCTCTCCTCCTCTCTCTTCTCTCTCTTCTCTTCCATCCTTCTCTATCTCTCTCCTCCCTCTCTCTCCCTCTCTCCACTCTCTATCCCTCCTTTTCTCTTTCTCTCTCTCTTCCTCTCCCTCCCCTCCCTTAAAACTTAGATTTAGTAAGGCCATCAATATAACCATGCTCTCGGCTTGCTCTCTCTCTCTCTCTCTCTTCTCTTCTCTCTCTCTCTCTCTTCTCTCTCTCTCTCTCTCTCTCTCTCTCTCTCTCTCTCTCTCTCTCCTCATCTCTCTCTCTCTCTCTCTCTCTCTCTCTCTCTCTCTCTCTCTCCTCTCTCTCTCTCTCTCTCTCTCTCTCTCTCTCTCTCTCTCTCTCTCTCTCTCTCTCTCTCTCTCTCTCTCTCTCTCTCTTCTCTCTCTCTCTCTCTCTCTCTCTCTCTCTCTCTCTCTCTCTCTCTCTCTCTCTCTCTCTCTCTCTCTCTCTCTCTCTCTCTCTCTCTCTCTCTCTCTCTCTCTCTCTCTCTCTCTCTCTCTCTCTCTCTCTCTCTCTCTCTCTCTCTCTCTCTCTCTCTCTCTCTCTCTCTCTCTCTCTCTCTCTCTCTCTCTCTCTCTCTCTCTCTCTCTCTCTCTCTCTCTCTCTCTCTCTCTCTCTCTCCCTCCTCTCTCCCCTCTCCCCCTCCCTCTCTCTCTTTATAATCCTCCTCCGCTTTCTCCTCCTGCTGAAGTTGCCGCTTATCCTGCTTCCTCCTGCTGTGCTTATTACTACCTCCCCCCCCCCCCCCCCCCGGCCTCTGTTGCTGCTCCTTAACGCGTCTGCTACACCCGCTGCTTATCTTTTCATATATTTTTGATTGATTCCTGCTGTTAGCCTGGGGTGGAGGGTGGAGAAGGGGGTGGAGAAGGGGTTGGAGGGTGGGGGGGGAAATGTGGGGTGGGAGGGGTGAGAAGGGGTTGGAGGGGATAAAAGGAGGAGGGGAGGGGGGAATGGGGAAGGGGAGGGGTGTGGGGAAGGGGGGTAGGAGGAGGGGGGGGGTGGAGGAGGGTAATGGTGAGGGAGATTTGGGGAGGGGAGGGAAAGGGTGAGGGGTAAGGGGTGTGGGGGTGAAGGAGGAAGGGGTGAAGGAGGCGTCAAGATCTTATCGTAAAAAAGGATGTTCACTTTTGTTCTGTTTAGATGTTCAGGCAAAGGGAATCTGTGATAATAATAATAATAATAATGATAATGATAAGGAAGATGAAAGAAAATATAATGATGTGATAATAATGATAGTACTGATTACAGCAACATGTCACAAACAACAATAGCAATTATGATAGTAAAGATGACAATGATAAAGGCTATGATAATGATAATAATAATGGTAAAGATAATGAGAATGACAATAATAACAATAACAATAATATCCATAGTAAAGATAATGATATCAGGTATTATTATCATTATCATAATCATAACAACAATAACAATAATAACGATGATAATGATAATACAAAATAATAAACAATAGTAATGTCAACAGTAGTGATGGTAATGATGATAAAGAAAACAATGAAAATGATATATGATGATAATATCAATAATAACAACAACAGCAACAGAAATGATAATGATAATAAGAGTAATGATGGTAATCATAATAATAATACTAACATAGATAAAGAAGATAATGCCAGTGATGATGATAATAACGATAATGATAATGACAATGATGAAAAAAATAACAATATCAATAACAATAATGATACTGATAATAACAACAACAATGATAATAGTAATAGCAATAATAATGATAATAATGTGAATAATGAAAATAATAATGATGATAATGATAATAATAACATACAACATAATAATAATAAAGATAGCAAAAAGAATAATAGAAATGATGAGGAAAGACTATTTAGAAACACCTGTAAGAAACGTCACTTAATCCTAATAGTAATATCAAAATAATTTTGATATTATTATTCCGATATCAAAAATATACATAAAAGTGCCAAGGAAGGAATAAAAAAGTTAAATAGATAAATAAAGTTTTAAATAAATAAATAAAATAAATAGATAAATAATTTAAATAAATAGATAAAGATAAATAAATAAATAAAAACTTTTAGCGTGAAGGGTATTAGAATTTATAAATATTATACAATTAATTTGATACACTTAGTGGGAAAGGGAACTCGACGGCATTTTAAATCAGGTGTGAATAAAATTAAGTAAAAAAAAAAAAAAAAAAAAAAAAAAAAAAAAAAAAAACGCTTTTATTAATTCTGTTACGAAATTTAATTTAAAGAATATATGATTAAAAAAAAGTGTGATGATTTTCTTTTCTTTCTATTTTTTTCTTTTTTATAATTGTAATGTTTAATATAGTCATAATCATATTGATATTACCGGCAATGCTAATACCAGTGATAATGATAATGATGCTATGATAATAATGATTAATAGAATGATGATGACTATATTAATAATGCTTTTAGATATGATGACAACTGAATCATAATGATGATAATCAAAATGATAATGATGATAACAATGATATCGGCGATAATAGCAAGCATAATATAACAATGATATGAAAGATAATGATGATAGTAGTAAAAATAAACATAAAAATGATGATAATGATAGTAACATTGATAATTTTACGATGATGATGAGGATAATGATAATAATAGTGATGATAATGATAATAAAATAGAACGAATCAATGGTAATAACAATAAAATCAATAAGTTATAATGACAATAACAATGGTGATGATAATGAATACAACAATAGGAGTAAACATAAATAATGATCGAAAATAATCATTATATCATTATTTACCATAATGATGATAATGATAATGATGATAACAATAACAATAATAATGATCAAATACCACTAACAATAACACTAATGGTATGATGATTATAAGGGCATGTGAATTATAATGCTACAAAAGTTATGAAATTTGTTTTGTACAATTACAAAAAAATTGAATCACAGATAATGTTAACCAAGAGGAAATTAAACAACACTGAATAGTTAGATAAAAAGAATAACAAGTGATATACTGCCTGTAATGGACACACACACTTATATACATATACATACATACATATATATATATATATATATATATATATATATATATATATATATATATATATATATATATATATATATACAACGATTGCCTCAAAAGCATAATAATCTAAAAAATTAACAGTGCGAGAGAGAATGAGAGAGAGACAGAGAGAGAGAGAGAGAGAGAGAGAGAGAGAGAGAGAAACAGACAGACAAACAGAGAGGCAGAGCAGACAGACAGACAGAGAGACAGAGATAGACAGACAGACAGACAGAGACAGAGATAAACATCAACAGCAATCCAGTAATCGGATAAATTACGAACGCGAATTAATAAATACATGAGACAAATCGAGAGCAAGTCGACCACGCCCATCATCATCATCTCCCTGAGCAAAGGAAGGCCGCCCATCTCTCTCTCCACCGCTGAGACGACCTGCAACACGGGGGCGCAGGGGGAGGGGGAGGGGGGGGGAGGGGGAGGGGGGAGGGGGAGGGAAGGGGGAGGGGGATTTGAAAGGATTCGGTGCAAGGATTTTTTTTGAGGGTTGGTTGGAGGGGGGGAGGGGAGGGGAAGGGGGGAGAAGGGTGCAGTAAATAGAAACGCAGAGATATTCTTATGTAAGTGTATATAGATGAATAGATGAATATATGTACACACACACACATACATATATATATATTATATATATATATATATATATATATATATATATATATATATATATATATATATGTATATATATATGTATGTATATAAATAAATACACACACACACGCACACACAAACACAGACACACACACACACACACACACACACACACACACACACACACACACACACACACACACACACACACACACACACTATATATATATATATATATATATATATATATATATATATACTATATATATATATATATATATATATATATATATATATATATATATATATATATATATATATATATATATATATATATATATATATATAGTGTGTGTGTGTGTGTGTGTGTGTGTGTGTGTGTGTGTGTGTGTGTGTGTGTGTGTGTGTGTGTGTGTGTATCATACACATATAAACACACAGATGTGTAAGTAGGTATATCACAGATTATACGGTTTGTGCTTTCAAAAGGACTTTCTAATTTCATAAGATTTATATTCAGATAAAAGCGCTCAGGTTTGTCCTGGGATCAGCTGACGACTGAGAAACAAGTCTGAATCATGTTCAGAGACCGGGGGGTATAGAAAGCCTTATCACTATTCGCTTCAAATACATTCTTGATACCGAAAGAAGAAAATTTTCATATTTGAATTCAGCCCTCCATAAATATATGCATACCTACATGCAATTGCTTCCACGTGATAGCATTTAAATTCGCAAGTAATATTATAAAAGGTATCTATCAATTAGATTAGAGTTGCCATGACGTGTGTTTTAATTTGTTTAAGAGTAAACGCGTATTTTATCTTTCCTATTTTTTCTATTCTAACAAGTATCTGAGATGATTTCAACACAGCTTCCACAAGGGAATATCGGGGTATCTTTAAAGCATAGATATATTAGATGAATTATGATAATGATAATAATAACAATAATGATTATGATAATCAGGAATGATAATCATTATGTAATCAGTAATGATAATTAATATGTAATGTAATGATTAATTAATGATTGATGATATTAATAATAACAATGGTAATGCAATAAATTATGATAATAATTGTGATAGATGATAAAATATAAGGATGATGATGAGAATGATTATTATAACGATAATTATAATTTCCACTATCGTTAACAACAAAAATAATAAATATGATATTGTAAATAATAACAGTTATAACAATAATAGTAATGATCATAGAATTAATAATTACGATTATTATTTCTTATTACTATTATTATCAATCATTATATGTATCTATTGCATCACATTATGTATCATTGTCAATGTCATTACTTATGTTATTCTCATTATTATTATTATTGTCAATATGATATCATCACCATTACGAAACTGATTATCAGCATTTAACAACACTTTTAAATCTTAGCAATGTTACACACAGCTCATTAAACGAAAAAAGTGCACAGGTTTTCGTCTTATTTGCACTTCTCTGGTGATTCGAGAAAGGAAGAATAAAGAGCACACAAATATACTTATGGTTGATCGTCTTCAATGTGTCAGGTTCGAAAGTTTTGTGTGTGTGTGTGTGTGTGTTTGTTTTGTGTGCGTGTTGCGTGTGTGTGTGTGAATGTGTATGTGTTTGTGTGTGTGTGTGTGGGTGTGTGCATATCAAAACACAAACACATATACACCGTTAATACCTTTATTCTTACAGGTATATATCACATTACACATTTAGGTTTATTACAGATGTTTAAGTGAAACAAAGGCATAAATTAATAATAATGACGCATGAGTGAAATATATAATACAAAAAGGACAAATGAATAACGGATATACATATCCATCAAGAAAATATAATATTTCACTTTATTTTCATTTTCTTTCCATTTTTTAAGGCATGTAAAACAATATTTACCTAGAAATACAACTATATTTCATTCCGTTGTGTCGACATAAAAAAAAATAAGTAAGAAAATGAATAAGTAAATGAATAGGATATATTGAAGAGAGAGAGAGAGAGAGAGAGAGAGAGAGAGAGAGAGAGAGAGAGAGAGAGAGAGAGAGAGAGAGAGAGAGAGAGAGAAGAGAGACAGAGACAGACAACAGAGAGAGACAGAAGAAACGAGAACCAGACAGACAGACAGACAAACAGACAGACAGAACCAGACCCCGAGAGACTACATAAACACCCAACTCACGACGTGGCAACAGCGCAGGGTCGGGAGCAAACGCATGGTCGAGTTTACATAATATTCATTAATACGTCAAATTAAGATACTCTCCCAATTAAATTCTGGCGGCCACTAATACCACCTCTTCTGTTAGATGAGGTAGCAGGTAACAGGCTCTTACGGGGATGAGGTATAAGGATATGAATGCAGTTTGATACGTGTGTTCGTGTGTGCATAGGAGGAAGGGAAGGTTGGGGAGAGGAGAGGAGTAGGAAAGGAGAGAGGGAAAGAGGGAAGGTTGGGAGAGGAGAGAGAGGAGTGGAAAGGGAGAGAGGAAAAAGAGGGGAGATAAGAGGAGAGGAGTGAGAAGGGAGAGAGGAAAAGGGGGGAGATAAGGAGGGAGAGGAATGTGAGAAAGAGAGAGAGGGGAAAGAGGGGGAGATAGAGGAGGAAGTGAGAAGGGAGAGAGAGGCGAAAGAGGGGGAGAATAAGAGGAGGGAAGTAAGAAAGGGAGAGAGGGAAAGAGGGAAGGATAAGAGGAGGGAAGTGAGAAGGGAGAGAGAAAAAAGGGGAATGGATAGAGGAGGGAAGTGCAGAAAGGAGGATTGACGGGGAAAGAGGAAGGAACAGAGGAGGAAGTGAGAAGGGGGAGAGGCGGGGGGGAAAGAGGGGAGATACAGAAGAGGAGGAAGGTGAGAAGGACGAGAGGGATAGCGCAGGAAAGCGATTAAAAGAGGAGGGATGAAGTAAGAATGGAGAGAGGAAAGAGGGGAAGGATAAGAGTAGACGGGAATTAAGAAAGGGGGGGAGATGGGAAAGAGGGAAGGGATAAGAGGAGGAAGATGAAAAGAGAAGGGGAAAGATGGGAAAGAAGGCAAGGTTTGGAGAGGAGGAGAGTGAGGAGAGAGAGTGGGAGATAAGGAGGAGGGCGAAGAGTGTGAAGGGACGAAGAGAGGGAAAGAGGGAGAGAAGATAAGAGGGAGGGAAGTGAGAAGGGAAATGAGGGTAACAATAAAATAAGCGAGGAGAAGCAGTGTGCGCAAAGGGTGAGAGAGGGACGGAAAGAGGGGGAGCACGATAAGAGGAGGGGAAGTATAGAAGGGGAGAGAGGGAAAGAGGGAAGGCATAAGAGGAGGGAAGTGAGAAGGGAGAGAGGGAAAGAGGGGAAGATAAGAGGAGAGCGGTGGAAGTGAGAAGGGAGAGAGGTGGGAAGGGGAAAGAGGGGAAGGGGATAAGAGGAGGAAGTGGGGAGGAAAAGGAAGAGAGGATCGAGGGAAGGAGATAAGAAGAGGGAGTGACGAGGGGAGAGAGGGGGAAAGAGGGGGGGCGAAAATAAGACAGGAGAGGCAGGTGTGATAAAGCAGTGAAGACCCGGGAATGAAAGAGCGGAAGATAAGCAGCAGAGGGAACGTGGAGAGGCGGGAGGAGGAAAGGAAGGAGCGAAAATTACAGAGGAGGGAAGATGAAGAGAACGGAGAGATTAGGGAAAAGAGGAACGGTGGAAGAGGAGACGAAGTGAGCAAGGGAGAGGAAGAGGGGGGATAAGTTGCGCGGGAAGAAGGAGGAAAGGGCGAGAAAGAAAGAGAAGGAAACGGGTAAGCATGAAGAGAGAGGAGGAGAGAGGAAGTGAAGGGAAGGAAGGAGAAAAAGGTTAAAAGAAGAACTGAGCAGAGAAGTGAGAAGGAATAGATAGATAGGGGAGAAATGGCGAGGACAGGAGGAGAGAAAAGAAAAGAGAGATGGAGAGAGAAAGAAGGGGAGATTGGCAGGAGGGAGAGAAAAAGAGAAAGGGGAAATGGCCAGTATGACAGGAGGGGGGAAAAAGGAAAAGTGGACGATGGAGAAGGCAAATGAGAGCGCAGAAGGGGAAGATGGGAGGGAGAAAGAGAAGGAAAGGTTGGAAAAGGACGACGGGGAACGGGCGAAAATAGGGGAAGCAGGCGAGATGAGGAAGGGGGAAAATTGGGAATGTGAAACGTGAAAAAGTGAGAAGAAGAAAAACACCTTAAGGAAGGAGGGAACAAGAGAAAGAAGGGAAAAGAGGGAGGCATTGAAAGAGGGGAAAGGAAGAAGAGCTATGAAAGGAGAGGAAGGAGGTTTTAGAAGTAGAGATGGTGAGGGGCGGAGAGGGACGGGCTGGCAAGGAGACGACCCACACACACACACACAAAAGACACCACATATTCAATTATGTCTTTATGTGTATATGTGTGAAGAATGCCCGTGTATGTATACATTAATCAAGCCACATACAGGAGAGAGAGAGAGAGAGACAAATAGTTCTTACATTCATCTAAAAAAATAATAATAAAAATTAGAGGCAGACAGAGTGAAAGTAAAAGAATTTAATAAATGTAAAAAAAAAAAAATGCAATGATAATATCCAAACCTACCCCCCAACCTACCTCCGAAACCAAACCCACTCAAAAAAATTAAAAAGAGCAAAAAAATTAAATAACATAGGTATTCAGTTAGCCCATTTTATTGATAACCGTTTATCGGCCGCAGTTCATCCGACTTGGATCAGCATCGTCGATTAAGGTCGAACTTTCTGAATCAATTACTCGAGGAGAGATACTGAGAAGCTCGCGGATCGGGGCAGTCCGACCACCTATCTTTTGGCGGTCGAGACTATTTGGGGGAGGCTCAACGAAGATGGGTGGAAGGAGGGAGGGGGGCAGGGTGGGAGGATGGGGAGGGAAGAGGAAAGGATGGGGAGGCGGTGAAAGGAGGAGAGGATAGGGGGAGTTGAGGGAAAGAGGGAGGTTTTAATGGGGAGCCAAGTCTTCACGATGAGGGCGTGAGAAGAGGAGGAGGAAAGGAAGTGGAGGGGGAGAAGGACTGGGTTTTAGGTGTGCTGGGGCCGAGAGGGAAGGGAGATAAAGAGGTTTGCGAGCCTACTTCTATGGGTGCCGAGGGTGGGGTAGACGGGATGGGGGCGGGGGTAGGGACGTCAAGACGGGATGGGAGGGGAGGTGAGGGTAAGACGGGTCATTGGCGGGGGATGGGTAGGGGGTAAGACGGGGATTGCTGGGAGGGGGACAACGCCATGCATCGGTTTGAGAGTTTGGAAGGCACGGGGAGGGAGGGGGGGCCAGCGTGAGAGAAGGGAGAGGTCGAGAGAAAAGAATTTCATTTCCAAGGAGGCAGTTAGCCGGAAGGGTGGTTACGTCCGCCGTGTGGCGGGGGCACGCGGATCCATGGGGGGCGGGGTAGGAGGAGATGATGAGAGGTGGTTTAATTTTTACCCTTTTTTTATACTTCTTTTTTTGCATTCGCGTACCAAGGGAGGGTGATAAGGAAGAGAAGAAGAGGAGAATGAACAAGAGAGATAATTGGGAAGAGGAAAGAAAGGGAGAAAGAGAGAGGGAAAAGAATGAAAAATATTTGAGATAGGGACGCGAGGCGGGAGAAGAGAGATATATTTGAGAGGAGAGGAGAGAAAGGAAGAGGAAGTTGAAGAGGGAGTGAGATATTGAGAGGACGGTTATATTAGATAGGAGAGGGCGGGAGGGAGAGGGGGTGAGAGTGAAAACGAGAGAGGAGAATATTGAGGAGCGGAGACGGGGTTTTTTATATAGATTGGAGTCTTATTAGAAGAGAGAACGGGAGGGGAGAGAGAAAGAAAGTGAAAAGAGAAAAGAGAGATATTGAGAGATCTTTAGATCTAAATTTAGTTTAGTCTTAAATTTCCTATTGTCTTTACAATGGTAATTCATTGCTTGTACATACCTGCTGTTTCACTGTGCTTCCAAAATCTCCCCCTGTGTCTTGCAAGAGAAGGAATGGCCCGGGGCACCCGGGGTTACCATTTCATGGGCGTTGGGGTTTGTGTCTTTGAAACGCCAGCGCGGGTCTTGTGTCTGCAAACAAGAGAGAGAGAGAGAGAGGAAAGTGAAAGCAAGAATGAGACATAATTGAGAGAGGAGATATGAAGCAGAGGGGTGGGGGGGAAGGGAAAAGATACAGACAAGAGAAAGAGAGTCAGAGGGGACTGGGATAACGGAGAGATCAGCAAACAAACAGGTAAAAGTATATAAAAGGTTCTAGGAAAAAAACAACCCCCCCCCCCAAAAAAAAAAAAAAAAATCAATCAATCCTTAAAGAATCCATATGAGATGATAGAACAGCAAACAAAAACTTAAAGAAATACAATGATATATAAATAACAATAATAATTATAACAAACAAAAATAAACAACAGGGAGATTTATATATATATATATATATATATATATATATATATATATATATATATATTATATATATATATAATAATATATATTATATACTATATAATCAACATATTTTTTGTCTCCCTTTCCTTCTTCTTTCTTTCTTTCTTTCTTTCTTCCTCTCTCTCTCTCTCTTCTCTCTCTCTCTATCTCTCTCTCTCTCTCTCTCTCTCTCTCTCTCTCCTTCTCTCTCTCTCTCTTCTTCTTCTTCTTCTTCTTTCTTCTTCTTCTTCTTCTTCTTCTTCTCCACGCTTCATCGGGTCTGGTTACCTTCTTCTTAAATACATTATCTTCTCGTGTGACCTAGAAACAGATAAGGCGAGAAAGAGGAAGATAGGAGAAGGAAGATAAGAAGGAGGAGAGGGGAATATGTAAATAAAGAGAGGAAGAGAAAAGGGGCGAGGGGAAAGGGAGAAAGTACGGCGGAAGAATAAGGAGGGAAAGAGAGAGAGAGAGAGAGAGATGGGGGGTTATAAAAGACAGACAAAAAAGAGAAGGAAAAACTGCATGTAGGAGTGAGAAAGAGAGAGAGGAGAGAGACAGAACAGAGAGCAGAGAGAGAGAGAGAGAGAGAGAGAGAGAGAGAGAGAGAGAGAGAGAGAGAGAGAGAGAGAGAGAATAAGAGAGAGAAGAGAGAGAGAGAGAGAGAGAGAGAAGAAAGAGAAGAGAGAAAGAAGGGTAGAAGAGATTGTCAAAAGAAAAAGAACAGATAGATAGTTTTAACAAAAAAGAGACAAAGAATTACTTAGTGAAACTGAAAGAGTCAAAGCGGAAAATATATTAACAAAGAACATAGACACAAAGCAGTTAAATAGAAATATATAAATAATAGTGATATAGTTAAGAATATCTGTAGAAAGCATAACGTAACAAATATGACAAGAACAATAGAAAAGATATAGGAGTTAGGAAATGACAATAATAGTAATAATGATAATAATAATGATAATAAATAAGATAATGATGATAATGATCATAATAGACAATAGATAAAATAAAATAACAATAATGATACTTACTACTACTAAATAATAATAATAATAATAATAATGATATAATAATAATAATAACCAATAACAATAATGATAACAATAACAATAATAATTAATAATAACAATAATAATAATAACAATGATAATAATGATATTATAAATCCTCCCACACCCCCTCACCCCCTCCTTCCCTTCCCCACCAAACTGTAAGATCATTATCTAAGTCCTCACATTCTCCCCCCCCCACTATCTCTCTCCTAACCCATCCAAAGCTATCATTAAAATTAGACCGTTGGACGTGCAGGTCAGGGGAGCAGGTCAGCTGGGGGTTAGGGGGAGATGGGGGTTAGGGGGGAGGGGAGGGAAGGGGGAGGAGAGGGAAGTGGGGGGGTGGGGGGAGGAGGAAGGGGAGGGGAGAGAAGGGGGAGAGGGGAAGAGGTAGGGAGGAGAGGGAAAGGGAAGGGGGCAGGATGGGAGAAGGAAGAGGAGGGAAGTGGAGGGGAGACAGGAATGGGAGTGGGTGGGGAAAGGGAGGGAAGGGAAGAGAAATGCACGGAGGAGGGTGGGAAGAAGAAAAGAAAGGAGGGAGGCAGACAGGGGAGAGATATGGGGGGGATGGGTGTGGGGAAAGGGAGAGAAGTAGGAAGGGATGAGGAAGAAAGGAGGGGAAGGGGAGGGAGAGAAGAGAGGAGGAGAGAAGGAAGGAATGGGAAGAATAAAGAATGGGGGAAAGTGAGGAGAAGGACGGGGGGGGGGGGGGGGGAAAGGGGAGAGAAGGAAGGGAAAGGGAGAGGAAAAGGGAATAGAAGGAAGAGGAGAAAATGAGACGTAAGGGGAAGAGGAGGGGAAGAAGAGAAACAGAAAGGGGAAAGGGAGGGTGAAAGAAGGGGAGAAGCAAGAAGGAAGAAGGGGAATGATAGGAAGGGAAGTAAGGGAAGAGAGGGAAGTGAAGAAGAAAGAAAGGGAAATGGAGACAGGGAAGAGGGAAAGAAAATAAACAGGAGATGGAAAGGGAGATAAAGAAGGGGAGCAAAAGGAGGGGAAAGGAAAAGAGAGGAGAAGGATAGAAGGGGAGAAGTAAGAAGTAAAGAAGGCAGATTAAGAAGGAAAGAGAAAGGAAAAGAAAAAATAAAAGGAGAATGGAAGTGTGAGATAAAAGAAGATAGAATGAGGTGAGAGGTAGAAGAAGAAGAATAAGAAGAAAAGATTGAAAGAAAGTAGAGAGAAAGAAAGGGAGAATCGAAGAAAGAGAACAAAGGAAAGAAAAAAGTAGGAAATTGGAAAGGTGACACAGGAGATAAGAAAAACTGGGCTAAAAGAGAGAGAGTAAAAAAAGAGAAAAAAGAAGAAAAACAGCCCCCA
>NW_020872561.1:167742-177742 GCF_003789085.1 Penaeus vannamei
GAGAGAGAGAGAGAGAGAGAGAGAGGAGAGGGGAAGAGAGAGAGAGAGAGAGAGATGAGAGAGAGAGAGAGAAAGAGGAGAGAGAGAAGAGAACAAACACACATACAGATACGGTAAACGCAGGCAACCAACACACACACACATACACACAAACAGATATACGTAATAGAAAAGAAAATAAGAAAAAGACCGACGAAAAGTTCTAAAAGAGAGAGAGAGAGAAAGATGAGAGAGAGAGAGAGAGAGAAGAGAAAGAGAGAGAAGAGAGAGAGAGAGAGAGAGAGAGAGAGGAGAGAGAGAGAGAGAAGAGAGAGAGAGAGGAGAGAGAGAGAGAGAGAGAGAGAGAGAGAGAGAGAGAGAGAGAGACAGACAGACAGACAGACAGAATGAGAGAGAGAATGAGAATGAAAGAAAGAAAAAAACAATGAATATAAACCACAACTCTTTGGGAAGCTCTCTCCTACCTCAACCCAGGTCAATGCATGACCTCTCTGAAACAGTTTAGATTATGTCATACAGGTCATGCACAGGCCATGCTTGAGTTGGTCAAGATGTTGACCTCACGTGCTCGCGCTGACCTTGGCGGGTCATCGTGATCATCAAAAATTATCTATGATCTTATTAGATAATAATTGGGTCTTCACTGAATTTGCCTTGTCTGGGTTGCTTAAAGGAGGGAGAGAAAGAGATAGATAGATAGAAGAGAGAGAGAGAAAGAGAGGAAGAAGAGAGAAAGCGAGTGAAGAGAAGGGGAGAAGAGAGAGAGCGAGTGAAAGTTGTTTTGAGGTTGTGTCTGATTTACTTATTTCTTCTTTTCTCTCCTTCTTCGCTGTCTTTGAGAATCTTCTGTGTTCTGTCTGTTTGTCTGTTTGCCTGTTTTTTTTTTTCTCTC
This sequence comes from Penaeus vannamei, assembly GCF_003789085.1. NCBI lineage: Eukaryota > Metazoa > Arthropoda > Malacostraca > Decapoda > Penaeidae > Penaeus > Penaeus vannamei. The sequence continues at coordinate 168,635 of NW_020872561.1, forward strand.
TTCTCCCTCCCTCCCTCCTCTCTCTCCTTCCCTCCCTCCCCCTATCCCCACCCTCTCTCTCTTTTCTCTCCCCTCTCTCCTCCTCTCTCTCCTTCCTTCTCCCACCCCCACTCTTCTCTCTCTCTCTCTCTCTCTCTCTCTTCTCCTCCTTCCCTCCCTCCTCTCCCTCCCTCCCTTTCCCTTCCCTCCCTTCCCTCCCTCCCTTCCTTTCCCTCCCTCCCTCCTCCCTCCTCCCTCCCTCCCTCCCTCCTTTCCCTCCCTCCTCCCTCCCTCCTCTCTCTCTCCCTCCCTCCCCCCTCCCTCCTCCCTCCCCTCCCTCCCTCCCTCCCTCCCCTCCCTCCCTCCCTCCCTCTCCCTCCCTCCCTTCCCTCCTCCCTCCCTCCCCCTCCCTCCTCCCTCCCTCCTCCCTCCCTCACCCGGCATTTCCTTCGCAAAATTACCTAACAATGCAAGAATTCTACCTCGTTGTCATTACATTAAGTGAATATTTCGGTTAACCTAATTTGCATAATCAAACTCCTCGTTTCTTAAGGTCGGTCAACCCAAATAACGAAGGAGACACAGTTATTATGGTAATAAAAGTTTTCCTCTCCCTTCCTGTGTTTGTTATTATTCGTTTTTCTTATACTCGAAAATCTCCCTTTTGATTTTGATCTTGGACTGCAATATATCACACGCATGTTTTTTTTTTTTTAGTGGGAGTTTGTTTGTTTTGTTTGTGGTGAACTATCTATCCATCTCTGTGTATGTATATATATATATATATATATATATATATATATATATATATATATATATATATATATATGTATGTATTTGTATATCCATTTGCTTATTTATGTATATATGTACTATATATATCTATATCTATCTATCTGTATATCTATACATATATGTGTGTGTGCGTGCGCGTGTGCGTGTATGTGTGTGTCTCTCTCTTCTCCCTCTCCTTCCCCGTCTTCTTTTCCCTTCCACCCTTCTCTCCATCTTTTCCCCTTCCTCCCTCACCCTCCCCTCTCTTCCCTCATTCCTCCCTCCCTCCCACCCTCTCCCCTCCCTTCTCCTTCCTTCCACCCTTCCACCCTCCACCCCCCTTCCCCTCCTCCCTCTCTCTCCCCTCTCCCCTCCTCCCTCCCCTCTCTCCCTCCCTCCCTCCCCCCTTCTCTCTACCTCAAAGGGAGTTCCTGTTAGCTCGCCCTCTGCATTAAAACGAAGCCACACAATGCAAAGGTATCTTATTTGGTTACCTCGATGGCCATTTACAAGGAAGCTGAGGCCGTTTAAATGTCTTTGTAACTCATGTATTTATGTCTTTGCTTGACGTCGGGGTGAGTGTGGGTGCTCCGTGTTGTGTTTGTGTTGTTTCGTGTTGTATTTATTTATTGCTGTTGTTTTTTTATTGTCATTTGTATTTTTCTTTTTCTTTTCTCTTTCTTTTGATATATTTGTTGTTTTTTTCTCTCTCTCTCTTATTTCCTTTCATGTCGGTCTTTTTTATTAGGAGTATTTTCCTTTCTTACTTTTTTCAATATATTGTTATTTTCTATTTATATATTCATAACTAGTTATTATCATCTGACGATTTTCTTTTATTCTTGTTTTCTTTTTTCTTTGTCTCCCTCTTCTTTCGTCTTATATTTCGTCTTCCAGTTTGCAATTATATTTATATTTTCCTTATTTTTTGTTATCATATTTTATCATTATATCACTGATCAATAAGCAACATCAATTTCATTATCTTTGTTATTGTTATAATTATTATTTATTTTCAATATAAATATAATTTTTTTATTATCATCATTGCCATCATCTTCCTCATTAATGTCATAATTAATTTTCATTATTGAAAATGATAATCATAATAATTCCAAAAAGAATGGAATTAACATCGATTAAAATAATACTAATAATCATAGCAATCAATATGATAATGAGGATTATGATAACAATAGTTATTTTTATAATTCATATCCTCATCATTATTTCTTTCATATTCATTGTTATTATGGTTATCATTGTTATCATATCATCATGGCTTTTATGATTATCATTTTCATCATGTTTATTATCATTATCCTTATCAAAGGTAGTCAGTAAGAGTAATTTCATTACTGTTATTATTACTATTATCATCATTGTGATTTTTCTCATTGTCATAATTATTTCTATTGTCAATATCATCATTATTATCACCATATTCATTGTTATTATCAATGCAGATAGTAGTACTTTTAACAAAATCTTGAATGCAACTTAATTTTTTTCTTCTAAATTTAATGATACTCTATGGTATGTAATTCTTTTTAGATGTAATATTTATATATAAATTTACTGATGTCTTCTTGTCGTTTTTCCTCTGTTGTCATTTTTGTAATATATATTTTTCTCTTTCTTTTTTTGTGTGTCGTTCTTTTTTATTAATAGTATTTTCCTTTCTTACTTTTTCAACATATTCTATTTTCTATTCATTTATCTATATTTAGTTACTACCATCTGAGGATTTTGTTTTATTCTTGTTGTTTTCTTTTTTCTTTATCTCCCTTTTCTTCCGTTTTATGTCTCATTTTCCAGTTTGCAATCATATCTATATTTTTCTTTTTCTTTTGTTATCATATTTTTTCATTATATTACTGATCATAAGCAACATCAATTTCGTTATCTTTGTTATTGTTGTTATAATTATTTTCTTATCATTTTCTTTATAAATATCATTATTTTTCTTTATCATCATTACTATCAGTATTTTCCTCATAAATGTCCTAATTAATTTTTATTATGAATAGTATTATTATCTTACTCATAATGATTATAATAATAAAAATGATGATGGTGATGATAATGATAATAGTAATGATGATATTAGTAATGATGATGATAATAATAATAATGATGATGATAATAATGATAATAATAATAATGATAATAATAATGATAATAATAATAATGGTGAAGATGATGATGGCGATAATAATAATAATAATAATAATAATAATAATAATAATAATAATAATAATAATAATAATAATAATAATAATGATAATAATAATAATAATAATAATGATAGTAATAATAATAATAATAATAATAATTAATATAAAAATATGGTGAGAGAAAAAATTATATAAAAAACACTACTAAAGAAAGTAATAGTGATAAGGATGTTCATGATAATCAGAATGATGATGGAGATGATAGTAATAATAATGATAATTATGATAATAATAATAATAATGATAATGAAATTTATAGCGATAATGATGTTAACACTAATAATAGGAGTAACCATAATAGTAATACTGATGATGATAATGATGATGAGAATAATAATGATAATGATAATACTAATCATCATAATAATAATAACAATAATGACGATGATAATAATAATCATAATAATAACAATGATTATGATACTGATAATAATTATCATGATAATATTGATTACAAAATAATGATAATAGTAAAGAGGATTATGATAATAGTAATAACAGCAATAATATTAATGAGAAAAAGTATAATAATAACTATTAATGATAATGATGATAAAAACAACAACAATAATAGTAATAATAATTATAACATTAATGACAGTAGTATTAATGATTATGATGATAATGAATAATTACAATTATAATAATTACAATGATAATGATAGCAAGCACAATAATGGTAATGGGAATAATAGTAATAATGATAATGATAATAACAATAATAATAATAATAATAATAATAATAATAATAATAATAATTATTATTATTATTATTATTATTATAATAATGATGATGAAAATAGTAACAGTAACTTTCGTAATAACAATATTGATAAGCATAACAACAATAATAACAAATTTGATGATGATAATGGTAAAAAATAGTAAAATGATAATGATAGTAGTATAAAATATAAATGATAGCAATAGTAATAATAATGATGATGTTATTACCATAACAATAATAGTAATTATTGATAATAATAATGATAATGTTGATGATAACAACAGCTAACGATAATAAGAAAAACAAAAGCAATTATATCAAAACAACCGATAAATGTTTAGCTGGAAAGAAGACATCAGTAAACTTAAATATAAATATAAAGTTTTTGCTGAAGAATGTCCGTCGTCTATGATCCACTTAATTTTGCAAAAAGTATGTCGACTTCCAATAAAAGTTTAAATGAAAATACTAGTAACTAGAAATATTTTATTAGTAATTATATCAATGAGAATGATAAGATTGATGATATTGACGGCAATGATAATATTGATAATGGTTATGATAATTATGATAAAATCTTAATGATAATAATAATGGTAATGAAATTACTAATATTGACAAAAACATCAATAAGGATAATGTTAATAATAATAATCATAAAAGTAATGATGATGGTAGGATAATAATGATAATCATAATACCAATCAATATGAAACAATGATGACAAGGATATAACTGTTATCATCCCATTTATTATTATCATAATCATCATTATCACATTGGTTGGTATGACTATTAGTATTAATACTTTTTTTTATGTTAATCTCATTATTTTTCATTTTTTATGATTATCATTGTCATCATTATCGTCATTATTACATTTGTGATTATATTTATCATGTTTATTATTATCATTACCTATGTCAGTATTATCATTTTCTTATCCTTATATATGTCTAAGATTCAGAACTTTTTATTATAATCATTATTATTGTTTTTTTAACATTAGGATTAGTATCATCATCAGTAAACTCATTTTTTAAAAGTGTAATTCAATATTTTATTATGATCATTATCCTTCCCTCATTTCTTATATTTGTCTTCTTTCCTTCCCTCTTTGTGCTCGCTTTCTCCCGTTATTTTCTAATTTCTTATTTCCTTTGTTCTCTTTTCTTTTCTTTTTTTCTTTCGTTCCTTATGATTTCTTCATCTTTAATGGAAAATTCTGTTTTGTATTTGCAACACTATCTTGCAGATACACAACCACACCCACAAACGCACATGCAAACACACACACACACGTACACACACACATACACGGAGAGAGAGAGAGAGAGAGAGAGAGAAGGGAGGAGTGAGTGAGAGAGAGAGAGAGAGAGAGAAAGAGAGAGAGAAGGAGAGAGAAGAGAGAGAGATGGAGAAGGCGTAAATACATGAATTAAGGAACAAACACAAAACAACCTCCAACCCTTCCACCTTCTTCACACACACACACACGCACACACGGATACCGACACGCACGCATACATTTATTTCTCTTCCCATGAAACCAACCCTTCACAAAGTCACGCACAGAATAGGGTATCAGGCAACTCAACTGCTTTCTTTAAATGCTGCTCTTTTCGTGTCAACTTTTGTCTTTGTCTGTGGGAAAGGGAGGGAGAGAGGGAGGAAGAGAGAGAAGAGAGAGAAGGTGGGGGTGAGAGGGAAAGAGAAAGAGGGAAGAGAGAAGGGGAGAAGGAGGAGAAGAGAGAAAAGGGGGAGAGGAAGGAGTGAGAGAGAGCTGGGGGGGGAGAGAGTGACATGGAGAGAGAACGAAGAGTGAGGAGAGAGCGAGAGAGAGAGAGAGAGGGGATGAATGAGTGAGAGAGAGAGAGAGGAGGGGGGAAGAGAGTGAGTGAGCGAGAGAGAGGAGAGAGTGAGAGAGAGAGAGAGAGAGAGAGAGAGAGAGAGAGAGAGAGAGAGAGAGAGAGAGAGAGAGAGAGAGAGAGACAGAGACAGACAGCGGGAGAGAGGGGGGGGGGAGGAGAGAGAGAAGAGAGAGAGAGAGAGAGAGAGAGAGAGAGAGAGAGAGAGAGAGCATTGCAAAAGTCAAATGATATATGACCCACACGTGTCTATTATCCTCACGATATGCAGTAATCACGTTACACTATCCATGCAACATAAATTAAATTCCTCAAATGAATTCTAAAAGCATTCACACACACACACACACACAACATACACACACACACACACACACACACACACACACTAATATATATATAATATATATATTATATATATATATATATATATAATATATATATCAAGTCACGATCCCCTATCAACTTAATTACATGCACAGTCACCTTATACACACAGTTACTCATTTGACTAATCCTATTTTCTTTTTGACGGGGGACTTCGGTGAAATGTCAGTGTTTCTCTTCTCACTGAATAAATGGCTGAGTCAAAACCTGTTTCTTTCTTTTTCTTTTTTCTCTGGGAGGGGAAGGGGGTGGTGGGGTGGGTATTGGTATGGATGGGGGGGGTTGAGGGAGGGGTGGGGGAAAGGGCGACTGACGTTTGTTCTCAATTTGCTGATGTCCTTATTGGTACTTTAGGCAAATATAGTTTGGTGATATACTATGATATTTGCTGGGGATTTGCGGCTGCAGATATGTAAGATTCTGACGTTATCTATGTAAGATTCAGATGTTTTCTTTGGATGATTTTCGTTGCTGAAATTATTTTAGAATGTATGTCTGTGTCTTTGTCAATATATATAGAGAGAGATAATATAAGAGATATAGTTAAGATGGATTAATGGACATTCAGATACGTATATTTAGAATGGAAATATTCCAAATACTTATACCTAAAGTATTACTTTTTCTCTTCCACTTAATATTTCTTAGTAATTTACATATTATTTTCGTGTTATAAATTCTATTTTCCCATTTAAGTATATAGCTTTAGACTGATGACATTTTATGAATATGCAATCAGCGAGTGTCACTGGTTAGCACGTTGCTTTTGGTATTACTTTCGTTGTTTGAGAATCAAATATGCATTTATGCTTTACTAAGAAAAAAAAATAAAATTAAACAAAAAAAAGGAAGTCCTTAACTATATCTTTTACATTTTTATGCATGCTGTCTCTATTATAAATTTGCTTCTGCGGATTACACCTTCAATTATTCATACGGTCAAAGAACACTTTTCTTTACAAACGAAAGTTCAACAGTCCGCTCATTGTTCACTGTGTATATTCATAACAGATTCTGCACATGGAGTTGTAACGACGTCTCTGGGTTGTTTTAGAATTGACCCATTATTGGACGATTTCCCTTAACTAATGATTGCCGCCATAAATTGGGCTTGTGAGATCTGATATATATATATATATATATATATATATATATATATATATATATATATATATATATATATATATTATATATATATATATCTGCCTCTCTGTCTGTATGCATATACATACAATACACACATACACGCATACTTATATATATGAATAGGCACACACACATACACGCACACGCACACACACACACACACGCACACGCGCGCGCGCGCGCGCGTATATATATACATACATATATATATATATATATATATATATATATATATATATATATATATATATATATATATATATATGCTGTAACTTTTTCCTTTCTTACTTTCTCCTTTCACTTTCTCTCTACAAACAATCAGAGTGTACAAATATGCAAACACTCTCATACATGATATCCATATACATATATATAGACATATATATTATTATGTGTATGTGAGTGTGCGCGCATACGTGTGCATGCATTTATGAATGTACGTAGAGAGAGAGAGAGAAAGAGGAGACAAGTAAGTGTGTTTCCGAACAAAGTCCATAAAACTGTGCAGTGATTTTCAAGATAGGAGTTACTGAATATTTTCCAAAGACATTTCATTTTCTGCCCCCCCCCCCCTCTCTCTCTCTCTTTTCCTTTTTACTCCATCTCTCTTTACCTGTAATTATTATTATGTATAATACGTATGCCTACTCGTATCTGATTAATCTTCAGGACTTCACGAGCTTCATATCATGTAACAAGGAACCAAGAGACAAATAAACACATTTTCTCCTAAATTGTTTCAATATGAAATAAGAAAAAGAGAAAGAAAGAGGTAAAAAACTGAACACTTCCTTTACCCAAAGAATGCACCGATTCTAATCATAATCTTAATTTTGAAGTTCCTTGTTCAAATGAAAGGAACTCTTTTAAGGTCACCAATTCACCAAGAACACAAAGCCATTGTAAAGGTGAACAATAATTTCGTGACTGCCCACAGCAAGAAGACCCATTCGACCTATAACCGTGTTGAAAGATCGGCGCTACTAACTAAAAAGAAACCACAACGCCCTTTCCAAATTTACACAAGCTCCCCTTTAACTTCCCGTTTTCTCTTTCTTTTCTTTAAATTCTTTTTGACTGGTGACTTTGCGTCGGCAGGAGTTGGTCGTTGAAGAGGAAGGGGCTAAGATGATGGGTGTGATATGAGAAGGAAATGAAAGGGAACTTGGGGGGAGGAGTCGAAAAAAATAGAATAAAGGGTAATACTCACAAACACACACAAACTTATCTGTGCGTATATATATATATATATATATATATATATATATATATATATATATATATATATATATATATATATATATATATATATATATATATATATATATATATATATATATATATATATATATATGTATATATGTATGTATGTATGCATGTATAGATAGATAGTGATATAGATATGTCTGTGTGTGTGCGAGCGAGTCTGTACACACACACACACACACACACACACACACACACACACACACACACACACACACACACACACACACACACACACACACACACACACACACACCTATATATATATATATATATATATATATATATATATATATATATATATATATATATATATATATATATATATATGCAAACACACACACTTACATATGTATGTGTGTGCTAAAACAAATTCTAGATACCAAACCACTGGAACAGAAGAAAGAAAGAAAGAAACCAGAACAAGAACAGAGAAGAAAAGATACCAATGACCAGCACACATTTTCCTTCTCGATAGATTACTGATATTATCGACTTGTCTGAGATTAATGTCATTAATAGTGAAGACGGGTGGTCGAAATGTCGATGTTTTGTGTGCAAATGAGAGTCTAGAATAAACGAGGGAGTTCATTTTGATTCAGACAGATAGATATCGTGTCGCTTGTGTATACATGTACAAGCAAGCAATTAAACACGCTGATGGAAAGAGGTGTGTAATAGCATAATCGTATGAACGCAATTAATAAAATTCATGACGGATATA